>JAHWFO010113782.1:930949-1115211 GCA_023313115.1 Rhysida immarginata | reverse complement strand
GAAAATCAGACATGGCCGCCGTTTTCAAAATGGCGGGTGGAGGGGGCAGCCAGCTGGTCTCTTATCTTATCTTCTGATCAAAAATGGCCGCTCTGTTGCCATGGCAACCCAAAATGGTGGTCCGCTAGGGCTTATCTTATCTTTTGATCTTATCTCTGCTGATAAGAAAGGGTGGCATGAGGCCGATTTGTGTACCACCGCCTGAGGCGAGGGCGTGGTGGGCGTGGTCGCCGCCATCTTGGGTCAAAGGTCAACTTGGTACACAAAGGGCTGCCCCTACTACTAACGTGCATTCAGTCAAGGACTATTTTAATGTTTTCAACATCAATTATTTGAGGGGGTTTCAGGCCTCCCGTCATTTTGTATATCATTAGTTTGTAGACACCAATAATTACGGCTAAAAGTTGGATTGGGGCCATAGAAAGGTCGAATCGAGACAACGCCACTTAAAAAACAAAGCCTTCTCACTGCCTGTGGACTGCGTCATCAACAATCCAACTTTCATTATTTAGAACAAAAGAAAAAAGCTGATTACAACAGGTGCTTTTTCGTTTGTTGTAAACAATGAAAGTTGAGTTGTCAGTCCAGGTGTGATGACGCAGTGACCAGGCTTTGTTTTTTAGGTGGCGTTGATCGAGACACCCATGACCATCTCTGGGGATTTAAGCTCTCTTCTAAGGTTAGTTCCGTAACTCGTAGACATACGTAAGGGGGCTGTGACCCAGTCCGAGTAGTACATCTACCGCATTCTACAATATTTATATGATGTTCTCAGAATATAACAGCCAATGTGTTACAGTCGCACTGATCACCGATGTTTCCCAGTCTAAGGCGGATAGATCGTAAAGTGGTTTCCTGACTGGGATTGACCAATTGCCTTGTCCCCATCTTTGCTCGATTTTGTTGTGGCTCTGGGAAATAGCTGAAGTATCTGGGAAGGGAAAGAGAATTTTTATGTCTGGAAGGGAAAGATAAAAAACGAATATTAGTCAGAGAAACTCTGCTACTAAAACAGAAAAAGCTATATGTGCATTTGAAACATCTGAACAACGGGCGTTTTCGAACAGCAAGAGAGTATAAGAACTTCTACGTCAAGAGCAAGAAAAATTTGGGTCTAAAGTATCTGGTGGTGCACCGCAGTGGTGAGCCAATTAAGAAGAGTTTAGATAAAGTCCCGGTATATCACCTAGAATTCCTGTTTTTCGTATTTTTCGTAGAATGGATAGCCCCTTTGCACTGTGTTGTATTGATCGAGTTATTATTTAATCAATTGGGAGTTATAATTTAATTTTTTGAGATCTATTTCTTTACCTACAAGTGTAATTATCCCGGGCACTGCCGGGTACCTCTGCTAGTTATTAATAATGAGCATCAAATGATGATTCAGTGACAGGACATAAATAAGGCTGTGTCTATTGAGGAGGCAAAGGAATCAGACATATCTCTTTTGAGCTGCCTATCAAACAAAAAGAAGCATTTGAGACAGTCAACAGATCAAATTTTGTCAGATTAAGAGAAATTGCTAAAAAAAAATCGCTGTATTCGACTTATAGGCAGTGTAAGAAAGCTGTTTAGGACACCTGCAACACTTACAAAAAATGCACAAACTACCCTCTAAAAATCATAGGAATTTTCTTTCGTATTTAAAATTGTAAACAAATGGGATATTAAATAAATGCTTTCCTTATTATCTGTGGAAGCGTTTTCATGTGTTTATTTTTAGATATTTCAAAATTTAATCAAAAAATCAGAGTCAGAGCCACGCTGGGGTTATCACCTAGCTTATTTGGTAGCAGATACAACCATTTCATAAAAATACATTTTCATTATGTTCTGTGTGAAACTGAGATGCTGATAATGCGATGACTGAACGTTCATTTTCAAAAATTATTAATAGTGAGCATTAAATGATAATGCAGTGAAGGACATAAATAAGGCAGTGTCTATTGAGGAGGCAAAGGATCCAGATGTGCCTCCCTTGAGCTCCTTATCAAACGTCAGACAAATGGCAAAAATTTGTGTGCCTGGAAAGGAATAAGAAAGAACGAGTATTGTTCAGAGAGACTCTGCAGCTAAAACTGAAACAGCTATATGAGCATTGGAAATATCTGAACAACTAGAGTTTCGAATAGAGCAAGAGTGTATAAGAACTTATACGTCAAGGGCAATAAGAACTTGGGGCTAAAGTATCCACTGATGTTTCCCCGTGGTGCAGATGGATATCATTTTAATCTGTGCCAAGTCAAAAAAAATAGTGAAATCAAGTCTCTGTATATCACCTAGAGCTCTTGTTTTTCGGATTTTTCTTAAAATGGATAGTCCCTTTGCTCTGTGTTGTATTGATTGAGTTCTTATTTAACCAATTTAGAGTTATAATTTAACTTATCGAGATTGTTCTGTTTACATACAAGTGTGGTTATCTCGAGCACGCTGGGTCGTCTGCTAGTACATACAGGGTCGGGACAAATTAATAAGACCACCTCTCCTCGAACATGATGGAATGTATCATAGTAAGCAGATGAAAAATCATTGCAAATCATTAAAAGCTGACAACAGCAGACGTGTAGTAGTATCCGTTAACACAGCAATTGCCGCCGTTTGGACCTCCAAACGGGGATGATCATTGGATATCGGGACAAGGGGGCAGCATTTCGGAAACGGCCACCTTTGTGAACTGCTCTAGGGCTGACGTTGTGAAGGTCTACCGCCACTGGACGAACCAGGCAGTTTCGAGCAGCCGAAAAGGAACTGTGAGGGCCCCACTGGCCATTGATCCTAGAAGTGAGCGTTGATTACGACACTCGGCCAAAAACAATCGGCATGCCACTGTTGAGCAACTGACACAGCAAATGAACAGTGGGGATACTAGGCGTGTCAGCACCATGACAGTGCAATGATCCCTCTTGAGGAGGGGGTCTCCGGAGCAGGTGCATGCTAACAGTACCCATGTTGACACCTGTGCATCGCCAAAAACAATTCGCAATGGAATATAGCCATTAGACTTCAGGCCGAGTGGCAAAGGGTTGTTTTTTCTGACGAGTCGCGGTTTCTGGTGAACAGAGTGGATGGACGATGGAACATCTAAGAACAGGCATCCCGACACCATCGTTGGCAGATGACAGGCCAGTAGGGGGAGGTGTGACTGTATATGGGATGTTTTAGTGGTATGGTCTGAGTCCACTGATACCGCTGAAGGGTACACTAAATGTTGTTTTTTTACCTGACGATCGTCGCAGACCAGGTGCACCCTTTCAACAGGACAATGCTTTCAGCCATACTGCCAAAATTGTCCATGACTGGTTTGAGGAGGATGAGGATTAATTCAAGCTACTCCCATGGCCACCAAACTCTCCAGACCTGAACCCCATTGTATATTTGTGGGACAAGGGCTTCCAGTTTGCTCATATTCTACTTGGTTCAGATTCCACTGGGCTTGCGACAAGGCTTGCAAATATTTATTTTTTACAGGATCTTGCTCTAATGATTGACATTCTACAGGAATTTTCCTTCAGTCTAGGTCAAGTACTATCCAGAAAGCCCAAAATTAGATTCAGCGCACAATAAGAGCATTTAAAATTTCAATAGATAATGTTCTAATGCAAGAAATAAAACACTTTTTAACCACAACGAGTAAAAAAAAAAATACGACCTGTAAAGAGAGTTGTGGTTAAAGAGGGTTTTATTTCTTTCATTAGTATTAACATATCCAAATCCTTTTTCCTTATAAAAATTGTGTTTTTGGTCCTCTGCATTTTTTAAATTATTACCTATTCCGGAAAATATATTTTTATTTTCAATAGATAATCTTGGAAAACACGAGGCTCAAGTTGAAGATTTGATAAAAACTAATAAATTTATAGATATCCCGTTTGCTAAAAAATGGTAAGTTCAAGCCTCTACCTAGGAAAACGCTAATAGAAAGCAAAATAGAAAGCTTCCTGTAGTAAGCCACAGATGACTTGGCAGTGTTCAGTTGTGATCAGTCACTCAGTTGTATGACCGCATGCTTTATGATTTCGCTCCAGCCCAAGATTGTCATGAATTATTCTGGAGACTGTTGCCTGTGAAATACCTTTCCTTTGGGCTAGACTTCTCTGTGTGGGGGGATTTTCTTTCAGCTCTTTAAACCGGATTTCTCGCACCACCTCAGCTGGGCGTGTTGGCTGGGGCTTGTTTCTGGTCTGCTTCTCTGCTCGCCCACGTTCATTAGATGGTCGCAATTTTTTTTTTGATTATTCGACCCACAGTAACTTTGGATACCACAATACCATTTCGTTTGCATAATTCCACAATGCATGAAAGACTGAAGTTATCGTCGGAAAGGCAAACATATATATACTTTTCCAAAAAAGCTGTGATTTTGGAAGCCATGTTTCAGCACCAAATGTTCCAAATAACAGCAAGAAGTGTATACAAAGCTAATCCCCATGAATAGTGGACGAGTCATGCAAATCACATTCCATCAAGGTCATACGTGGCGTTTAAAGTCGTCTCATTTTATCTGAATCAACCCTCCGTATGCAAAAGAGCAAGAAACAGTTTAACTGTGGAACATACAGTGCGTTCAGAAAAATAGACTCAACCCTGAAATTTGCATAATTTGTAAACAGAAGCAGAAATAAGTTAATTATGATTTAGAAACGCGTTCTAAATATGTTAATAAATATTTTTAACAATTGTCTAATAATACTGTACGTATAACCGTTTATTCCAAATATATTTTCCAAAAGTTTTGTCATCAAGTGTCCATTAATTATAAACTCACAGTGCGATATTGTGAGTTCTGTATGTGAAACTTGCCAATTTGAATGAGACAAGTAGTAAATCATTACTGTTAGAGTTATTTGTGACTAAAAATCTACAAATTGCATGAATAAATAGTGACAATTACAATGGGAAGGTGTGCATCATTAACAGACTTTGAAAAGGGACAAATTGATGTTTTGCATAAGCAGGGATTGTCTACGAGAGAGATTGCAAGTCAAATAAAGGGTTCTCAAACAGTTGTGCAACACTACACTACTCAGGAAAAAAAATATAGTACTAAAAAGAGCTCAGGACGTCCAAAAAAACTGACACCACGTCAAAACCGGCAGATTATCAAAGAAATCTCATAGAATAAAACATCCTACAGGAAACTGGCAAAGAATCCAACAATTCAGGTATTAGTAGTAAGACACCACTCCTGGCGATCAGGGGGAAGGCGCGTGCAACACTTTTCCAGGTGTTCAAAAGATTAATAGGTGCTGAAGGGTTATATTTCCATCGATTTTTGATTTTTTGACGTTTTTAAAGGGTACGGTTTGATTTTATTGAATATTATTGAGTATTGATTGATTTCATTGACAGGTGTTACATACCAAGTACTCAAATGGTTGATTGGAATTTCATTCCGAGTGGCGAAAGGGGTTGGTTGGTATCCAAAGGGGTTGACAGTTTTTGATGGATTGTGGGTGTGGTTAAAGATGGATGGGTTCTTGTTGCATTCGGCCCAGGTAATCAAAAAAAGGTTATCCATTGAAATTTGGGTGGGGGGTAGTGAAAAAATCAGGCCCGTCACATTCCTTTTTTACCTAATTACTAATTTTCTAATGTGTTTGGAATCACCGGACTTTTTTTATTTTTTTCATTAAATACTCTTCCTAATTAACATTATTGATTCAAGGTGCTGACCAGTACTTACCGTTCAGATTAACAAAATGGTTTTTATTGTCAGTGACCAATGGGTTACAGGTGTTAACTTCCAGCTGTTTTCTTCAGTTAGCCACGATGTTACTCACCATATTTGTTACCACTACCCTTTTATCCCGTTAATTAAATTATCCACAATTTTTAAATTAATTTTTTCAAAAACATTTTTAGCCATTTCCAAATTTTTTTTAAATAATTTTTTCATGACTGAACGTTCATTTTCAAAAATTATTAATAGTGAGCATTAAATGATGAGCGTTGTTTACGACACCGACCAAGACCAATCGGCATGCCACTGTTGAGCAACTGACACAGCAAATAAACAGTGGGGATACTATGTGTGTCAGAACCATGACAGTGCAATGATCCTTCTTGAGGTTGGGGCTCCGGAGCATGTGTATGGTACCAGCACCCATGTTGATGCCTGTTCATCGCCAAAAACAATTCGCAATGGAATATAGCCATTGGACATCGGCCGAGTGGCAAAGGGTTGTTTTCTCTGACGAGTCGCGGTTTCTGGTGAACAGAGTGGACGGACGATGGAACATCTGAGAACAGGCATCCCGACACCATCGTTGGCAGATGACAGGCTAGTAGGGGGAAGTGTGACTGTATGTGGGATGTTTTAGTGGTATGATCTGAGTCCACTGATACCGCTGAAGGGTACACTGAATTCTGTTTTTTACCTAACGATCGTCGCAGACCAGGTGCACCCTTTCAACAGGACAATGCTCTCAGCCATACTGCCAAATTTGTCCATGACTGATTCGAGAAGGATGAGGATGAATTCAAGCTACTCCCATGGCCACCAAACTCTCCGGACCTCAACCCTATTGTATGTTTGTAGGATAATCTTGATCGCCATGTCCGCAAGCTGGACCCTCCACCACGCATGGTGATGGAATTACGGGATGCACTGGTCGCCAAATGGTCCCAGATATATGCAACACCTTCCGAGGACTTATTGACTCTCTGCCACGTCAACTAGCTGCTGTGCTTTCTGCCAAAGGTGGATATTCCGGATACTAGCAGGTGGTCTTATTACTGTGTCCCTACCCTGTAAATGTTAAACATTTTTTTATATGGGTGTTGCCTGAATTCAATTTTAAAACTTTCAAAGCATCTTTGTGAAAATGTTACTTATGTCCAACATCATGAGTTCGTACAGTATTAAATAACTTCATTAGATAAAGGTTATTTCATGAAAATTTTTATTCTAAATTAAAGACATGAGGAATTCAATCTGTATGTCTTTCAATGAGAAAATGCATGTTTTTAATCAAAAGATTTATGAATATTATTTTCTTCTTAAAACGGAGAAAAATGTGTTTAAAAATATTCTTAATTTTTTTCCAAGATACATTATTAACAAATAATAAAATATCTCAATTTTTTGAGTAATATACAGTTTCTTTATACAAAATAAAAAAGTAATATTTAAAAATATCCATTACATTTTTATCAATTACATAAGAAAGAGCGAATTTATATGAATAACAAAAAAATTTTTTAACTCCCCCCTTAAGTGAAATACACAGTTCAGTCACATTAACGTGACCACCTGTCAGTAGCTAGAATAACTACCTTTTGCAGCACAGTCAGCTGTAATACGGGCAGGAAGAGAGTCAATAAGGTTTCAGAAGGTATTGACAGAGATGTGAAGCCATGCTGACTCCAGTCCTGTGGCGAGGTGCCATAGGTTGCGTAGTGGAGGATCCATGGTGCAAACAACCCGATCAAGGTGGTCTCACAGATGCTCTTTGGGTTTAAATTCGGGAGGTTGGGAGCCAGGGGAGTACTGTAAACGTATCCTCCTGCTCTTCAAACCACGCATGGACACTGCGCGCTGTATGCCACGTCGCTTTGTCCTGCTGGAAGATGCCATCGTGCTGAGGAAACACATTCAGCATGTAGGGGTGGACATGGTCCAAAAGGAGAGATGCGTATGTCCATTGGTTCATGATTCCATCCACAATGATGAGTGCACCCAGGGAATGCCATGATAACATTCTCCAGACCATAATATTGCTTTCTGAAGCCTGGACCATTGCAGCACGTGTTGCTGGGTGTTTGTTTTCTGACACTGAATACCGTACATGCCATCACCTATCTCTCCGATGGAACATAAACAGTGATTTATCTGAAAAAGCCACCCTTCGCCATTCTGTTGCTGTCCAGTTGCGGTACTGGCATGGAAATGCCAGTCTTTGTCGCCAGTGAACAGTCATCAGCATTGGTACACCAACCAGCCATCTGCTGCAGCAACGTTCGCTGAACTGTTCTTGAGGATACACATTCAGTTCAGCCCCCTCGTTCATCTAGGAAGTCAGTTGGTCCCCAATTGCACATCTGTTTGCTTGCACGCATCTTCGTAGCCATTGTTCACCTCTGTCATCTATGGCGGCATGCGAACAGTTCACAAAACTAGCTGTTTCAGAAATACTGCCGCCCTTGGCTCAAAAGCCAATGATCATGCCGTTTAAGGGTCGGGTAATTTGCTACGTTTTGCAATGACTCCAACAACTGCAATGTTTTCTCTTTCCCTCTGACACCCTTCCTATGCCTTCTTCTGGTCGTACCTTCTGGACGTAACCATTTTACGCTGATGTTGACTGGACAGTATACAAGCATTACTTAATTAGATTCATCGAGGCTTCGCGCTCGTTCATTGAAAATATGCGTATATTAGGTTTAGGGTAAAATTTTCAATGACTAAATTTGACTTTTTTGCCATCTTTGAATGATATTATAAGGTTCAATTCACCATTGACTTCTCCAAGCCTATTCCCATGAAAACATCCGTTGCACAAAAAATGTCATATATTTGTAATTTTAATAATGTTCAGGGTAAGAGTGGATTGTTGATTGCTATTATTGGCTGCCATATAATTGCAGGTATTATTATTGTTGAATTTATAAATGTAAATATATATTGTTGCAAAAAAAAACAGGGAGAGGGTTCACTTAAAAAACCCGTGCAACCTGCAGAAATTCATGGTTAGTGAAAAACCTTTCCCGGAATATGTTAAAGCATCATGAAAAGTTAGACACCCAGTGGTTTCGCAGTTGTAAAGATTATCGCGAATATACAGACACAAATACACACACAAACACATTGATTTTTGTTAATGGAGATAAAATATATTCCTTCAAACCCAATTTTAAAAAAAAAATAAGCTTTCTCGATTCCTTCCACTCACGTTTGAGGTAATTTACTGTTCTTTATAAGTTTGCGACACACATTATTAAGAAACAAAAAAAGGAAGAAAGAAAGAAAGAAAATGGAATGGAAAAGAAATTCTACATAAAACGCGTTCAAAAACTTGTAAACTTAGATATATAAGCAAGAAAAGGGACAATAAGAGAATATGAGAGAAAAAATTATAAATGATATAGGCCTAAATGATAAATTTGCTGACCGTTCTGCAACTCTGTTGCTTAAGAAAACTATACCACAAGAAACTAAAATTAGGCAAGAAAAAGGCAATATTTATAAATGTATTGAATTTAACTAAGAACTTTTACAAGGGCCTTTTGAAAAGTAATGCCTGCATGGATATAACTTTTTTATTTGGTAATCAACTTTCAATATCTTTTTTCTGTACCTGATACTTACATTTTTCCTTTATGAATGCACTATTCACTTTTTCACGCACTTGTGCCAACGCGTGACTAGTCAGTCGAAACTTGTCAAAGAAATTCGGGGTTGTTGTCGACATTATTATTAAATGGCAGCTTTGGACTCTCTTCTACAGTACAATAACGCCATCCTGCACACGGGGCATCAATTTCATCAAGTACAACCGCCGAATTTCACCTTTTCCCAAAGACGAAACAGCACCTTAAGGGACGACGAGGTGAAAGCTGTCATTCAATCCTGGCGTCGACAACAATCCCAGAATTCTTCAAACGGATCTGCTCTACTAGTCAAACGTTGGCGAAAGTGTGTGGAAAGGGATGGGGACTATGTTGAAAAGTGAATAGTGCATTGCATAGAGAACAAAAGTAAATTAACGCTATAAAACGAATTTTGAAAATCAGTTATGAAATAAAAAAAATACATCTATGGGAGGCAAAACTTTTAAAAACTCATCAAAGATTATTGATTAGTAATAACTAAACTGACCTTAATTTGAATTTGTATTAATTTTGTTTCTCATGAAAGTTGTTGAAAAAATCTACTGTTAAAACATATATTTCTAATACAAGATTTGTTTAAAAGACTGAAAATAGCAGATTAAACAAATTATCTGATGATGGATCGAGATGAGATCCCGAAAAAAGTTTCAATATGAAAACAAGAAAAAGAAACAAGAGTAATTTTATCGACATGGCGGATAAAAGGAGCACATTTTCACGTTATTGCAACGAGACATCAGCCATTGGATACCGAGAACAAACTTGCATTTTAAAACAATTTAGAGAAAACTATATAAATACGAAAATTGAACTGTAAATTCCTAAATAATGAGACTAAAGAAAACTAGAATTTAAATGAATAAAACTGAGCATTTAATTTAAACGAACTAGAATTTAATTTTTAAGTATTCCTACTATAATGTTAAACGAAGCGAGCGACAATTGTGGAATCGTTTGTGTATGCGTCTATTATTTCTTCAAATTCTATAACTAAAGCATTTCTACATAATCATCTACTGTTGAAGCAAGCAGTTACCTACTAGAAATTAGTTTGGACAACAATGTGTCTAACTAGATTTCAGATAATAATAATCCTAAGTCTAACGGCAATTTCTTCTTGATAGCTATTAGACTTAGGATAACAATTTGTATGGATGTTATGAGTTCATATTATAGGTGTCTTGGCATTGAAAGTTCCCTATGATATTGTAATCGTACCATTAAATCACATAATACTAAACAAATTTTGACCACCATTAATTACTCGTTATATTCATTCAAGAAACGTCGTTACGAGTTGTTAGATATTTCATGCTAAATCGTAGCATTGAAATATTCCAATGGTACGATATAGTACGAATTTCAAATACATTAATTACTTGTTTTATTCAAAAATGACACGTCGTTACAAGGTGTCTGATATATTCATACCACATGGTACCTTTAGATTATATACTATTAACCAATTTGTTTTTAATTATTTATTCGTTATTTTCATTCATGGCATTCACGTTGTTACGAGTTGTTTGATATATTGCATGCCATATCTTATTACTGAAAGTTTCCAATGGTACAAAATGGTAGCATTAGAACACGTACTATTACAACCAATTTCAACTCCCATTTATTGCTCGTTATATATATGCATGACACGCTCATATAAGTAGTTTGACATATTACATGGCCTATCTTAGCATTTTAAGTCCCATAGGAATCAGATTGGTACCATTAGAACGGTACTACGAAACCAATTTTGACTCTGAATTATTGCTCGTTATTTATTCAAGACATGCCTTACGAGTCGTTAAGTATATTACTTGGCATATGTTAGCATTGAAGATTTTTAAGTGAATATTATAATGGTACTATTAGAGCACGTGCTATTGTACATATTTCGGCTGTATCATATTCGAACCTGTTTGCGGTCTGTCCCTTATTTATCGATGGTGAAAACTAAATTTAACAAGTATAATTTTATCGTCTAAGCAGATAAAAGAAGCCCATTTTCGTTGTATAGCCTCGAGACATCCTACATGGAGAAGTTACATAGAATTAATCTACATTTTAAAACACTTTAGAGAAAATATATAAATATGATAATTGAATGGTAAATTACTATTTAAGTAAACTAACATAAAAAAAGAATTTAAATGAAAAACTTGAAGAACTGAAATGTGACATGAAGAGTGTAGTTATTCTTTACATATTTGAACAAATAAAAGTTCTTTAATTTGTAGACATTCTTACATAATGTTAAACAAGTGAGCCTCAATTGCTGAAGCCTTCTGTGTAAGCTTCTATTATTGGCTTCATATTCTATTACCAAAGCGTATCTACGTTACCATCTACCGTGGAAGAAAGCGATTAGCTATTAGTAATTAGCAATGTCTAACTGTAATCAGTTATATATAATATACACCATAAGTACCATATGATGTGATTAGGATACATACTACTAAATTAATTCACACTGTTATTAATTACTCGTTATATTCACTTATTACACGTTGTTACGACTTGCTTGATATATTACATGCCATATCTTTGCACTGAAAGTTTCAATGGTACCATATACTACGATTACATGTAGTAGTGAACTAACAAGGGAATCCCTCGAACATGTATGTCACAGATTTCCACCAATTGAAATATGTTACTAATCTGAAGCTGCTATAGATGCTTGCAAAATAAGAGTACGAAATTGTGTTTCTTTCAAAATAAACCACGAAAACGAAAAAAATTCTGTATACATAGCTATACAAGGACTCCATTAATAAAGTGGTTAGGCTATGTGGGGTCCCCTTGTATGTCCCACTGTCATTAGATACTAGTTATATTCCCTCATGACACATTGTTACAAGTTGTTTGATATATTACATGCCATATCTTAGCATTGAAAGTACCAACGATACCATGCGGTTCAATTAGACACATACTACTAAACTAATTTCCGCTATCAATAAATACACATTATATTAATTCATGAGACGTTGTTACGAGTTGTTTGATACATTATAAGCTCTCTGAAAATGGAAAGTTATAACGGTACCATATAGTACCATTAGAACACATACTAATAAACCAATTCCAATAGACATGCATTTATTCAGGACACATCGTTATGGGATATTTGATGTATTACATACTATATCTTAACTTTGAAAGTTCTAAAGGTGCTGTATGTAGCATTACAGCATGTACTTGTAAACAAATTTCAGCCATCATTCTTTATATTCGATCATGACACTTCGTTACAGGTTGTTAGATATGTTACATGCCTTATCTTATCATTGGAAATTTTGAAGGGGGTATCATAATAGTACCATTAGAGCACGTGCCATTTTACCTATTTTGGCTATCTCTCGTTCGACCTTGTTCGTGCAGTCCCATATTTATGGATGTGTGAAAAAGTTAATTTGTTTTCAAGTTATCATAATAAATAATAAGACATTCTTTTGGTTTAGGCACGGAAATCCCCTTTCTATTATCGTCAATAAGGTGCATCTTGCACGCGCATCATTTCAACACCATTTAGAACACGCGCAGAGCCAAAACAAGGTATTCGCATGCGTATTCCCCAAAGCAAGGCCGATTTGTCTCTTCCAGCAATTCTTATACGCACTCTCCCCATTCCAACGCTATACATTTTTGGAATTTTATCTACAGCCGGACGGATGGATAGACATCTGGACAAACTGATCACATTGTCACTTTTTATGAAAATGTGCTAAAAAGATTAGTCCGTATTCAAGTTATTTTGTACTAAATAATAAGCTCTCTACTAATAAAGAAATCTTTATAGTTTAGCGAACATCCCCTTCCCATCCACAATGTTTAGAGCACGCACAGAGCCAAAAAGCAGTGCTCAGCAAGCGTTTTTACCAATGCAAGGATGATTCGTCTCTGCTAACAATACACTAAGCCCACTCTCCAGGTTGTACCGCAATGTATTGTGCAAATTGTGTCCACAGACAGACGGATGGACGTTTGGATAAACAGATCGCATAAGCTACTTTTCTATGAAATTGTGCGAGAAATGAAATCCTTCACTGGAGCGACAATCAGTTATTAGCTTTAAAGTTTTCCAAAATTCATATAATGCAGTTATAAGTTGGAAGCTTGAAAAAAATACTACCTCCTATTGTCGCATTTTTTTTTTGTTGTTGTTTCCCCAACCAGAAATACAACTTTGTACTTATGGAGAGAAACTCAATTGAGGACAGCGACTTCTCTTGACGATTTCATGAACCTATCATTGTTTAAAAGAAAATACAACACGTGGACACACATGCCGGATTTCATTTAAAACACAATCATTTTCGTTTTTTTCTGGACATTCATTCAAAAATCTCAGGATTTTGTAGGGCAGTCAACGCTTCAACGTAGAGGTATGTTCATCGAACCAGTTACATTACAAACCTGTCAAGCGTTTTCCACATGGCAATTATCGTCTTGGAGAACTAGGTGCTCTATTTCTTCAGTAAAGGTTTATTTGGTCGGAGATGAACTCGTCGCCTCCTAACATTCGGGTACAAGCAAAAATGAGACTCGTCTGGCTAAAGAACGCATTTCCAATCGTCTACAGTCCCATGGCGATGGGTTTTGGCCTTATAACAGCGAATTTTGTGTGCGCAGCACTCAGGATAGTCACCGCTGGGCTACTCTTCTCCAATGTCCGTTGAATGAAGTTCCCTTCGAAGTGTACGCTCTGAAGTCAGTTTGTACCTGCATTACCAGTTTGTAGCAATTCTTGCCTGGCTTGAATCGATTGAGATGGAACGCGTGCAATTCTTATTAAATGATATTTACTTATTATCTGTCACCTATCTGCTTATCTACAAGGTGATTATAATTAAAGTCCCTTTGTAAAAATGCTATAAAAAAACAACCATGAGTCCGAATGACTTCAAATTTTGACTGAGCATTCTTGAAGAAGGGGCATTTGATATGGATAAGAAAAAAAATAGTTCTAAAATTTATCACTAGATGGCGCTGTAAGCGGCATATTATGCCTAGGAGGATTTGTACTATGCAAATTGAAAGATACGCATGCGCATGAGACATTGCATGTGTTATAAAAACGCAGGCCTCATGGCGTTCTCGTCATATTTCAATTCAAAATGTCACTTCTAGCTGAATCCGCTTCCGTTATGCCGCTTACAGCGCCATCTAGTGATAAATTTTGGAACTATTTTTTTCTTATCCCATATCAAATGCCCCTTCTTCAAGAATGCTCAGTCCAAATTTGAAGTCATTCGGACTCATGGTTGTTTTTTTATAGCATTTTTACAAAGGGACTTTAATTATAATCACCTTGTATATGAACCCTAACGAATAGAATGATAAGTGAGAAAACTCTGCCAAGATGGTATCAGTCCTTCATCTGACATATTTTTTTAATCTAAATAATTATATTATAACTCCTCAAAAGAATTGCAATATATTCACCATGAAGTAAATAAATAAAGTAAATTGTAATTTATGGGGAAGTGATTTGGAATTATTACAAGGTGACCAGAAAAAACTGATAACAACATTGTACTCGTTCTAGAAAAAACTCGTTTGGGTCATTCCCATATTTTGATTTTAGGATAGGTAAATTGGGCACGTGATTTTTTTCATAATTATTACGCAATTGTAACAAATTATATGAAGATGCCTAATCAACGAGAGGAAATGTTGACGTTACACGGGCTAGGAAAACGCAATTGCGAGAACGAATTCAGGAAAAATGATTGCTTCAGGAATGGGACCAGATAGACGTAGATGAGTTGCAGCATTTAGCTGGAAATTTTCGAAAGCGTTTGAAGCTCTGTACTGAAGCAGGAGCCCACTTCGAAAATACTTAAATATGTTTTCTGAAAACAGTGTACTTTATCATTACCCACTGACAGAGTTTGTTTGCGATGATGTATATTTTTTTTTCGAAAAAAAATTTTTTTCAGTTTTTTCGGGTCACCTGGTATATACTAGCAGAGCCCGTGTGAAAAAAAATTTCTAAAAAAAAGTCGTATTATTAATTTACCTCCTTATATGTTTTCTCCTTATACATAGATTCGTAAGGAAAAAAACAATAGCGCGATTTAAAATGCTCATAGCGACATCTGTTGGCAATTTATTATATTTTTTCTCGTGGGATTCAGATATTTTCCCGCAGTAAAAGGTATACTAAATGTTGACTTAGGTAATAAATAACCTTCACGCCAAATTTCATCAAAATCTCTCCACCAGTTTATGCGCAATACATCCACAGACAGGCAGACGTTATAGTTTTATTTTATGTATAGTGTTGCGTGCAACTTTCAGATTGAAGTGTAAACTTCCCAGTTTGTCCCTTTCCCCCGTTTCTTCCACCCAATCGCGAGTACAGAAATAAATGAGTAATGATTTTATTTTTTGAATCGTTCTCCCATCAAGTCGTGGTGGGGGTTGGTCTCCTGTCCTGTCCCTTGCGTCCAGCTTACCAGGACTCCTCCTTAGATTTGGTCAGTTAAATTTATCGCCTACCATCTCTTCGCGTCCATTAAGTTTTGGTATAGCTATGTCAAATATACATAGATCTCTCCACAGTTTTCCAAGGGAGGTTACTGTGTCCCCTTCCCTTCGGGTAATTAAATTGATCACGTGACGCTTTTTGTTGGCATTGTTTTTTGTATGTATATATGGAACCTGACTTGTTTCAATAACACCCACATCTGGGAATGTTTTCCTTCCCTTTTTATCTGCTTGGCTAGGCTATTAGTTAGTATTTAAAGTTTTCTTCTACAAGTTGGGTTTCGAACAACAGGTTATCCATAGTTTAATAATGAAATGAGAAATTGTTTACTGGATTCTGAGGAGTTGATAGTTTTGAAGCTAATTACTCTTAACTGCTTGTTATGGGTTGGGATTTTAACTCTCGACCAGGGCGTCCTATATGACCTTTCCTTAAAATCGTCTTTTATTTAAATAAAGGAGCTTTAGCCAAGGTTGAGTTTTGTATAAGGATAATCAATTACTTATAATTTCCATTCATTTAGCGTCGATATAATTTTCATTTGAGATTTGATTTTTATATAGAAATAAAATTTAAAAATAAAATGTAAGGAAAAAACCCCAAAAATTCAAAATATATTTAATAAGGGTAAACTAAGAAATAAAAAACTCTTTCACCACAACGATATTAGATTGAAAATATACAACCTGATACTGGAAGTACTTTATTATCCACACTTGTCTTTTTTTTATTATTTATTTATGGCTACTCAAGCTTTTACGAGTAATAGGGAACAAAATTCTCTTTTTTTAGACTTAATTTTAAGATAAGATCAATCAAAGCAGACATTTGGTTCTTAAATCAATGCAAGCACCACAGAGTTTTTCCTAAATTTATTGATAGTATCAAATTCAGTAATTCTAAGGATGTATGTTTAAATAAGTTAATAGTTTCAGTAAAGCGTCAAAGACTTATTATGGAGATAGGTTTTTTAAATTATAAGTTATCCATCATCGAAGCCAAAGCTTATAATTTACATTTATTCTTAAGTAAACATTTAAAAGAAGAGGATTGGGATGATTTGCTATGGAAAGTCAATCGGGTCAATCAAGCAAAAATAGATCAAAAAACTAAAAAACTTTCAAACAAATTAGACCTCATTATTAATAATCAGGCTCCCAAAAAAAGACCAGATAAGAAAAAGACTTTCGATAACATTATTAATCAGACAGACATAGAATTTAGCAATTCCGAAATGGAATTTCTTTCTAAAGGTTTAAAGTTTGCTTTTAATAACAAAAAGAATGATTTACACGAGTTAGTTGGTCATATAGAGGGAGGTATTAAGTATCTACATGAATCAGGCAAAAAAGCCATCAGGGAACAATGCACCCACATTTTGGACCAAAATTGGAAAAATTACTTGACATCCGATGATGACAAAAAACATTTAGCTATTGCTAAAACTCTTAACACGAAAAACTGCTTTTTTCTAAAAAGTGATAAGGGGAACTCCACAGTTATTCTTAAAAAAGACGATTATTACAATAGAGTAGAGGCTCTTATATCCGAGGGACCTTTCGAATTAATTAATAAAAAGGATCCACTAAAAGATTTGATCAGTGAAGTTAAAAAATCCATTAAGGATAGTCCTAATTTTATTCCCCCAAATTTAGCATCCTCACTTATTATTAAAAACCCTACCTTACCCCGGTTATATGGCTTGCCTAAAATACACAAACCCGGGAACAAATTACGCCCGATAGTGTCGAACATAGACTCACCGACCTATCGTCTTTCAAAATTTTTAGCGAATTTTTTAAAAACTCTTAAACTTTCGGATTTTGACAGTTCTATAAAAAACAGCGTAGATCTAGTTAACAAGTTAAAACATAGGAAAATTAAAGAAGGAGAAATCTTGGTATCTTTTGATATAATTTCATTATTTCCAAGCATCCCCATGCCAGAAACTATCGATTTTCTTAATAATATTCTGGGAAAAAACAAGGTTCCACCTAAGGTCCATGAAGAATGTTTAACACTAACCAGATTGTGTAGTAAAAGTAACATTTTCAGATTTCAAGACAAGGTCTATAGAATGGTTGGAGGCACCACAATGGGCTCATGCCTTAGCCCTATCCTAGCCGAGGTTTTTCTGAAAAGTTTCGAGGACATCCTCAAAACTTCTAATTTTTATTTCCCAGAATGTTGGTTTAGATATGGACATCCTCAAATAAGTCAACTTCGAGCCGAGTGCGGTACACTGAGGCGCGAAAAGCAGCAGCAAAGACAGTATCAACAGCTAAAGCCAAGACCTGGGAGAAGTTCGGGGAGAAATTGGAGGCAGACTATGGTTCGGCAAACAAGGTGTTCTGGGAGACCGTGCGCCGCCTCCGTGGAAAGAAGTCTCTTTCATCACAAACTATTAAGAGTTCAGATGGGAGGCTTCTGAAAACGGAGGAGAGCGTATTGCATAGGTGGAAGGAATACTTTGCATCTCTTCTTAATCCGGTGACGACAACAACTGAGACATACGAGATGCACTTTGGAGCGGAGAATAGTCACGGTAGTATCACTGAAACAGAAGTCAGATGGGCAATTAAGTCCCTGAAGACTGGCAAAGCTGCAGGTGATGATGAAATCCGGTCCGAGATGTTAAAGGCCTTAAATCAGGATGGTATCCTGTGGCTGACTCGAGTGTGTCAGGTTGCTTGGATATCTGGACAGGCCCCTAAGCAATGGCAGACAGGAATTGTGATCCCTATCTTCAAAAAGGGAGACCAGAGAGATTGCAACAACTATCGAGGCATCTCTTTGCTCAGCATTCCTGGGAAAGTGTACGCTAAGTGTCTGGAGAAGAGAAGTCGGGAAATAGTCGACTCCAAACTGTCAGGGGAGCAGTGTGGTTTCCGACCTGGCCGAAGCACGACGGATCACATCTTTGCTCTAAGGCAAATCTTTGAGAAATCCTGGGAGTATGCAAAAGAGGTCTACGCTTGCTTTGTGGACCTCGAAAAAGCATATGACAGAGTTCCTCGGGAGAAGCTCTGGCAAGTGTTGCAAGAGTATGGAGTGGATGGGCAATTACTGGTTGCTATCATGTCTCTGTACGAAAGCTCTGAGATGTGTGTCCGGATAAATGGCATTAAGTCAAGACCGTTCACCGTGGGTGTTGGACTCCGCCAAGGGTGCGTACTGTCGCCCATCTTGTTCATTATCTTTATGGACTGGATAGACAGGGGCAGCCGAGGCGATGAGCGTGTTTGTGTGGGCGACTGCCTGGTGGAGAGGTTGCTCTTTGCTGACGACCTTGTCCTCCTTGGGTCTTCTCGCACGAACCTTCAGCATGCACTAGACCGGCTTGCAGCCAAATGTGAAGAAGCTGGGATGAAGATCAGTGTGGCTAAAACCGAGGTTCTGGTCCTTTCAAGACAGCCTGCTCAGTGCGCTCTCCATGTTAGTGGAGCCTCATTGAGACAGGTGGAGAAATTCAAGTATCTCGGGATTGCATTCACGAGTGATGGACGGCAGGAGAAAGAATTGGATGCTCGGATCGGTGCAGCAAGCTGTGTCAGACGTGAACTGTGGCGATCCGTGGTAACGAAACGCGAGCTGAGTAACAAAGCTAAGCTCTCCGTCTTCAAATCCATCTTTGTCCCCATTCTCACCTATGGTCATGAGGCTTGGGTAATGACCGAAAGAGTGCGATCGCGGGTACAAGCGGCCGAAATGAGATTTCTGAGAGGTGTTGCAGGTGTTACCCTACTAGATAGAGTGTACAGCAATACAATAAGGGAATCTTTAGGTGTTGAGCCGCTACTTCTCCGCATTGAGAGGTCTCAGTTGCGCTGGTATGGCCACGTGATTCGGATGCCGCAAACTAGTCTTCCTAGGCAGTTGTTATTTTCCAAGCCGGTGGGTAAGAGACCAAGGGGTCGGCCTAGAACCAGGTGGCTAGACTACCTGGAGAATCTGGGTTCGAGTCGCTTGGATATTACCAGGGAGGACATGCGCCTGATGGCGAAAGATCGCGATCGCTGGAGATCCTCCATAGGGCTGCTGCCCCCGCGACCCTAACGGATAAGCGGGTTTGAAAAGTAAGTAAGTAAGTAAGTAAGATGATATATTCACGATATTCGATACAAAAATATGCGATATCGATACTTTTATCATTCATTTAAACAGTTTTTTCCCCACAGTACAGTTCACTTTTGAAGTGGAAAAAGACCAAAAACTGCCATTCCTTGACGTCACAATCATCAGAAATCTAGATCACCTGGAATTCGAAGTTTACCAGAAACCATCAAACAGCCTTAATTACATCACCAGCGACTCGAGCCATCCCTGGAACCAGAAGATGTCCATTTTCATTTCCATGTTGGACAGAGCCATAAATATCCCACTCAATCAAGAACGTTTCAATCAAGAAATTTCCCTTATTCAGGACATAGCAACAAAGAACGGTTACAGCAGACGCACCATCACAGACCTACTTAGAAAAAGACGATACAAAAAATTCATACAGGTTATCACCACCATGGAAACAACCGGGAAAAAGGGAAGAACCATCTCATTACCTTACAACAAACAACTAATCAGAGGCCTCAGCACAGTTTTTAAATCTTTTGATCTTTCTATTTCTTACAGTAACCCTAACCAAGCCAAGAACATTTTCCCCAACCCAAAAGACAAAATACCGCCACTTCTCAGGTCAGGAATCTATATAATAGAGTGTGCCCAATGCCCTATGTTTTACAAAGGGCAAACGGTGCGAAACATCGAAACCAGATATAAAGAACATATGGGACACAGGAAGAATGGAAGAAGCAGCCAGTCCTCCGTAGCAAAACATTCAATCGATACAGGCCACGATATTCCTAGCAACAATGTACATTTGATAAAGTCAATAAACAAGAAACACCTACTGGATGCTTTTGAAAGCATTGCTATCCAACAATCGGATAGTAATTTATTACTTAACCTAGATAGAGGCACGATTAGCGACTCCCCTCTAATTCGGTGGTTGACCCAAGTAACCAATCAGAGAAAATGATTCTTATGCCTTTTCTTTTATTGGTTGTTGTTCCTTATAAATACTCAGCTGTTTCAAGACACAGGCAGTTCTCTCAATTTTTTTGAGGTGCTCCTGGGCTGCTGAATGATGGAAGCAATTGCTTCCGAAAAGTACTTCCAGTATCAGGTTGTATATTTTCAATCTAATATCGTTGTGGTGAAAGAGTTTTTTATTTCTTAGTTTACCATTACAATTATCCACACTTGTCTTTTTTTTATTATTTATATTTAATAAGCTTAATTTCTTACTCTAAAAATTGTTTCTAATTAGCTTCGTTGTAAGTGGAGTTTTTCTATCGTTATGATGGAAACGTATATTTGTTAAGGGGCTTTTCTTTTAGAGCGTTGCGCGCTTTTATTTTTTTGCGACTTGATCATTGCTAAGGGATGGTTTTTTTTAATTTTTCATGGTGCAGTGTAGAGTTTAATCGAGGCAGTTTTCAGCAAGTTTCAGCAGAGTGCAGACCTTAAGACATGGTCTTGGCTTTAGTCTTTCATCTCGGTTACCATTGCTGGCCTTATGTAAACGGTGCTGAGCAGCAAGACAAGACAATGCCTCATAGACATTATCACTATCCTTCTCTCTGTAGATGTTTCACCAGAATAGTGAGAATTTCCTTTAGCCATTCGATCAGTAAGTAAAAAACTTCTTTTCTCTATCCGGAATGTGTTCCACGATGCATTTTCATATTGGTGATTGCTACCACTCAAGTCATTTGTGAATTGGTGGGCGCAATAGAGCTGGTTACTACCCTCATTGCACAAGATTTAGCGATAGTAATATTTAGTGCATTATTATTCCTTTAGTTCAGTTCCTTTTTTATGCTACATCTACAAACGTCATTACCACCGGTTAGCGCCTGTTTCTTCGGACCTCAGATAGAAGCGAGCGAACTTAGCTGTCAAATGTTTCCGATCATCATAAAGATAAGTGTCAGTCAACACTGCTTTAATGAAACCAGTATTTCCTGGACTTTATATTTTCTTTTTGCCTAATTCTTTAAACTGTTTTGACTTAGTTTGTGTTCTTTCACCTTGTGTCTTTCTCTTTGTTGCCTCAAAAATTTTTATCTTACAAACTGAGCTTCCTATTATTTACTTTCTACTCTGTGCGGTACCAGGAAAAATTACCTAGATTTTGCTCTTGTGCTATTACCTTTTTTATTCATTATGTTTTTTTTTATTCTTTTTTTCTTGTCTTTTGAGTTTTCTCTAATAGGTGTTCTTGGGAGTTTTAATTCGTAATTAACCTTATTGCTTTGTGTGCTGTTTACCTACCCTCAGTCAGATCTCCTTTTCCAAACCTTATCAATATTTCTAGTGACGTTCGTTGTTTGCCCTCCGATTACTTTCCCCCTTTTTTAGTAAGGCTGTTTGACTCTCTTTTTTTACTTTCCTTTTTTATATATATTTTTTGTTACACACTCTGTTCAGTTCTTTATCAGCAAGAAGTTACCATTAGCAATTATATTACTTTATTATTTAGTATTTAATTCTACCTGATTTTCGTTTACCGTTGTTTTTTTTTCATTTTATTTATTTATTTATTTATTTATTTATTTATTTATTTATTTATTTGTTTCATTTATTTTTTTTACCTTTTTTCTTACTTATTGTTTTCCTTGGTCCAGTCTACTCTCTTTTCAGAGAAATATTCTCGTTTCTGACTATCTTCGGTATTACAATCAGCATCTGCTGCAACTTCACTAACGAACTGCCTAGTTTCAATCGGACATTGTCTTTGATTCAAATGCATACGTTAATTTCTGTGAAACTGTTCATGACTTAATCTTCCTACAGTAATAAGCTGTATGATATTTTTTTGTCTTTTTTTTATTTCAACTCCAATTGTAATTTAGACAGTCTTCATCCTTGGGATTACCCCTTGTCCAGTCAACCAGCTATCCACTCCTTTGGAAAACAAGTCCCACTACTTACCATTGAGGTCTCATTGCGTTGCCCATGTCCGCTATTTCTCAAAGTTTTTTGGAAACTGGACCATCCCATCAGCCAGAGACGTCGTTAATCGGAATTCTTGTATTGGACGTAATTGTTTTCTGAGTTTCATTTTGTCAGATCCAACCATTTTTATCGGTGCATGTAATAAAAAATTTTTAATTGGATAGCCTTTTACTTATTTATTTAGATCCTGTTTTGCCAGTGGGTGGGGAAAACTCAACTAATCTAGGGTTAATCACTAAAGGCCCAATCCTTTAAACGGCTTTTGTCGCATTTTAGTATTTAATACTTCTACTTTTAACTTGGCCTTAAAAGAACACCTTTGTGGGTAAGTAAACGTTAAGAGTTCAAGATACTTATAAATTGCATCACCTGGGTTTTTAAGGGAATTGCTAAGGGTTTAGTTTGTATTTCTGATGCCTTGATCTGGATGAGCCTGCCAAAATAATTTTGCTCGTTACAATAGATATATGTATAGGCAGCAGTGTGCTGGAGCTGGCTCGCGCGAACCTGTTGTTGAACTTCTTAAGATTTTGCGAGCCGGTTGTTGAATTCCAAAGACATGAAAAATTAAAAATAATTTTATTTTGTATAAATTAATTTATGTGTATATTGTTAGGAGAAAAAAACTCCAGAGTTCTTATTAAAAAAATTCCATCGCATAACGTAACACTGCAACTGAAAGTCAACCATGTCTGTCAATGGGCGGACGCCATTTTGAAAGTTGACCTAAGGCCTATGGCAGTCTTCTCGGATGCTTCAAGAACACGAGATTTCCTGCTTGGTCTCCGTACTAAACGTAAAAGAATTTTTCAAAATAAATTAATCTAAGAATAATTACCCACAAGTAAAAATTGACTAATTATTGCAGAATATTTTGATTTTTATCTCAAAATAAAAGCACTTCGTTTCCGATTTTCGTTTATTACTTCCGATTTCGATTTCGTATCGGGTATTTAACATTTCATTTCGTTCCATTTCATTCGGCTATTTATTCAACAGCATTAGGACTGATTTATGAAACATATATAACCAGATTGCATAAACCAAAGTTTCCTGTGCAAGGTAAGTTTTATTTTGAAAGATGAAATACACGTACTTGTTGAAAAGATGTTATTCCTATTATTTGGAACAATAGGAGTCGTATGTGGTCGACAGAGAGCACGTGCACGTGTGGTGGAATTGTTGGGTTTTTTTAAATAAGCTAATTTGCACTCTAAAAAAATATAAATTATTAAGTGTACAGACATAGGTATACATAAAAATAAATGATAGACGTTTTCAATCAGGGAATACGTTAAGTATTCCCAGTTATCCACCTAATTTTAAATACTGCTTATATTTAAAAGTTCAGAGTAGCGTCCGCATCCCCTATTTTTCTCGACTGACACCGATCAGCCCCATCGCGTTTATGCTGTGAATTTATCATCGTAACATGTCTAATTAATATGGAAATGATTTATCATATTATCGAAACTATATTTTAAGAAATTTATGCAGGAAAAAAATTTCAGCTAGGATGAATTTCATATTTCTCTATCATTGGTAATGAATGTCGGCCTGGCCGCCCATCATTTAACATACACAATCATGGAACTTTCGGGATTTTTTTTCCTGCATACATTTCTTAAAATTTATTTTCGATAATATGATAAATTATTTACATATTAATTAGATATGTTACAATAATAAATTCAGAGCAAAAACGCGACGGGGCTGAGATATGTTAGCCGGGAATATTAGGGGGCACTAACTCCGAACTTTTTCCCTTTCGAAATCATTCGTCATTCATTTTTAGAAAAGCAAATACTTATATTGGTGTTAACAATTTTATATATACTGGAAAAATAGAATTGAAATTTTTAAAAAATGGCAATTTATTTTCAGGGTTCCAGCGATGTAAAAATGACAGGGCAATCTTTTACACTTCTTGAGTTTGAAAAAATTAAGAACAGAGGCAGAACTTGACGAGAGTTTCAGCGAGGTGGCACAACCAACAGGACTAAATTCTCTTGAGCGACCAGATTCTAATATAAAAGAACTGCAAAACTTACCGTTTCCTGACTGTTAGAACCAAAAACAAGTAGATCATAGAAGGAAAAGTAACTCCAAAACCACTATTCCACATAATAAATTTTAATGACTCAGATGTACATTTCGGAAACGAAGTTTCCTTCAACAGTGAGTCCAACTTCGTTTCCGAAATGTACATCTGAGTCATTAAAATTTATTATGTGGAATAGTGGTTTTGGAGTTATTTTTCTTTCTATAGTTGTGTCCACAGTTTTTGGCTGGATTCCATTGTAAACAAGTAGATCAGTTTACATCTCAATACAAGTGGCTTGAGATAAAGGAACAAAAACTAGGTTGCAGGAATTGTGCCAAACTTAGCAGTTTAGGAGTAGCAACAGAATAAGATGTTGAAATTTCAAAAAAATGGAGTCTTTGTTTAATAGTTCCAAATGGAAGTAACAAGATAACAAAGCAAGTGTCTCTTAGGAAAAACTCGGGGAACATAATGCTTCTAAGGCCCATCTTAAAATTACTGAATTATTGAAAAAAATCGAAAGACTGTATATCTGAACTAGCAAAAAGGATGAACAACAAAGACATCAATGCCACTTTAAAGGTTTTCAATACTGTATACAGTCTGATTAAAAGAAACAGGCCACTGGTAGACATTGAGGCAGCTTTGTAATTGGAGAAAAGAATGGTGTATACATAGGAAACTGCTTACACACGAAGTATAGTGCCATGAGAATAACAGATCACATCGCAAAGGAGATGAAAAAGAACATTTTCCAAACCATTATCAAAGAAAATTCAAAAATTTCCATTATTATTGATGAAGCATCAATAGTTTCCTGGAAAAGTACCCTAGCTATTTATCTTCAGTGCACAGTCCAGTCTGCTCCCTCACCGGTTGTCTTGTTTGTTTGTCTAAAAGAGTTAATATCTACAACTGCAGAATGCATTTTCAAGACACTTTTGTCTTCTTTAAATGACTATGGATTTAGTGAAGAATACTTAAAGGCATATTTAATCGCATTTTGCACTGATGGTGCAAATACAATGCTTGGAAGGAAGTTGGCAGTAGCTAGTCAGCTATTAAAGAAATTTCCAAAAATTGTAGTTTAGCATTGTTGGCACTTGATGACTCAATATCCGACATCAAACAAATTAATCAAAGTTTAAAATATTTTTAGACAAAATCTATTCAATATGTCAATCGAATAAAAATCAAACTGAATTAGAGACTGTGGCTAAGAAACTTCAAATTGAAATTGTGAAAATTGGTCGAGTTTTGGAACCACGCTGGGCTGCATGCAGATTTCGTTCAGCTACTGCTGTATGGCGTGCACACTTTTCCAGTTCATATTCCCCTGGACTTGCGACAAGGCTTGCAAATATTTATTTTTTTACAGGATCTTGCTCTAATGATTGACATTCTAGAGGAATTTTCCTTCAGCCTAAGACAGAAAGCCCAAAATTAGATTTAGCGCACAATAAAAGCATTTGAAATTTTAATAGATAATGTTCTAATGCAAGAAATAAAACACTCTGTAACCACAACGAGTAAAAAGAAAAAATACGACCTGTAAAGAGTGTTGTGGTTAAAGAGCGTTTCATTTCTTTCATTAGCATCCACATCCTTTTTCCTTATAAAAATTTGTTTTCGGTCCTCTGCATTTTTTACCATATTGTCAGTTACGGAAATTATATTTTTATTTTCAATAGATAAACTTGGAAAACACGAGGCTCAAGTTGAGGATTTGATAAAAACTGATAAATTTATAGATATCCCGTTTGGTAAAAAATGGTAATTTCAAGCCTCTACCTAGGAAAACGCTAATAGAAAGCAACATCAAACACATGAAACTGCGTATGTTATCCGATAAGAACAACGAAGAACATATTTTAAATCTCTTTGATATTTTAGAACCATCTACCTGGCTTTATGAAGAGCTTGCAACACCACAGTTCGCTGCTGAAAGGCAACTTGATGCACTACGTGAGAATATAAAATAAATGTGAGTGATTTCAGAGACTTTGTGCAGAACGACATTGAATCAAAAAATGAAGTCCCGACAAGCATCCAAAGAACCAAAAAAGTCATAAGCACTATTGCAGTTAGCAGTGCTGAAGCTGAAAGAGGTTTCAGCTTAATGAACGTAATACAGAGGGTTCATTCAGATAAAATGAGACAACTTTGCAGTTCTGTTACGATGGTGTAATACCATGGCACCATCATTGGTTGTGTTCAATGTGAGAGCCACGTTGTTGGATTATCGCCCGGCACCGTAATTTCCACTGAAGTAGGCCGAGTTCTAGGGACTCCATGGGAAGTTCGTTCCACACCTGCTGACACACTTTCCATAGCCCATTAACGGTTCTTGCTTGGTGACTTCCGAGCAGTCATTTCAGGAGACCAAAACCACAGAAATCCATCGATGATACTTCAGGAGATTTTACAGGCACATGAGAGAAGGGAATAACTCGTATGTTCGTCTCCTGTTCCATCTTCCTGCAGTAAGCCACAGATGGCAGTGTTCAGTTGTGTTCAGTCACTCAGTTGTGTGACTGCATGCTTTATGATGTCGCTCCAGCCCAAGATTGTCATGTGAAATACCTTTCCTTTGGGCTAGACTTCTCTGTGTTTGGGGATTTTCTTTCAGCTCTTCAGACCGGATTTCTCGCACCACTTCAGCTGGGCGTGTTGGCTGGGTCTTGTTTCTGCTCTGCTTCTCTGCTCGCCCACAATAGCTTTAA
Source organism: Rhysida immarginata (assembly GCA_023313115.1). Lineage (NCBI taxonomy): Eukaryota > Metazoa > Arthropoda > Chilopoda > Scolopendromorpha > Scolopendridae > Rhysida > Rhysida immarginata. The sequence continues at coordinate 1,087,604 of JAHWFO010113782.1, read as the reverse complement.
ATACCACAATACCATTTCGTTTGCATAATTCCACAATGCATGAAAGACTGAAGTTATCGTTGGAAAGGCCAAACATATACCCTTCCCAAAAGGCTGTGATTTTGGAAGCCATGTTTCAGCACGAAATGTCCCAAATAAAAGCAACAAGTGTATACAAAGCTAATCCCCACGAATAGTGGACGAGTCATGCAAATCACATTCCATCAAGGTCATATGCGGCGTTTAAAGTCGTCTCATTTTATCTGAACCAACCGTCCGTATACACAAGAGCAAGAACAGTTTAACTGTGGACCATACAGTGCGTTCAGAAAAATGGACTCAACCCTGAAATTTGCATAATTTGTAAACAGAAGCAGAAATAAGTTAATCATGATTTAGAAACGCGTTCTAAATATGTTAATAAATATTTTTACCAATTGTCTAAGAATACTGTACGTAAAACCATTTATTCCAAATATATTTTCCAAAAGTTTTGTCATCAAGTGTCCATTAAATATAAACTCACAGTGCAATATTGTGAGTTCTGTATGTGAAACTTGCCAATTTGAATGAAACAAGTAGTAAATCATTACTGTTAGAGTTATTTGTGACTAAAAATCTACAAATTGCATGATTAAATAGTGACAATTACAATGGGAAGGTGTGCATCATGATCAGACTTTGAAAAGGGACAAACTGATGCTTTGCATAAGCAGGGATTGTCTATGAGAGAGATTGCAAGTCAAATAAAGGGTTCTCAAACAGTTGTGCAACACTACACTGCTCAGGGGAAAAAAATATGGCACCAATAAGAGCTCAGGACGTCCAAAAAAACTGCAACACGTCAAAACCAGCAGATTATCAAAGAGAATAAATTATCCGACAGGAAACTGGCAAAGAATCCAACAATTCAGGTATTAGTAGTAAGACAACTCCTGGCGGAAAGGAGGGAGGCGAGTGCTACCCTGTTCTAGAAGTTCAAAGGATTAAAAGGTGCTAAAGGGTTAAATTTCCATCGATTTTTGATTTTTTGACCTTTTTATAGGTATGGATTGATTTTATTGAATATTAATAAATATTTGATCGATTTTATTGAATATTAATGAATTCTGATTGATGTTATTGAATATTAACGAGTATTGATTGATTTTATTGACAAGTGTTACATACCAAGTACACAAAGGGTTGATTGGAATTTCATTCCAAGTGGCCAAAGGGGTTGGTTGGTATCCAAAGGGGTTGACAGGTTTTTGATTGATTGTGAGTGTGGTTATTGTTGGATGGGTTCTTGTTGCATTCGGCCCAGGTAATCAAAAACGGTTATCCATCGAAATTTGGGTGGGGGTGGTGAAAAAATCTGGCCCGTCACATTCCTTTTTTACCTAATTACTAATTTTCTATTGTGTTTAGAATCACCAGACTTTTTTTACTTTTTTGTTAAATACTCTTCCTAATTAACATTATTGATTCAAGGTGCTGACCAGTACTTACTGTTCAGGTTACCAAAACGGTTTTTATTTGCAGTGACCAATGGGTTACAGGTGTTAACTTCCAGCTGTTTTCTTCCAGTTAGCCAAGATGTTACTCACCATATTTGTTACCACTACCCTTTTATCCCATTAATTAAGTTATCCAAATTTTTTTAAATAATTTTTACAAAAAATTTTTTAGCCATTTCCAAATTTTTTTAAAATAATTTTTTGTCAAATCCAAATTTCCAAAAATTTTTATTTAAAAGTCCAGTTTTTTTCAAAATTAAGTTAATTTTAAGCTAATTTTTTTTCTTTTAAAGTTATCATCATTTCCAGTTTTTTTCAAAATAATTTATCATCATTTCCAAATCAATTCAAAAATTATTTATTATTATTTCCAAAATTTTTCATTCACTTTTTCTAAATTTAGTTTAAAAGTAATTCAAATGTCATTAGGTGTTAAAAAATACGCATTGACACACAGTACAAGTTTTATTTTATTTTATTTTTTATTTTAATAAAAATAGACTCCATCGATTACACATTCAGGAAAATATTCTAGTTCCAAACGTAGGGCTACTGCACTCACAGCTGAGCGAGTACAATAATTTTAAATTTGTTTATTAAATATTGGGTTATGCGATCCCTCTTCAGGTATTGGGTCAATCAATGTTTCTGCATCGTGAATAGTAACTTGAAATAGCAGACTTAAAATTTCACACTGATGTGTTCAATAACCATAAATTGTTTCAAATTCTTTTTTCCATTGTTCAATCAACGATGCCAGTAGTGAATAGGGTACATATCCGGCAAAAATTGATTTTATCCTGGGAATCGTGTAGCCTATTTCTTTCATTCTTAGCCAGTCTACATAAGTTATGTTAATTTCATTTGTTGGTAATAAGAATTTATAGTACTCTCCAACCCGTTTCAGTCTGACATCTAAATCATATATCTCTCCTTTCTCCAATAAATGAAGATTATACACACATGATGTTGAAATTTTCACTGCTCAGATAAATTGCATTCAGATCCACAGCGACTCCTATTACTTTAAAATGATAAAACTCCGATCACTCTCTGTGTTCTAACTAATTCTCTATAATTTTCTAAGAATAATTCAAATACATACTTTTATCGTTACTCGTTGAAGTCATCTTCGCTGAAAGCTGTTTGCTCATTGCTACTCGCTGTCTGGCACTCATCTACAAACTAAAGACTAAGATTGCAAATGACTGTCTAACTGGCCATTCCATTACCCCGACCACCACCACCACCCTCATTATGTTAATAACAAAATAAACTTTTTGCTTCCAGCTATCCCTTATCTGAGGTCATGTCTATCCCTACCCCACTTTTCGGTTAATTTAACTTATTATTATTATTATTCACTTTAATAACTTATTTTTAACACATATTTTTAATGTTTAATAATTATTATTACAAAAATAATCTTTAATAGCATAGCTATTGCTCGCGCAGATGTACAACAGCCGTAATCTTGGTTATTTCTAAAAATCGGAGAGTCGTCCTAAGCCATCAGCATTACCAGCTTCTCAGTATCATGTACACGCACCTGTAGCAGCTTACTCAACATTCAGCATTGTTCAGTGCTGTAACCGTAGATTTTATTAAAAGCGTTTTTCTAATGGTTAAGCTGTGGTGCTAGTTGTGAATAAGGCACTGCATTATAATATCCATGATTATAGTTCATCTTTTTTTTATTCTTTTCCAATCTTCGGCAGTTATGTTAAGTTCCTTTGTTGGTAATTGGAAATTGTAGTCTCTGCTCCCACCCATCCACCTCTGTGTTCAATGTAATCTTTAGCATTCTTATTTATTAGCTTGTGATTATAAATGCCTACAAACATAATTTCCTTTACAAGTAATTCTCCATTGGTTAGATAAATGGCTTGTAGATCCACAGCGATCCCTAATACCTAAAAAATATATAATAAACTCTGATTAAACTGTGCGTTCTAACTAATTCTCTATAAATTTCTAAAAATCATTCATATACATACTTTTCTCATTACATGTTGAAGGCATCTTCGGTGATGGCTGTTTGCTCATTGCTGTTGGCTGTCTCGCACTCATCTACATACTAAACACTAACAGCTGACTAACTGGTGCCCACGCTCACGCATTCCATTAACCCACATCCAAACCCCTCTTTGTGTTAAAAAAAAATTAACTTTTGCTTGCTGATGTCCCTTAGCTGAGCTCATGTCTATCCCCACCCTCTACTTTTTTACCACTTAGGTTACTTGCTTCCTTGTTTTATATTTTATAAAAATTTTTTGTATATTTTTATAAAATAATTTCAGCTGGTTATAATTCGTTTCTAAATTTTGTTGGTCATTGTTTAAAATACATGTTATCGCTTCACAGTGTTTTGGCACATCTGAGTCAATCTGATTTGGACTGCTAATGTCATTTCATCGGTTTCAGTCACGTTTACCCCCACTCTTGTTATATCATGACCTACATTTTATAATCTCAAATGGGATGGTGGATCTTTTCATTTTTTATAATTTCATATGGGTGGGTTTTATCATTAATGATGTCTTTTCTTGCTCTTATTATTGGCTCGCTTAGAGATTGACATTTTTATGTTGGCATGTTACTGGTAAAGACTTTATAATGTTATGCTAAATAACGTATTAATGTATGTTAAAAAATTGTTTAAATACTGGGTTTTTGACTCTTTTAATCACTGATTAACCTTTCAGTAATCAATCCATTCTTCCGAGTTTTTCTCCAAGCTTTTCGCTTCTACCAGAGCAACCATCAACGTTTTGATCATTAAGTATATTTTTAATTTTTTTCAATTTTTACTATCATTCTACCATCCAAAGTTTACTTTTCATTTTTTTCTCTCTCTCTCTTACTCTTTTGGGTTGTTTTCTTTAGTGGCATCCTTTAACTCGATACCATCTTCATCATCCTCTGCTACGTCTAACGCTGTAGATTCCAACCCGGGTTTCTACAGAGAGAGACCAAATCAACCTATAACACCAGTACGCAATTTCTTTTTTCCTTTTTGTGTCTTTATTTTTCTTTTTCAGACGCAATTTGTGTCTTTATTTTTCTTTTTATAATTCCATTTATTTTTTTATTTAGGCTGTGTTAGAGTCACCAGTGACTCAATGCACCAGTACGAAAGTTGAGGCAGGGGATTTCATTAGGGTTGAGCCAGTTAGTAGTTTTCTTGTGCATATTTTTGTTTAATGGTTGTTTTTTTTATTATTAATTATCAGTTTATTTATATTTTTAGCACCAAAAACCCTGCATTATACTGGAGACGACGGGTCCGAGATACCGAGATCACCCACACCACAGAAAAGACGGCATTCGCAATCGCCCCCTCCTTCATCACCTTAAGAACCCGAGCAGTTGTCAGGGATTTTCAAACACAATCATTTTGACACGCCAATGTTTGACGATCTATTCACAGTGGTGTAAACACCACCAGGAGGAGAGGGGGGTAGCGGTGACGAAGAGTTCAAGGACCCTTAGTATCGTGTAAAACACAAATGGCCCCTGCTGCGAGAGTGTGTTAAACCTGTAGGTAATTATTTATTTATAATTTTTACCTAAATACTCTAGACTTCCTTTTTATAATTTTAAGCTCTGATAGGTATTTTCTCTTTCTCTCTCTTTTTCTTCCTTTTCTTTACTTAGCTCCAAAGTGGGAAGTGTATAACTTTTGTGTATAGGATCCGCCTAACTTATTGAATAGTAATGTTAATAAATTCGGGCCTTTCACCTGTGATATAAAGGATCTGACAAATGATGTTATTAAAAAACGCAGTCAAAATTGTGAAGTTCTTGATGAATGCTATGCTGCTGCACAAACGAAACTGGATTCTATTTTAACTGAATTAACATGTTTTGAATAAATTCAGTCCTATGTTGAAGTTAAAGTTTTTGAAAAAGAGATTGTTTACAGGCAATGTCTTAACTTTTGTCTTCTCACATATGTTGGTCCTTCAAGGTTTGCAATCGGCTTTTTTCTTCCTCCTGTTTTCAATTTAAAAAGACAGTTTCTAAACTCAAACGTACTGGTGTTCAGTACCAAATGTTGTCAGAACTTTTTGAACCTGAAGATTTGAATGGCTATGCACTTGCAGTTGAAAAAGTTTGAAAAATTGTGATATAGCAGATAGTCATTTTGTTTCCTGTCAATCCTATAACTTATTTAAGGCTGCAAAGAACGTTCAAGTGATCCTAGGTTCTTTTCATGTTTACGAACGTGATTATTACACCGATAAACAACTCGTGTTAGAAGAAGTTGATGATAATACTATTAAGTTTTTTGCTTTAATGTGCATTCATTTCCCGCAGCTCTTTCGTCATAAACATAAAGTTTGTAATGTTTAATTTCCTATACATTATTCTTTTCATCTCTTACATTCTAGTTCAGTGAATTGGCAAGTTACAACACTGTAACAAAATTCAACCTGGTTTTATTAAAAAAAAATTCCACGGGGGAATATTTCATTTCTTTATCAAGGAAAAAGAAAACGAACACAACTTTTTGTTTCAAGTCCAATTAGTTCAAGGAAATCATAGGCAGATTGGAAAAAATTTATAAAATTGCAATAAACAAGGCATTCTTAATCTCTAGTACATCAATCTGTCCGATTAGATCAATGGACTTTCAAGTTAACAATAATGCAGTTATTACAATTAACTGCATTTACAATAAAGGGGCGATTCGTTTTTTATATACAAAAATCGGACGTCACATAACGAGAGGGACTTTCATTATCGCGTGCAGCGGTCTATTTAATCCTTTATTTCTTTCCACCGTTATATCATCGTGTGTAAACTTTACTTTTTTTCTTTCCTTTCTTTGATTTAGTCAGTTTTTTTTACTTTTTTCTTTCATCATCTGTATTATTTTTAACTTTCCTATTCCACCTTTTAAAATGTCTTTGTCCTCTTCTACCTATTCCAACTCTCAGCAGTCCGGCCCTCTCAATCTCTGTACTTATGAACAGATTCTTTCTGAGTCTTCTTCTTCTTCGTCTTCTTCAACCCAACCTCTTAATCTCTGTGTGTCTGATGAACTACGTTCATTGCAAAATGCTTTATACCCTTTCACGAAGACAGAACCTTTAAATTTGTGTATGTTAAAAAACAACCTCTCTCAACAGATCACAACCATTCGCAGAGCTTGACGAGCTGAAATGATGATAAAACGCTTGCAACGACATATTCTAACCCTACTCTACCTTCTCCTATTCCTTCTACATCTACAAACCCTAATTCTTCTCAACCACCCTGCAAATTGCTGCGTATAGATAGGAGAATGCTTTTCCTTTCATTTCAACGTGGATGAGGTAAATCCTCGCTCACAACTGTCCCTTCGCCACCATCATCATCATCACCCTCTTTCGACCCTACTCAGAATCCACTTACTAATCCTACCCTGTCTTCTGCTAAACATTCAGCAACACATGTACCTGCTCCTAATGCTTCAACATCATCAGCTTCAACTCGTGGTTTTCTAAATGATCAACCGTTAACAGACTTTGATTCATATTTTACTTTACGAGAATTAGGCACATGTCATTCTCGCAAATATAAAGTGGAATCAACCACATACGAGATGACATTTTCTCGTAGCTTAAATTCCGTGCCTCTTGCAAGCGTTCTTTTTACGCTATGGTCTATTTTTGACCATTTATTCCAGCGCATTTTACAGGAATGTAGGTCTTTTTACGACCACGCTCACATTGTAATCAAAGCACCATCCCTGAACAATGCTATCAATCTTAAGGTTTGGCCTAATTGATTCATTTGCAGGTCAGATGATGCTTGATACTTTGCAGGCTGTCGAGCAGTCACAGATTCAACAGTATTTACATACAACTTGCAGAAATTTGATGGGTTATACGTCTTATGATACTTGTTTGAACAAAGTATTAAACCCCACATCATCTTTAAAGGCTCGAAAATTCTCTTCATTGCGTTTTATCGATTCATTATCATTCATCACCCTTCTCTTAAGAGAATTTCCATGAGCTTTTGGATTGACAGTCACCATCTTAATTTTTCTGTTTTATTATTAACTCAAAATCTATTCGCACAATCAAAAAACATACAGAATATAAGTTTAAATACCCAGTACATTTTTCTGTTAAAAATCGCCTCAAGATGTCAGTCAGATACGTACTTTTGCTTCACAAACAGGGTATGGTTCCTTACTTATAGAAGCATTTATAAATGCAACGCAAGAACCTCATAGTTATTTATTATTAGATTTAACGCAAAGCTGTCCTGACATAATTAGACTATGGAGTAAAATTTTCCCGCATGAAAAACCTATTACCGTATATGCAAATACAACGCATGTTTAAATTAAATTGGCAATCATTTTTCATCAAGCATTCACCGGGAGTAAACGGCCATGATTCCGTAATTCAAAAGCATCGTCATTAAAAAAATGCTAGCCCCAAACAATGGAAAAAATTACTACAACATGCATCGTTAAATCAAGTAAAATCTCTTTGTGAACTTTACCATAACATCTTAAATCAGAAAGTCACGTGGACACCGCAAGTAAAAAAGCATTTGAGAAAGATAAAAGGCCTAGCACATAAAAAAAATTCATTATGTTCTAAAAAAGCTTATCTGATTCAACACGGTGCTGGATTCTTATTGCCTTTATTATTAGGCAGCGTTGCAGGTCCGATATTAAATAAATTAATACGTTAAATATGAAGAAATACGTTTTATTACCGTCGCATGAATACCAAAGATTAATAAATGATTTATTAACAACTCTTACTACAACTAAACCTAACACTAATGCTGAAGAGCATGGTGAACACAGTGAAACAAAAATGTCGGAGCAAAAAAAACGACTGGATAAAAAAATGAATGAAATTTTAAATTCTTATATTATGAACATGCATCAAAAACTAGAATATTATCTCGACATGTTACAGAAATATCTGTACGAACAGAAACGCAAAGATGTTGATCAGAAAGAACAAAATCAAACGCAACAAAAAACTCACCCTGAACAAGTATCCCCATTATCGTCTTCACCTGAATCACCGCTGCCAAAACGAATTCCTCAGCAACTGTTTTACACGCCTGACATGCAGCGAACGCCATCTGGAATACAAAAACCAAGCCATGAATTTGACGACGACGATGAAAAACCATTATCCATTCTACTGGCTCGAACTTCGCGACAAAAACGTTTATTAAAATTTTTACAGAACTATCATAACATGGGATTCACATGGAGCAGTAAAAATCGGTGGGAAGATTCTACGGGATTCAGACATTTCAAACTTGATCGATGACGCAGTTTCCCCATCAGCCAATCAGAAGGACCCTCCTATTGGACAAAGATGTTTTATAAAAGCACTTCAGGAGATGGATGTTCCAAGAGAATTAATTGTAAATCTGATGTATCATTCGCAGGACAGAGGGGAAGGAGTTTTAACAGCGCTATAATTAAACAAAGATGTAACAATGCACCAGGAATTCGTTGGATACCATACAAATAATTGTAATATTTAAATCAAATATTTAAATTGTAAAATTCTGAATAAAAATTGTATTTTTAAATGAAAGAAATCTTGTGTCTATGTAATTATTTATTTAATTCATTACGAATATTTTAATTATTTTATTTATTTATTTTATTTAATTATTAAAAAATATATTTATAAGTGTATATATAATTTAGTAATTTATTTGTAATTTAATTAACTCTTTGAAATTTTATTTAAAAATATTTTATTTAATTAAAATAAAATCCTGTTAATAATACTGACAAATGAAATACTGTATATTAAAAAAATTTATTCGTGGAATAAGGAATACAGAATTAATACATGTAATAAAGGAATACAAAAAATTAAGCATGTTCAGGGAATTTTTTTAAAGGACAACAACTTTGACTCCATTTAACATTTTGACATATATCATTATTATTATTATTATTATTATTATTATTATTATTGTTGTTGTTGTTGTTGTTGTAGTTAATTGCTAATTCAACGTAAATTATTTCACATTGTACGATGAAATCATTGAGAAATAGTTCGTCTGAATAAGTACAGTTAATGATGTCGTTCATCAAATGCCCATGGGCAGCAAATTTTAGAAAATGCAAACAATGATGACCACATGTAGCAGCAGATGGATGTTGTACTAGTTTCGTATTGTAGACCCAATATTCAGCCTGCCTGTACATGAAACTATGGAATAGGGTATGTGGTTTTTGACCAAACGAATCAAAGTAATAAGCTAACGAAGATTTAGGGATAAAAAATGCAACCCAATGACTACTCGGCAGACTCGAGACATCCATATTAGCAACAACTAAAGAAGGGTAAAGCGATTTCAAATTCCTAACTACATCCGCCGGAAACACACCTCTGGCTATGGGTTTTGTACACGGGTCTCTTCCTAACGCTAGCCCAATATGGGCTGTATCCTTAGAGCTTTAATTTGTATAATCAAAGGTCACAGAATGGTCTTTACTGATTTCGAGTAAGTTCTGATATTGACAATAGGTAATGATGTTCACAGATTCCATCAGAGGTTGTGAAAAATGTACTTCAACACTAAGCATTCCATTACATATCTCATTGAAATGTTCTCCATAATAATTGCGATATCCGCTTAATTCGTAGGCCAGATATGTAAAACCAGAACTGTATTCAGTCTGAGTCACATCAACGTCTCTGTCATCCTTCCACAGACCGAGTGCCTTCAACGAATGAACAAACTCACATATGTACGACTCTTCGGTGAATGCAGGTGTTGGAGGTTGAGATGGATAAACTTGGCAATAAATCGATAGTGAGAAATATGACAGGTTAAAATGTTAAAAGTTAAATGGATTCACCTTGAAAGCTCCATTTTCTGCTTCACTCATTACGAATGCGAATATTAATCGGGTAGGAAGTTGACCTGTGATTAAATTTTGGATCAAGTGATTTCTCATACCTGTTGCAATATTTGACGAACGCATTTCCACTCTGCTAATCGGGTAAAATGCATTGGTTGTTTGCAGTGTCTTCGCATGTGCTAATAGCGTAGATGTGTTGACTTTAGCGTGCTCTACATTAAGCTTACTTTGAGAATTGCTAGTCTATAATCAGGATTGCCTGCGTCTGACATTAGAGCGAAGACAGATATAATCTTAGGCGAAAATCCAGCGAATTTAGCAGCAAACGATTCTGACGAAATATATCCAGATGTATAGGACTTTCTAAGTAATAAACTCCATTACGCGCAAGACTTTTGCGTGATTTAAAACCCAAATTTTTATCGTCTATACTATCCATTTTTCCAGATGTGTCTTTATGAAATCCGGATGTCGTTAACTGAGTTGATTTTGCAACTCGACCATAATTCAGAAGCGTTTCTAAATAAGCTCTATACGGATATAAGTTATTGCTATGACTAAAGAATGTATCACCTAGATAACAATCGATTTGTGAGAATAACAAGTGAAGGATAAGATTCACTGGACTTGTTTTATCACCAGGTGGAATAGGTGCATCTCCTTTAGTGATTACGACTTCTAAATTGAGTGTAGTTTGATGTAGATCGATGTAAAAGTCAGTTAAATTGGGAACAAAGAATTCGATAGGTCCGTCTTGGTTTATGATTGCGGTCGGTTGGTAACCCACCATGTGCCACCTCTCTTGTTGACCACTCGTATGAGGAATCGAGAAAATATCCAAGTCACTGTTAACGCATTCTGAGTTATGCTCGTGTATCAGAGACGCCATGGTAATGCTTTTAGGCGAAGACAGATGATAAAGGACGTATATGTAAAGTTCTCTTTGACTTCTTCCTATTTCTCTTCTTTTTATTCTTCTTTCACCTCGTAGACTTTTTTAACTTTGCTGAGCGAATGGTTTTCTGTCTTCTACTGTTTTTGCTCAACATGAATGAGTCCAAACTGTGAACTCTCGATCTTTTGCCTGATGAATGAGCAGCGATTGAAGAATGTCGTCTTTTAACCAGACATCTGCCTCTACCTTTCTGAATCCTGGAACCCATTTCTTGTAAAACAAAGCCACCTGCTGCTCTCATGCGTGATGCTAACGAATGTTTGAGATTTTGACCCTCCATTACATCATTTATGACTGAAGCACCACCTTTTAGAGCGTGTTTACCAAGAATTTTACCAGCTGTTTTTAGTAATGGCTTCGCAAGCCGGAAAAGATTTGTGAATACAGATCCTAACCCACTACCACATTGAAACGCTGTCCCTTTGAATACAGGTATCCCTCGGCCTTTCTGACTTAAATAATAACGTAAAATAGCCTCTTGGCTCGGATGATATGGAACATGCATTTTGAAGGAGAGAGAGAAAGACAGAAGCTTCTGAGCTCTACAACTGCTTCTGAAGGAAATGTAATTTTATATCCGTTTTGCCAGCTAAAATCGCTAACAGATCCCCATGATATGAATGCACTGCGAGTTCAATCGTGTCAAAGACTTTTTTGCTTAATGGATAGTAATCAGCTGTAGGGAAAGTTTGATAAACTATTTCGCGTCTAGCATGTGAAACGGGAATAAACCGTAGTAGCGGAGCAAAAGTAACACCTACTAGTTGAGGCTGAATTATATTGCTATATAGATAAGAGCTATGGATACCTCTTGTGAGATCTATAGAAATCAAACCCTCACCTTGCGTTAGTGCGACGTTGAACTGGTCAGCATTTAAACCTAAAGTATGGGACAAACCCTCACTAAAACTGATCTAATGTTTCTCTTTACATCGGAAGTGAAAACATTTGTTATACGTGAGACTAATGTTGTAAAAGGGCTTTTCTTCTAATGGTATCGAATTCACTAATGCGTTCACAATGTCACTACGTTTATCGTAATACCCCTCGGGAATTTTTAATTCACTAATACTAGGCCCATCTTCCGGATCGTATACAGCAATATTCATGAAGCCATCATGAACAGCATTTAACGGAATTTCCGTAAGTGTTTTAATTTTCTTATTCAGGAACTGTACAGGGACAGACCCGAGATTCGATGCATTTGGGAATTCAATGTAATGACCTGTGTAACCAAAAAATACTAAAAAACCATTATCTAAGGTGACCTCAATTCCATACAAACCTAATTGAACTTGTTAAAAATCAAGGAGTGCCTCTGTATTTTGGATTTGGATGGTTTTTATATCAACAACGTGTTGGAACCTAGGTGCGATCTCTAGGAACTTTAACACAGCAGAATGTTCTGAATACCATTTGAATGGCTTGGAAAAATCAGGAACGAGCAATACACATCCTTCCAGGAACTGGTCTGGTTTTAATTTAAAGAACTGACAGAACGCTCTTGTGGTGAAACGAATTTGCGTATTAGGAGGTAAACTCAAGATGACATAGTTGCTGACATCTCGGTCATGGAAAAATACAATATCCTTCAAATAGGCTTGTAACGCTGTATCCACTCGGTGTGCAAACTCTTTAAGAGTGGGTGAATCGACGTGTTTAGCAATCTTAAGCGTGATTTGCTTCTCAATCGTAAAATTCTGAAAACCTATGGTAAAACTGTTATTAACAGCTGTAATATTCTTGAAAAGTGCTGGGAAATGAACTTCAGTCAAAGCGACTTCCCACTGACCTTTGAATTGTAATGTGCATGGTAATAGGGTGAAAAAGTGAGCTGTTATATTAGCATGTTTTCCGCCACCTTATTGCGTGTTGGACGGAAGTGTAATGTAGAAATCGGACTCTTCGTACATGTTGACCAAATCAACTGCGCGACTGATGAGTGCAACAGCTTATCATAGGTTTAAAAGATCATTTTCGCGTACCCAACTATTCATAGTGTCAGGGTAATTGCGCCATTTAACGAGTGCCTCATGCATACCCCCTCTTCTTCTCCATCTTAATATCCTTTCAATGACAAAAACTTCATGGTTTTTCACTGGTTGTTCTTGATCGTAAAACACACCTGTTCTTGTTGGTGTGTTCTTGATCATAAAACACACCTGCAATCTTATCGCCATTATAATCTTTAATGTTATACACTGCAGGTTTTTGCAATATAATTTTTGACACAGAAAACAGTTCCTCTGTCCAATTCGGTAAATAACGTTTCTCAAATATATTTTTAACAATTGAAATGCATACTACGTCGCCAATTTTTAATTTCGGTGTCGTATGGGGGGCCGAATTGTAATAAAGACGTTGCTTCAGCCACATGGAGGATGCATTACGAACGTTAACATCAACTGGTGCAATACCTAAAGATCTGTGAACACGATTGATATAGCTTTCAACAAGAGCAGGTAAGACATCGATATCACGTTTTTTGTTGGAATAAGTGAAAAATCTAAACATTCGCCCCTTTAAGATACAGTTAAAACGTTCAGCCGTAGCTGCTTTTAAATCCGACTCTGTCACAAAGAATATAATAATGAGTCGTCTAAAATATACTTGAATGTGTTTATTTACAAATTCTTTACCTTTATCACTATTAATTTTTAGAAGAACCTGCCCTTCTGTAAAGATTTTTTGAAAAGCTTTTTGAAGCTCGGGACCCGTCTTGGATTTTAAAGGCACGACCCACGCAAAACGCGAGAACACATCGATGCATGTGAGAATAAATTTATACTTATCATTCTGCTTTGACAAACTGCTTAGGTCTACTAAATGTACTTGAAATTGATCATACAGTGCAAAAAAACGCATGCGATTACAAGGGTAGCGATGTCTAATAGGTTTATGTAACGTATACGGAGGAACACCACTTAACCAATCACGTGTTTTTTTTCTGACTGGTTTGCTTATATAGCTAAACCACGAACACCACCAAACCCTGCAGGGTTTTCAGGTTGAAAATGGACTTGTTCCATGACTGGTAAGTAAATAAAAAGCAATAGCTGCGACATGAGTATTTAAAAGGAAGGTAGACAAAAAATTATTTAAAAAAATTTGGAAATGGCTAAAAATTATTTTGAAAAAATTAATTTAAAAAATTGTGGATAATTTAATTAACGGGATAAAAGGGCAGGGGTAACGAATATGCTGAGTAACATCTTGGCTAACTGGAAGAAAACACCTGGAAGTTAACACCTGTAACCCATTGGTCAGTGACAATAAAAACCCTTTTGGTAACCTGAACGGTAAGTACTGGTCAGCACCTTGAATCAATAATGTTAATTAGGAAGAATACTTAACGAAAAAAATAAAAAAGTCCGGTGATTCTAAGCACAATAGAAAATTAGTAGTTAGGTAAAAAAAGGACTGTGATGGGCCAGATTTTTTTCACCACCCCCCACCCAAATTTCGATGGATAACCCTTTTTTGATTACCTGGGCCAAATGCAAAAAGAACCCATCCATTATTAACTACACCCACAATCCATCAAAAACCTGTCAACCCCTTTGGATACCAACCAACCCCTTTGCCACTCGGAATGAAATTCCAATCCACCCTTTGGGTACTTGGTACGTAACACCTGTCAATAAAATCAATCAATACTCATTAATATTCAGTAACATCAATCAAAACTCATTAATATTCAATATAATCAATCAAATATTCATTATTATTCCATAAAATCAATCTATACCCATTAAAAACGTCAAAAAAAATCAAAAATCGATGGAAATTTAATCCTTTAGCACCTTTTACCCCTTTGAACACCTAGAAAAGGGTTGCACGCGCCTCCCCTCTTTCCGCCAGGAGTGGTGTCTTACTACTGGTATTGAAATCAACTATCGGAAATGTTGTGAAATCTATTAAGCACTTGAAGCACAAGAAGCTAAAGGGTGCACCAAAATTAACTGATGCTCACAAGAAGAAGAGACTGGATTGGGCAAAGGAACGGATGAGCTGGGTATCTGAATGAAGATGAATAATTTTCAGTGATGAGAAAAAATTCAACTTGGAAGGCCCAGATGGGTGGCAGTACTATTGGTGTGATCTTCGGAAGGAAGAGGAAATGTTCTCAAAAAGGCACTGTGGTGGAGGCAGTGTAATGATCTGGGCTGCATTCAGTTGGAGTGGAAAGACACCTTTGGCGTTCGTTAATGGCAGAATGAATGCTATTGGTTAACAAAAAATGTTGTCAGAGACACTTCTTCCGTATGCAGAGAATAACAGGATGTCCATGGCAGTTTCAACAAGACAATGCTCCTATACACTCTGGCAAACAACTAAAACGTGGTTTTCCGATAATGGAGTTAATGTCTTACTGTGGCCAGCACTCTCCCCTGACCTAAATCCCATCGAAAAGGTGTGGGGAGTTCTGGCCAGAAAAGTTTATGAGCACGGAAAATCATATGCCACAATACAAGAACTGAAAGATGCAATTATTCGGGGTTGGGAAGAAATTGGGTAGCAATATTTGAGGAAACTACTTTCTTCAATGCCCAATCGCATTTAACAAGTTCTTGTTAATAAAGGTGACCACATCAATTATTAAAACGCATCATTTGTTGACCTGAGTCTATAATTAATGAACACAAAAATTTCCTTCTATTTGTTGCTTTTGTTCCTCATGTAAATTTCATATAAGTATAAAGAAATAAATGTGAAAAATATTCCTATACATTGCAACATTAATTTTATTTTGTGACACCCAAATGATTTCGTTCTGTTTATTGGATAGACTATTGTTTAGGGGTGAGTCTATTTTTTTCGGGACGCACTGTATATCGGACTTGATGACAATCAATTTAATGGGAATAAACCATATTTTAATACATTATCCTTCATCGTCTTTTTGAACTTGATAATCAAGGAGAATTTTGATTCTTTGTGCTGAAGTTGCTTAAGACAATGGAATGTACAGTTGTCCATGTGAGAACATAGGTCGAGGCAAGTACAATCCTACTTCATGAACTGTCTGTCCTTGCACTTTATTGACTGTCATTGTGAAAGCCCACTGAACGGCAAATTGGCTGTGTTGTAGTTGAAATAGCAGGGCAGATTCGTGCATAATCAACGGAATTCGAGGAATAGCAACTACTTTGCCTTTGAGAGATCTTGTAGGAATTGCGATTTAGCTGTAGGAATTGCAGTCGTGTTCCGTTGCAGAGTTCCTCTTCTCTATTGAGATTGCGAAGTAGCATGATTGGTGCTGCCATTTATATACAAAGTTTTATGTGGAGGCATTCCAGATAAGGTGACTCAATTGGAAAACACTGATGTTCCAATCCTTTTTCTTCCACTGAATCAATGGAAAGATATTCGTTCTCTTTTTCAGGTATTCTCTCAATAATGTTATTATTAATAGCGTGGATTTCGGTGTTCAATGGTGTGAGAAACACTTTTCCCGGGAGGTAGTTCTCTAAAATCCTCTCTGCAATGTCGCCATGCACTTGCTTGATGAGTGCATTGGTAGAGTCGTCATGTATATCAGGTTTCATGATCACATATTTTGGAAGTTTAACATAGCCCTTAACATATTAAGGATTCTCCTAATTCATGCATGACGTCATGACGCTTGCGCAATACACCACAACGAATCAAAACAACTTTCGGAAGATCTGAGTACTCGCTATGTTAAAACCACAATATATATAGTGGAGATATATGTCCACCCATCTCGCTTGTATTCCACTATAAATCATATATAAAAAGAATAATATCCACTTTTTTAAACTTTTCTAAAAATCGTTGACGTGATATGTAAAAATTTAAAAAAATGAACAGAAAGATTAATACATATTTTAAAGTAATTAATTAAATGAGTAACATAAGAAATGCCAGCTCGGTGGCCGAAAGCAGTAAGGCGCAGGTCTCGTTGCTATCGGATGGTATAGTCGCGGGTTCAAATCCCATCGAGGACATGGGTATTTATCTTTCTGTTTGTCCCTCGACTCGGTGCAATATTCCCCTGTGGATTCAGTTCCAAGGTTTTCATTGGCTTTGTACAACGATAATCTAGCCCACTTAAATAACAATAATAAAATAGTAAATAATTATAATAAATTCAATATGAACGGTAAATTAAACTTAGTTATAAATTAACCATTATTTCATAATAAATGAATAAAATGAAAATAACATAAGATGAAACTTTAAAAAAATGTAAATGAATAAAAACATTAAATAAAAAACATAAGATAAACTAAGTTAAAATAAATAACTCAGTAAATAAAATCGATAAACATAAAAATAAAAAAATACACTTGTTAAAATAAGACCCTATTATAATAATTAACTGTAATATAGTAGACAAAATGATAGTGGAAACTTGGGCTGAAGTATTATTGACTCGGTGAGCCTCCTGAGCGCAGCCGTGCTGACATCGGGCATAAATTAGGGGAAGGGTCAATACAGTGCACAGTGGCTAATGCCCTTTTCTGGGCAGTAAGAAATTGAGAAACAGTTGTATCGCACCTGCTGTCCCTCAGGCGCAGAACGTTTACACATGTTAAGCGCAGTGAAGCTATACCACAAGCATAGATCTTTGATGCAAGAATTTACGAATTGAGCTATTGTAGCTCGGGATATTACAAGTAAGTTTTGTTGGAAATCGTCTGCAATAAGAAAACAACTCCACCGAACACGTTGTCATTCTTCTTTAAAGAGCATAGGATTTTATCAAGCACTTTGATTCCGTACTTAATCATCATTGATGCTTCATCCAATATGATAATACTGGTCTTTCGCACTAAATTGGCACACTAAGATTGTGGATGTTGCAAGTTGATGTCGAACTTAAATTTAACCCAAGTTTAAAAGTACAGGGTGACCAGAAAAAACTGACAACATTTATTTTGCGGAATAAAATATACATTACTGCAAACAAACTTCTGCCAATGGGTAATGATAAACTACACTCTTCTCAAAAAACATATTTACGCTTTTTCGAAGTCGCCTCCTTCCGCTTCAGTACAAAGCCTCAAACGCTTTCGAAAATTTCCGGCCAAACGCTGCAACTCATCTATGACTATTCATCATCCCATTCCCGAAGTAAGGATTTCTCCTGACATTCAATGAGGCGATATTGTGCGATCGCGATCTCGCAATTGTGTTTTCCTACTCCGTGTTATGTCAAAATTTCCTTCGTTGGTTAGACATCTTCATTAACTTTCTTACAACTGCGTAATAATTATTAAAAAAAATTATGTGCGTTACTTCTAATGCCCAATTCATCTACCCTAAAATCACCTATCTTAAAATCAAAATATGGAAATGACCCAAACGAGTTTTTTTCTGGGACGAGTGCAATGTTTTTATCAGTTTTTTCTGTCACCGTGTAGAGTGAGCTGTACGTCCACCCATCAAATGGAGAGCTGCAATTCCACTTCTGTTTTGCCTTCTAAACGAACACTTGCTAGTACTTTTTCAAAGTGGAATAATTTTCTTGTTCCACCCGGACTATCCAAAAAAAAGAGCTTCTGTTCTGATTGTTCATCACGCACAGTTTTCATTATTTCGTGATGAACACGATGTTGGTCGTCATTTAGCAAAGTGAGGTCAACCAATTCTTGAAGCAATGATATACAGAGCGTGGACAGAATAATAGGAACACCGTTCGATTTAGATGTTTGGTAGAATATCTAGTAAAAATCTTGACGAAAAACCCCGTAACTTCAGGGATGTAAACAGCATGTTACACCTAAACAAAATCTTAATAACTGTGGGAGGTTATTAAAAGTAGAAATTTATAATACACTGCAACTCCACAAAATTAATTTATTTATATGCATAATACAAGTATGCACATTTCAGTAGCCATGCTACCTTCTTCAGCATGTGATAGTTTACAAAGATGCCAGCCATTTATATTTTAGCTCTGACCAATCAAAGGGTGGATTCCAGATCAATCCAATCAGAAAAGATCAAGTTCTCACCAGTTTTAAAACTTCAATTATAGCAGATAAAACAAATCAAATGCAAAAAATATAAGCTTAAGCCTATACCCACAGGAAAGTGCTATGCCACTGTCATTATGACTTATAATAAAGAAAAAAGAAAAAGTATAAAAATTAATACCAGGAGGAGAGGGAAAGAGTTTAAGAAAAACAAGCATGTGACAGAAAGGGGGAAAGAGATAAAGTTAAGAAAGGGGTCATAAATTGAAATCTTTCTATTGGCAATATCTTTCTGAATTTTCACAATATTTGCTTGGGCTTTTTACTAAAGTACCTCTATACATTTGGCTAAGAAATTATGCAAAAAACACTTTGGTACTGCTTGCGAATGCGCAGTTAAATATTACTTTTAAAATTGCTCATATTTCATCAAATATAAATATCTTATTATTTTTATTGCAGGGTGTTGTTTCTATTGTAGTTTGTCAAATTTCCTGAAAATGGCATTGCATTGGGTTGAAAACCCTGTATGTGATAAACCAAAAACTTTAAAATAAATCCTATTTTTATAAAGAAACCTTTATATCTCCAAAAATAAACGTGCTATTCTCATACAAAGAACACAGTTAAGTAAGATAAGCCTCCAAATCATATACTACAGCTATAATGCATTTCAAACTTTTTTTTTGTTCAATTTGTTACTGGTTCCCTATTTGTCTTGACAAATCTTTTGCTGAAATAAATGAGCTGCAGCATGCTCTCTACACCCCAAAAGTTTCCGGATTATTCGTCAAGTATTTTTCTAGATATTCAACAAAAAATCTAAATCAAAACGTGTTCTATTATTCTGTCCATCCCCTGTATTGTACAAATATTCCGAAGTTATTAATGCGTTGTTTGCTCTAACTGGTTCATCTTCTAGATCTACAAATTCATGAAGTTGGTGTATATTAGGGTACTCCATCACTCCTTTTCCATTACTTAGCAAGATGACTGTTTTATCTCTTGTAGCAGTACCTAATAGATGCTTATAGTCTTCAGACATTGCATATAAGCAGTCTTCCCAAATTTGCTTTAGCAGGCTTGGATTGCAGCACATCAAGGTGGTAGAGAGAAATGTCAGAGCTGTTGAGGCATCTGGAATCCAATTGCCTTATGCATATATCGGTGCCATTCTTGGTAGTCTTATAATAGCCCAACGCTCTTGTAACGTCCTGTATTCAATTCCATCAATGTAGATCCTGAAATGATTTACATTCTCGCACAAAGCAGAGCAAAAGACGCAAGGGATACCTTTCTACCTCTGATTGTGAAACTGCGAATATTTGTCCAATTGCTTTGCCGCCTTCCTTTTGCCATAGCTTCCAAGATTTGCTATCTGTGATCCTTGGATAGTGTTTGGGAACCTCGTGATAAAGTAAGTTGGAACCAATTGGCACTTGAGCACAAACTTCAAAGAATCATATGAGCATTGTACAGTATGCTGTGCATTACGAATTGTATCTAAAGATATTGTCGCTGGATTAAAGGCAACATTGTTCAGATCTGGCCAATGAACAATTATATGAGATTTGCCCTGAAGAGAGAAAGTGAATATTCTCCAACATGCATCCGGAGCGAATATGTATATTGCACTCAAGTATTGATGAATTTCGTCAATATCCACCTTTGTAGTTTTTGTAGTCACTTCAACTCCAATATTGGTGACAAGTCTCTTGATAAAGATAGTAGCTCGATCACGACCTTTGTACACATATTTGTATTGTACTTGATGGAGTTGATAGTATAGTAAATATCTACGTTGATGTGGCAGTTATACTTTTGGCAAAGGTATGGGTTGTATGTCACTACCCAGTGATTGTCAAGTTCCATACCTCTTCAAAGCATTGTATGTGCTAGATCACGACGCTGCTAAGTGGGAATCCACTATCAATGCAGTTAGTAGTTTTGTTAAAATGCTTTGGATACCCTTTGGTGCAATGACCATCTCGCATACATGGTGGTCTGGGGTTTAGATACCCACAGGGTCCATGAGTCATGCACTTTGTCACAACCGAGGATGAGAGTTTGGGTTCGGAAGTTCTCTACATACAAATCGATCATGTTCTTCAGGTGTTCTCGGAGTATCCTCATCAGCAAGCTTAATCAGGATGTGTGCATGTTTGAATATTCGGTTTTGAAATTCGATGACATACATATGTGCTACTACTTTTCGAAAGATCTTTTTCTTCAATAGATCCTGTTTAATTTCCTCTAGCTTTAAACATAACACTCGGAAGACTGTCTCAACTCGATATTCTGCCTTTTGACATTCTAGGAGTGCCTTTTAAATATCTTTCCTTATGGATTACATGTCAACGTTAAAAAAAATCTGGCTTCCTGAATTCACGTACAATGGCCATTGAGTCATAATACTGCTTTCACATATACCTCTCACTACCTGTAAATGATGCAGGGAGAAAGAAAACTCTGCCAATTTTACTTACATTTCCATCTTGAGCTAGAATGTCTGCTATTCCTCGACACAAATCAGCAAAACACGTCTCTTGGTTATTTTTCACATATCACAGATGCTGCATATCAATCTTGACATGCTATTCCACACATCATTGTTGAAACATTTTTCCAGAGCAGTGTAGGATACTGCTCTTGTTATCCCTGGTGAAGAGCTGGTACGCATTGAAATCTCTCACGTTCATTAACCCCTTTCCATAGTGTTGAACGCCTTGAACGTATTCAAGATTGGATGACCATCCGTATTCACCATACGGATGGAGTAATGGAAATGGCAAGGGATCATACATAAGTGTATATCGGATAGCCTGCTGAGATAGTCAATTTGTCGATGGAGAACAATTTTGTTGTTTGGTTGCATCTTCTTCAACAATAACGGACCCAAGTGCTTAGGTCTGCTCCCTGTACTTCATGAATTACCAATCTCAAATCTTTCTCACGTCTTGCAAACTCACCAGCATTAAAAAAGCATTGGTCCTTGTCCTTCATTGGGAAGTAATTCACCAATACGATGACATATACTGGAAAGTATATACACCATCACATGCATTTGAATAACATGGATCTACAGCGACGCTTTCACTAACTGACACACCCATGGAAGTAAAATCAAATATACTGTTGCACTCACGGATACCTTTCATAAATCTTGGAACCCTAGCTGTATGTATTCTTGTGGTAGTTCATTTGGAGGAACTAAAGCCACCTTGCCATTAAGACAGCATAGCATAGATGATTCACCTTTCCATCTATGTACTCCACTGTTGAGAAATAGAGATTTTATAATCAAAACTTGTGTAATTTGTATTTGCATGAAACTAATGAATATTTTAGTTATAATTTATTGATGATGTTTTTATTTTTTAATTTATTTAAAACCTTTGTTGCTTTTCCCCCTTTTTGAATGACTGCATGATCCATTGTTGCTGTTACTTAGAAACTATATTGTTGCTGTTCTGCTTGCAGAGAATGTAGATGGTTTTTAAGTGGCTTAACTTAATAAAACTATTTAAGTTAGAAGCATTTTTATTTTTCTTCTTTGGGGTGAACTTTAATGATCCAGATAAATATAACATGGTAGCAGAGCGTGGTTCACCTTGAAGAGAGAAAATTTGTGAATTAAATAACCTGCTGAAGTGGAAAGAAGGATTCCAAAGTGGGCCTACTTGGAGCTTTTAAGAAGAAGACTACATTATTTCAAGAGCTAGTAAGAAGATATGGAAAGTGAAAAATTCAGAATTGTGAAACTTAAGGACACTGAAAATTGGCAGAAATGGGAATTCATCATGAGGAACCTGCTAGATAGTGAGGACTGCTTAGAAGTTGCAGAAGGTAAGAAACCTAAGCCTATTCAAGAGCAAGGGGATTCCCAATTTGAGATAAAATTGAGAGAGCGGGAAAAGACTGATAAAGTAGCTAGAAGGTTGATAATAACATCTTTAGAAGATAAACCATTAGATTTGATTATGACCTGTACTACCTCATGTGAAATGTGGAAAAAGCTTCATGAAGTTTATGAATTGAAAAGTGAAGAAAACTTAAGTTTAGTTCAGACAGAATTTTTCTCTTATAAATGGAAAGAAGGGTCTGACATAGCTTCACATATTGCAGGAGTAGAAAAGTTAGCTGCAAAATTAAAGGTACTAGGACATAAAATAGAAGAAAGTATGTTGATTACACGAATTTTAACAAGTTTACCAGCAAAATATAACTACTTTCAGTCAGCATGGGACTCTGTAGAAGCAAGTGGTAGAACACTGACTCACTTAACTTCACGATTAATGAAAGAGGAAGCTCGAATGAAAAATACAAAAGATGAGCATGATGATGAAATTGTGGCTTTTAAAGCAAAAGGAAAAACTTATGATACTTTGAGAAGTTACTCTGGTAGGAGTAACCAGCAAACAAAAAATCTAAAAGAAGTGACTTGTTTTAATTGCAATAAGAAGGGACACTTGAAGAAAGACTGTTATGGCAAACCTTTCTGTTACAACTGCAGAAAACCTGGACATACATCTCAAAAATGTAGAATGCCAAAGAGATCAAATGATAAGAAGCAAGACAATTATAAGAAAAGAATAAATGAGACATCTGAAACAGTTGCTTTTGTGTGTCATAGTGAACTTTTGAAACTTAAATGTGATAAATCAGATTCGTGGCTGATTGATACTGGTGCTAATGAGCACATTTCAAAAGACAACAGCTTTTCATCTTATACCCCCTTCAATAAAAGTGTGTTTGTAGAAATTGGTGATGGAAAGAAACTTAAAGTACTAGGTCATGGCATGATAACAGGCAAAACATATAATGGTGAAAAATGGATTAATGCAACGTTAAACAATGTTTGGTATTGTCCAGAGATGAAACAAAATCTGTTTTCTGTAAATGCAGCTTCCAGACATGGGATTGACTTTCATGTTAAGGCGACTGACAAAATTTGCTATTTTTTGAAAGATAAAACTCCAGTTGCTTATGGCTTACAAAATGATATTGGAATGTATCAAATACTTCTGAAAATAGAACATAATGTGGAATTACATGTAGCAACAGCACAGACAGATGTACTGCAACTGTGGCATGAACGCCTTGCACATCAAAATAAGAAGCATGTATGTAACATTTTGAAATTAAATGGAATTAATGTTGATGGTAATACAGAATTCTGTGATGGTTGTGCATTTGGAAAGCAGCATCGTCTAGCGTTTGGAGAAAGGAGTAATAAAGCAACAGAAGTTGGAGAAATTGTATTTGCTGATCTCTGTGGCCCTATGCAGGTTGAATCATTAGGAAAGAAGAAATATTTCTTGTTATTTAAAGATGACTTTAGCTCCTTTAGAATAATAGACTTTATACGAGAAAAGTCAGAGGTAAAGGAGAAAATAAAAATTTGTTGCTCTAGTAAAAACCCAGACAGGTAGGACAATCAAGGAACTGAGAACTGATGGAGGAAAAGAATTTGATAATAAAGATGTTCGACAATTTTTAAAGAAACTTGGCATTGTGCATACAGTAGTTGTTCCTTATACTCCACAGCATAACGGAGTTGTTGAAAGAGATAATAGGACAATAATGGAAGCAGCACGATCAATGTTACACTCCACAACTCTACCAATAAGCCTATGGGCTGAAGCTGTGAATACTGCTGTATTTGTACTAAATAGAACTGGTCCAACAAAGGAAGGAAAACCTCCAATTGAACTCTGGATGCATAAGTGGGACCATCACTCGAATCATACAAAGTTTTTGGAACAGAATGTATGGTACATATCCCACAGGAAAAGAGGTCGAAATTGGACAAGAAATCGCAGAGCGGACATTTTATTGGCTACTGTCAATCAGGAGGTTACAGAATTTATATACCAGAAACTCATGAAGTGATTTTAAGAAGAGACGTCTTATTTAAAGAAGAGTTTTTGAAGGAAAACACAAATGAAATCATTTTTCCTCTGAAAAAGGACAAATCTGAAGATGAAAAGATTATATGTGATGAAACTGAAAATATTTTAGAAGAACAGGCTACTGATAAAGAACAAGATATAACAAGAGGCCATATGGAATTAAGAGATAGAAGAAAAATATCCAAACCATCTTGGCTCAGAGAAGATGTATATGCTTTACGTGCTGTGTGTGAAGTACCTACAACCTTTGAAGAAGCAATTCAGTCTCCTCAAAAACAACATTGGATCATGGCTATGGATGAAGAAATGAACTGTTTAAAGGAAAACAAAACCTGGGAATTATCAAGCTTACCAAAAGGAAAAAGACCAATAACTGATAAATGGGTATTTGCAATTAAGAAGAATCAAAATAATGAAATCTATCATTATAAAGCTAGGCTGGTCTGTAAAGGATTTGCACAAAGAGAAGGAATCGATTATGATGAAACTTTTGCACCAGTAGCACGGTATGAGACAATTAGAAGTTTATTGGCAGTTACTGCAGCTGAAAATTTAAACTTGTGGCAATTCGACATAAAATCTGCATTTCTAAATAGTTCTTTAGAAGAAGATATTGATATGACTCAACCAAAAGGCTATGAAGATGGATCCAATAGAGTATGTCACTTACTAAAGAGCTTATATGGCTTAAAGCAAGCTCCTCGATGTTGGAACTCCAGGTTCACTAAATTTATATTAAAATGTGGCTTTAGGCAGAGTAATGCAGATCCATGTTTGTTTGTAAGAAAAGAAGAAACCCAAAAAATTCTATTAGTACTCTATGTTGATGATGGATTAATAGCCTCAAGTGACTCTAATTTATTAACAAATCTCCAGGATGAATTAAAAGCAGAATTTAAAATAAGACATGGGCCTGTTGGACGATATTTAGGGATGAATATCAGTATCTGCAAAGAAGGAATTTTTGTTCATCAAGATGACTATATTTTAGAGATTATTCAGAAATATGGTATGATAGAATCAAACCCTTTAACAATTCCAATAGAAATTGGCTGGAAACCAGGAAATTCTCCACAAGCCAAAGACACTGAAAGATTTAGAGAACTTATTGAAAAGTTAATGTATCTAGCATTGTGTACTAGACCAGATATTATGTATGTAATCGGAATACTATCAAGAGTCTTAGATTGCCCAACAGTAGCACATATGAAGTTAGCAAAAAGAGTCTTGTGTTATTTAAAATCGACATATGATTTAGGAATTTTATACAAGAGAGATATTAAATACAGACTTCATTTATACAGTGATGCTAATTATGCTACTGAATATGACAATAGAAGATCAACTAGTGGAGTTTGTGGATTATTTGGAGGCAGAATAATTACATGGCAAAGTAAAAAACAAACTTGTGTCACACTGTCAACAACAGAGGCTGAATACGTGGCAGCTGCTTCAGCTGCTACTGAATTGGTATGGTTAAAAAGATTATTTGAAGAAATCTCTGAAGTTGAAGAGATGCCAATTCTTTTTATTGACAACACAAGTACTATCAAGATTATTCACAATCTTGAGTTTCATCAGCGAACTAAGCACACTGATGTAAAGTACCACTACGTCAGAGAAAAGCAACAAGAAGGTGTTTTTCAAGTAAAATATGTATCTACAAAAGATCAACTAGCTGATGTATTTACTAAAGGACTTAGTAGAAAGAGACTTGAAAAACTTAGGGATGAACTTGGTTTAAAGAAGACAGTTTTGATTAGGGGAGAGTGTTGAAAAATAGAGATTTTATAATCAAAACTTGTGTAATTTGTATTTGCATGAAACTAATGAATATTTTAGTTATAATTTATTGATGATGTTTTTATTTTTTAATTTATTTAAAACCTTTGTTGCTTTTCCCCCTTTTTGAATGACTGCATGATCCATTGTTGCTGTTACTTAGAAACTATATTGTTGCTGTTCTGCTTGCAGAGAATGTAGATGGTTTTTAAGTGGCTTAACTTAGGGTGCGTTCACTTATTCGTTCGGAGTCATGCTCCGAGTCAATGTGATCACGTGATCAGAGTACTAGCGTCATGGCTCAGAGTCAACACAACGACGTAACAATGGAAGACTTTGATTGTTATAATCATTTGTGTGCAGTATTGCCAATTTTGCCTGTTTTTCATGCGCTTGTCTTTTGTTGGACATTTTTAATAAAAATTAAACAATGCACAGCAGCCATCTACCATTCATTTACAAGTCTTCAATTCTCTTCAAAAACTCTCATCATTATTCATTGGTGAACTTATTTTTTATTCTTATTATTTGTTATTTTATCGTCTCCATTTATAAATGAGTATAGAATCATTCATTAATAAATTAACATATTATACTACTTCGTAAATTAACGTATAATACACAAAATAATGAAAATGAGCTTTTAAATTAGACACATCCCTGCTAAATTGGCAACACTGCTTGTGAACGATTCAAGATATTTTTCCCCTCTTCGCAACCTCTGGAGGCATCAGAAAAGCATGAGCAGTGCCCATGACACTTTTGGTTATGGGGAACTTTTAACATTAAGTTATTTTTTATTAACAGGAATAAACGATAACATTTTTTTTATTTTTTATTATTTTTATAAAAACAAAGTTCTGGTCATAATTGTAATTTTAATTTATTATCACAGAGGCTAGAGTGGCCTCATGCGTAAAGATGGAACTGAGATTGAGCATATAAAAATTAATAATTATGCTGAAGAAATTGTCTTGAATCAAATTTTCGATCAATTTAAGCTAAATTTTCGTTTGTATCGTGCCAAGCCTACAACAATGGAAGGCTAACCAATTATGGTAGGCTATGATCGTGCACTTTCGAAAGATAGAGGCGGCCATGTTGATAGTTAAACAACGTATGCGCCAGCTTGAAGAAATAAAGTCTTCTTTTGTTTGTGTGGTTGCCACGGCTCTTAACAAGCGCGCTCGCAAATGATATCTCATCGTAACAAAATTAATCATCGTTGAAGTCGCAACTTTGTTGGCACTCTTCATTGTTGCGTCGTCTTTCTCATTAAATTTTTTGACTCCGATGACTCCAGCTTGAAAGCAGGAGTTAAGAGAGTTAACCCGAGTCGCACTCCAAGCGAATAAAGAACAAACTTCGAAAGACTCCAAGTGTAACCTGATGTTGGAAGTCAAGGGAGTTAACTCCGAGCGAATAAAGAAACGGAGACCAAATGACTCGGAGCAAATAAAGAAACGGAATCCGAATGACTCAGAGTCACGGGAGTCACTCCGAGTGACTCCAAGTGAATAAGTGAACGCACCCTTAATAAAACTATTTAAGTTAGAAGCATTTTTAATTTTCTTCTTTGGGGTGAACTTTAATGATCCAGATAAATATAACATCCACAATGCACACATCTTTGATCATGTGCCATTTGAGTGACAACTTTCTTCTAAATGGACAAAATCTCTAAGCGATGGGTTGCAATTTGCCTTCTAGGGTTTGATCAAACGTTGTGCATATGCGGCCGGAGTTTTTTGACATTCTTGCATTACCATAACACCATACATTAGTTTCAGTAAGTTGCTGCCATTTTCTCCAGTTTATAATGGCTTGACTTCAGCATGCTCACTACTAACGATTGAAATCTTTCAAAGATTTACCACAGTTTTTCTTAAGCTATAAAGTTTTTATTACTGATTATATTTTGAAAATTTTTGAAAAATTTAGAATATTCCGTCTTTTCTCGTTTACTGTCTGACAAAGTAATTTGCTGCCGTTTTCGTATTGTTAAAAGAATGGAGACATTTAATTCTTTGTCCCTCTATTGTTGTTCACATTAAAATTGTTGCATAACTTACTTCATTTCGAGGCAGGCCAGGACACTCAAAATTCACCTGACCATCGGGGACCAGGCAACAATCCATCCTTCATGGTTTCCAACAAATGAAAAATACTAATTGTTAAAATCCAAGATGGATACAATTAAGAATGAATTGTTACCCGCACCCCGATGGTCAGGTAACTTTTGAGTGCCCAGGCCTGTCTCTCGTTGGCAACACTTCACTTCAAGTAAAATAAATATATAGATGTTTAATCCCTTCAGTAGTTTTGGCGCCAACCTCTAACATAAAAACAGCGATACAGACAAACAGACAAAAAAACTAACGACACTGCTGGGCTTCAGCATCATTTATAACCACAAAAAAATTCAAAAACTGTTCTTTGAGCTTCAGTATCATTTATAATACAAGTACCAATCATTTATTCTCAAAAAAAATAATGTACAGTTTTCGACTCGCTACAATTTTATTATACAGGTTGTCCAAAAAGTCTAGTTACATAACAGATATCTCAAAGCTGCCAGGTAGGCGAGATGTGATGAGTGGAGTTAAAGGTAATGGGAGGGGGGGTGAGGAATTCATTGCCACACTTAAATTTGACTTTGGCCCCCAAATTTAAGTTCATGTATTGCTGGCCAGGTTGGTTGAAGTTTTTTACACATTTGAATTGCATTGAAGCACCTCAGCCGGCCTAGTCAGCACAAGCTGACATTCAGTGACTCTTGCTCATCCATTTTCAGAAAAATAAGGTGTTGCTCTACACGGTAGAAGTTGGAAATTTTTCTGTGTCTTTAATAGTTTTTGAGTTAGCAAATGGATGGCTTGTGCATCCCCAGGGCATCGTATAAGAGAAATTTAGACAGCATTCAATTAAAAAAATTATAGCAAAAATTTGAGAAATCTGGGCGCAACTTCCACGGGATTTCCGTAGGTATATCCAGAGTCCTTCTCATGCAGTAGCAGCTATATCCAAGAAGCTGTTTCCTCGACATTGGACTCGTTGGAGTCAAAGAAAACAACGGAGAGAGAGGGCTTCAGCATATCTCCAACTCAGGCTCGCACTTCATAACTTTCTCTCTTTTTCCCTTTCTAAATCTCTAGTTCTCATAGGCTTCCAGTCTATTTTAATTAATAAAGTTAGTATAATTTTCTAATTTTCTAAATATTTGCCTTACTTTTGGTGTTTTCTTTTCTCCCTCTGACTTCTGGAGATACTACACTGCAGCTGGTTAAGCACAATAGCTGCCAAGCCTCGGTATTTCTCGAGGGCGACGATGGGGGACCCTTCCCCCTCAGGCTCGGGAGCACGTTCCTTCTTGGAGGATGAAGAATGTGAATTTACAAAACGTATGGAAGACATTCCCCCTCCAGGGAAAAAGCGACGAGACTCAAAAAGTCATTTAGACAGATCCAGTAGTGTTTCCATGGAAGAACTATCGGATAATTCTAACACCAAGTCTCGGAAGTAACAAAAAAAGCGATAAAAAGGCGACAATGAAAAGAACAAAGCAAAGAACTTAATTAAGAAATTGACAAAAAATATAATTCGGGAATACAGCAGAGTACCATGCCTGTGCCGACTGCTTTGACTACATCGAATGTACTGCAACCTTCATGTCAGCCAACCGCCAACTCATCTCTGGCTTCAAATGCTACAGACTAGCAACTGTCCGTGGCTCCTCGGCCATGGCTGCTTATTTCCATTACAAAGCTCGAATCCAACCTCTGAAACAAGAGCACAAACAAGGTGTCTCCCAATGAGGAAACATCTGCTCTCATTGAAGAAAGTTTTTCTCTTGGCCTATTAAGGAAAACAATTTGGTCTTTAACTGGTTCTTCTCCAACTGTCACTAAATTAAATTCAAAGAAATTTCTTGAAAAATTTCAATCCAACCAACAAGCCCTTACTTGCCTTAAGTTTACCGATGTAGGTAGATTTTCTTACATTATTAAATCCTGAAATTTTTATCGACATCGGTGGGTTTTATATTTGGCAATAGAAATACCGTTACATAGGAGGATCTCCAAAGACTGTCCGATTGTGGAAACAAAATTAAAAACATCAAGAAATTTACCCGTCCTATCTGGTACTTTAAACTGCTCATCATCTTCAATACTCCGACCAATCTGGCCGAAGACAAGTTTGAACATGAATCCTTTCCTGTGACATGCCCCCCTCCAAGGTCTATGCTATGTGTAGTATGCCACAAGCTGGGATACCAAGTTCAGATG
Organism: Rhysida immarginata; assembly: GCA_023313115.1. NCBI lineage: Eukaryota > Metazoa > Arthropoda > Chilopoda > Scolopendromorpha > Scolopendridae > Rhysida > Rhysida immarginata. The sequence goes on along the minus strand of JAHWFO010113782.1, from coordinate 1,056,388 downwards.
CACTGACTCTCATACCCCTCTATGCTCAAAATGTCTATCCCCGGATCATAATAGACATAAGTGTAATTAAAGTGTTTTCGTACGTGCTAACTATAGTATGAGCCATTCCTCTTACTATAAAGGTTGTCAAAAGTTTAAGTATCAGGATCAAAATGGCAAATATGTACATTTCCTCTTACGAGCCAAAAAAAAACTCGTTGATATGGAATTCGGAAACGAGATACCAGGGCATAGATCTTATGCCTCTGCTGCCACTATATTACATCCTCCAACAATGGTTGAATCACCCGCCATTTTTTACAAAAGCTATCTCCAAGAGACTCTACACTTCAATCCCAAAGGCAGCAAGTGAATTGCTCTCTTGAGGGTGTACAAACAATTAACCAGGCAAATGATGTATCCCCTTGGATGGGGATACATGCTCCACATGTGGACGAGAAGAACTATCGCATATCTTAGCTTATCATTCACCAATTCAAGCATCTCTGTCAAACAGTACTTCTCTGCCTTCCCAAATCCAATGGTCCCAACTTTCACTATTCACACTGGAACAACAACCTCTGGAGAATGCAGATGCCTCTGTGAACCCACCTTCAGACCAGTTAAACCGAGGTCTACTTCAAATCAATTGACTCAAAGCGTTTTTCAGGAGCCTACAAATATGTCCAATTTAGGAAGCCACATGGTCAATCAATTAGCAACGAAATGTTTGAAAATGTTTATCTCTTCTCTTATGGAAGCCGCTAAGCAGGGCGACTGAAAAGATATTGAAGCAGCGTTTCATATTCTAAAGTCTAAATTCCAGCACTCTCCTGTATGGTTTTCGGACATTTTAAGTTGGTGGCGAGAAATGGTCAGCCCTCTCCCATACAGTGATGCCCAGGTCCCAAAGGACAACGAATTGTGTTGACATTATCCACTGGAACATTAGGGGACTCATGTCCAACGATGTAGTACTATTGGAAAAAAATCTAAAGCTTTATTTTTATATGATACTTTTTTAAAAACAAAACAGACTATTAATTTCCCTAATTAGATGACATATATTGCAGTAGAGCCTTACTTCAATAGATCTTAAGATACTGCATTTTATCACTTTAACAACAAATTTCAGTGAAGTGGCTATGATCGATATTGTTATTCACCTAAATGGAATATGGCTTCATTTATATAACATTTACGTTCCAGGATATTTGAAGAGATTGGACTGGAAAAGTATCATAAGCTCCTTGCCCAGGCCCTTCATTGTCATGGGCGAGTTAAAGGCGAAAAGCCCTACCTAGGGTTGTAGAAGATATAATTCAAATGGACGCTATTTGGAAGATTTTAGTAATCAATATAATTTTGAAATCTTGTACACTTAGTCGCACACATATTTCCCAGCCACACCGTAATGGTCTTCCACAGACCTGGATCTAGTCCTTTTATCCTTGGATTGTCCTTTTCAAATGTATCTCAAAGTTGTGTCTGGATCATTTGGAAGTGATCACCTCTCTATTCTCCTCACTATAGAAGGGCAGAGCATCTGCAACCCTATAGTAGTGCCACTTCTCAGCCAAATTCTTCACATGCACTGGGGAATTGCATCTTTACTCTGTCTCCTTACTCAAACTCCCTGTTGCATGATTGTCTATCTTCTAGCAACCTGGACCTTGTAGAACTGTTGCAATCCTTCCAAAGGAATATTTTCAACAGGCAAGCCAAGTCCTCTGTCCCTAGACACTGTTGGTGGAACAAGGAATGCGAAAATGCCATTCAAGATAGAAACAAAGCAAAAAGAGAATATTTAAAATGCAGGTGTGATAGATGTTAGTTGGAGTTGAAGAAGACCAAAATGCAGACGTTTCCTAAAGAGCTGTAGAAGGTCATATTGCAAGATGCTTATAGTTAAAGATTGACTGGGGAATGACTGGAAAATACTCAAATTTCTAAAGAAGTGGCCTCGGACACTGATTTCCCTAGTAAAAGACTGTGAGGTAACTATCCTTGCACAGACGCGTCAACAAAGGTTATTCTCTCTCTTGTAGCTGGACCTAAATAAACAAAAGATCATCCCTGGCCAAAGCACCTGACCGCCACTTTCGCCCCGAAAGCTCTCTCTCAAAACGAGAGAAATCATTTACACTTACCATCCTGCACTCGGCACTCAGAGCCAACCATACAGTTGGAGGCCCGGACAATTTTATTTATCCCACTTTTCCCAAGCTTAGCCCTAGTCAATTAACATATTTGCTGGGGTCAATCAATATGTCTTGGACCGCTGGTATAATTCTGTCGAATTCGAAAGACACCATTATCTATCCCATTCTGAAGCCAGGGAAGCCTTCTGACTCCCCCTCAAGTTAACGGCCGATTGCACTGACTTCTTGACTAATCAAGGTAGTTGAGCATATGATCAATAATAAATTACAGTAGCTTCTGGAACTGAACAGGCTTTTACCAGTTTGCTCCTACAGCTTTTGTAAGGGTAGGAATCACCTGTTTCTAGTCATTAACCTTATCAATGACATCTTTAAGACAAAAGAAAAATGTGAAAATATTGGAATTATTTTTCTAAGTATAACCAAGGCTTTCGACTTGGTCCCACACCATATCTTACTAGACAAAACAATTGACATAAATATTCCAAACAGGATGATTCTTTGGATTTCTTCCTTCTTAAAAAAAAGGAAAGTAGGAATGAAATGCCTAGGAGAAGCTGTTTGGACCTCACAGCACCAAGGCCTCCCTCAGGGATCAATCTTTAGCCCTACGCTGTTTACCATGTTTATTAGGGACGTTTTTCTTGATACACCCCAAGCAATTGGGAAAAGCATATTTGCTGATGACCTGGCGGTTTGGTATAGCAGTGAATCTATCTCGGACATTAAAACAACCCACCAAGAAGTGTGCGACAGACTCGAGGACTGAGGATCAAAAAACCATTTAAAATATTCTACAGAAGAGTTAATTGTTATGTGCATCCCATGGCTAGCCCCCCCCCCCTTTATTGCCAATCTTCCTGCAGGGAAGCATACTCTCACACAGAAGCACCACAAATTTCTTGGCATTACCATCGATGACAAACTAAGTGGGAGAATCCACATGTCTGAAATTAAAAATAAACTCCACAAAAATCTAGCTCGGGCGAAGTTGATCATGAAAGCCAAATGGGGCCCTCCATGGAGTGAAGTTTCTACTCTTATCAACTCCTTGTGACATCAACGGACCTCTCTGTGCAATTATCCTGCTCCTTGCCTCAGACAGCGTTTTGTACCCCTTGTTGAAAATGGAAAGGAAAATTATTAGGCATTATCTGCATGCAATGCCCTCCTCTCCTATTCAGATGGGAGGAGAAAACTATTAACTCAATCTTGTCCTTTTGTCAAGTATCCAGCTGCTGTAAGTGCTCATTAACCTTGGATGATAACTTTTGTCTAGCTTTAAAATCAAATAGACTATTGGAATAATTACTCTAAATTTTAAATAAATTCAGCTGTGGGCAGGGAAAAATTTGTGATTCTACACTATTAGCAAATGTTTGGGAGCAAGACCCATCTAATGTAAATGCCATCATGCCTAGTTGGCTGGAAGAAATCTCGTCTCCAAATCAACTATCCCAGCCATTTTAGACTTTTTGAAAGCTGCATATCCTAATCATCGATACGTTTTTACTGATGTCTCATTATCCACACAAAATCCTGTCGGTGGCATTGGCATATATTTAAGAGGCAAATATGTCATATGCCAGCTCCTTTCAACTTGAGCTAATAGCAGTTTATTATGCCCTATTGCATATTGTTTGTCTTCCTTTAGACTCCTTTCTAGTTCTCACCAATTCCAAAAGTGTCGTCCTTTCTATTCAATCTGCTCTAAAGAAATGTCGATGGTACTATGGCAGTCTTCTCGGATACAAGATAGACGCATTGCATATGCTACTTAGTAAGGGTTTCTGCATTCCGTTTCTGTGGATTGCCGGCCATAAAGGCATCCCAGGGAACGAGTTAGTTGACAAGTTAGCAAGCTGGTCAAGAAAGGAGAAGAAACCACCTAATTCAATTCACGTGGACTTATCAATCTTCAGTGCCTGTGTTCGGAAAAAAAGTCAGAGATTACTGGAATCAACAATGGCATCTCAAACCTAAATGGAAGCATTATATAGACCTTATTTCAGATATTAGAATTAATAAAGCGCTCTCTCCTAGGTGGCTCATGTTTTCTCAAAAATTCATTCTTTTTGACTAAGAAGTGGAAATGTTCCCTTGAAAAGTTTTCTTTATAAACTAAAGCTTACCACTTCTGATCTGTCTGAATGTGGAACTACAGAGCCAGTAGAACACGCACAGTTACACTGCCCCCTTCTTCAACTTCAGAGGGAGCCACTCTCAAAAAACAATATAGAAGTCACCCTGGGAAATGTTCTCATCACCTCTCCTTCTTCCCCACCTCACAAACGTCTCGTAGTTAGGTTATTATCCAGCTACTTAAAAAGCTCTGGTTTATATAACAGAATTCAAGGACCCTCAACTGATCGTCAATTTTTGTGCTAAACCCAAAATAAAGTAACATCCCTCAAACACCTTTCGTCAGCTAGTCTCCTATCTCTTTGGACATGCGGGCTGAGTAGAAGAAGAAGGGGAAGTAGACAAGGAAGAAGAAGCTATTTACTCTTGTCTTCTCATTTCAATGCTTAACTTTCACAAGCTGAGGAGTGCTAAAATTTTTATCCCAAATAAATCTTACTTTGAGGCAATATTCAACCAAAATGAACGTGAAATGGATACCTAATGAGGTGAAATAATTCAGAAACATTAAGTACGACTTTTATTGTTTTCTTCATGTGTTTTTTCCATATACAACAACAAAACTTCAACTCCTTTGTTCCTGTCTATTACGGAAATCCAATATCACAGCCTTCATGAAATCACTTTAACGTAATTAGGTAAGATAAATTGATTATTATTATTTCATACTCAGTTTAATTGTTTATCAGTTAAAGTCAATTCCTGATTCTAAGAACTTATGTGTAAATACTTCAATCTAACAAAGAACATCGTTTCTCATCAGAGAAGAGGGTGGTGTCTCAAAATAATTTATTTCTTCATTGTTTAAAATCTCACTAAAGAATTGTGATTCTTGTAGGAGTACAAAAATAAATTCTAGAATAAATATATCAAGAACTAGATTTAATTCTTAAATGTCAATAAAATCATTCAATGCCTAATTGAATATAGAATCTTGCTATATCTCATATATGGCTCTAAAATTGACATTGTTTACTATTTATTATGATGATTGCATTTTCTAAACAATAAAAACAAATGCCTGATTTTAATTAATGTAAAAAATTCTACAACATGTAAGCTTAACTGATTGTCACTATAAGAATTATAATAATATGGAATAATAATTGATTGTCATAATAATAATTTATTAGTAATGAGTAAGAGAGACAAATGTGCTTCTTCAGGAGCTTTTTAGCTTTTAACAGTTCCAATCATCCTACATTTTATATGTTGATACACTGAAATGTTTAATATTTATATATTATAATTAATACAATATTATTGCCTTTACGGCATGATAGTAACTGATAATGAACTATAAAATTTATGAATCTTATAAATCTTTTCTTAACATACTAAAAACTATGAGGAAATCTGATAATAAACCATATCGTGGAATATTCTGAAAGAAAATATGTCTCCTATTTAATTTTTATTCATTGAATACATAATTAAGAGAGATTATATTAAATTATGCCTTTCAAACTTTCAATTATGCCGAAAATAGTTTTACTCATTGTGCTCTCCTAACCAAAACCTTGAACTGGCTTTAACTTTAGGCCATCCTTTATATATTTTAATACTACTTAAAATATATATGCTACTCTATCTTTAAAGGAACAAAATGCGTTGACTAAAAACCACAATGATAATTTTCGTAAAACCTTTGTAAACAATAGAAATGGATGTATGGGTAAGGTGCTTTCCACATTCTATAATAAAGAAAGAAAATAACTTTTTAATACTGTTAATGACTGTTTCGCTTGATTTTAGTTCATAAGCATGTCTACATTGAAACTCATTTTTAAGTAAACCTTGTAATTCCTTAAGTATAAGAAGTTCAGCTTTTACTTTAATAAAACACCAATCCTATGAGGGGGGGAGGGGGTGCGTTGCTTTCTTCTCCTCTTTCCTCCTACTACTCTACTTTCATAATTTTCCTTATGCCTTATTCTATACCCATTTTCATACAGTCAAAATAATCTCCTAAATACGATTTAATCTTAGTCTTGAATGTAAATTCCTTAGTCCAGAATTTTCTTCATAACTTACCGGATTAGGAAAGAATGTTGATGAGCGAGGGAATGACGCCATGTCGGATTCACCTCTGACACAGTTTTATCCTTAAAAAAAAAAGAAAGCGGGGATCTCCAGGCCTACTGACACTAAGGCCACTGCAAATGGGTATAACTAAAGCTGGCAAAATAAAAAACTGCCAAAATCAACATAACGAATTCTCTTAAATGTTAAAGAGATTGACAAATTTGGAAATTCCCGGAAAATTTTAAATTACAAGTCATGAAAGCCAAGTAATATGCCAATACTCAAAAATTATAAGAATAGAAAAAACCCACTCCTGCCTCAACTGACTTCACAAACTGGGGAAACGGGAAATTCAAATCTTCCCAAAAATTCTCACCAACATCAGGACAAGAGGAGAGGATAGGGGATGGCTAGCAATACGCCCATGATCCTTTTACCCTGGTCCATATGGTAACTATGAGTCATGCCAAGTGAGCTAAAAACTCAAATTCCTTGCCGACATTATCGCCTTGACATCAAAACTGAAACAATCATTAGGAAATGTCAATTATTTACAGTTTCAAAAATGACTTTCTCGCCTTTATTAACACATGTAATTTGAAGGAAGTTCATTCTAGATAACCTAACTGTTCATTTAAACAAGTAACAAACGAAAACACTCTTTTCCAGGGGTCAACAACCTGATAGAGAGCTCCATTCGGGATACATAAATGACATATGTTTTACTAACTTCTCAGCATTCTCTGGAAACATCGCATTTAAAAAATAAAGATAAAGCAATTAAGTTTTAAACGTTTCTCACTGCATGAAGCCCTAGAATTAAATGGCTTGTTAACAGATAGATATTAATGACCGTCATCCCTCAACATATTTGTTTTTGTTGGAAATTTCTCGTGCCATGATCATAATGCTGTCAGGTATAAGTCTACTGATAGACAAAGATTCTTTATTCATGCTTACATAGAAAGTTCATTAAATATAGATTGACGGTGTTCAGGAAAGGAGTCTTTATTATTGACTGAAACTTTTCCATATGGTTGCGTGATGTTTCAGAACAAGGCATTTCTGATTTTTTAGTAGCCAGAATATAATTCATTGGACTTTCCTTAGTCATGGGTGCACCTGTACTCGCGGCACATACAGGTGATGTTCCAATTATGCTTTCCTGTGCTTCCGGTGCGACATATACATTTTTGGGTGAGGTTCGCATCATCTCCTCTGCTACCACTGATTTTTCAACTGGATTATGATAACCACAGGGAGGGGAGTGTATCATTGCATTATAGGAGAAACAGGTGCAGGTAGCTTATATGCTGACTGAGCAGGTATCAGCGGTGGGGAAGGGGAATCTCATTGCCACTCCTCACTCTGCTCTTTATTCTCTTTCATATCTCTAACCAGACCTGATAAAGTTAACATTCAGTCTCTTCATTCCTTTCAGTGACTCCTGAACTGTAGCAGACAGTTGTTTTGGTTCCCTCTCTTCCACTTGTTTATTTTGTCCTATTTGTCACTCATTTGTTGTATTTCTCTCATGCATTCTCCCACATGCTGCATTTCCTTTATTATCTCTCCAACTGTTGCAAACAATTTTTCTCTTTCGTACTCCTCAATTCATACGTTTTCTCTTATTGTTTCAAGCACACCAGGTTTAATTTTTTCCGGTAATTCTGCATTTTCCTGTACACTGATTGTCTATACATCTCCATGCTCTCTAGCTTGGTTAATGACTAGAGAATGGCGGGAGAAGGCTCTCACCCAATCTTCATCAGCTATGGGTCCCCTAATTCTCAGATTTATATTTATGTGGGGGAGGGGGGAAGTGGGCATCTCTTGTCTGACAGGTTCCATAGGTGGTGGTCGGACGAGATCATTCCTAGGGTTCTGCCAGAGCATTGGGTTCCCTAGCTGTAGGGGAGTTCTGTTTCTTCTCTTCTTTCTGGTTGTGTTATAAGAGGGTCAGATCTGTCCACTCTTTTTTGAATCCCATACACTGGCTTAAATCTATTTGCATGTATCAACTCTTTTTACTTCCTTTCAGGTCCTGAAGTATAAAAATTATGTTAGATAGCTGCTTTGAATCTCATAAAGTCCCGAATAATTATCAGCCAATATTTTCACCAGTCCCTTTTTAATCATAGGTGAAAGTAAATAAACGTGGTCCCCCACCTTAAATTGGCATGGCCGATTCCTGGAAGCATAGTAAGCTTTCCTCTTTACCTGTTGCTCTTCTATCATTTTACTGGCAACTTCATAGTCATCCTGTAATTTTAATTCAACTTCTCATGCATAATTCTCATCTACATCATAGGCTATTTTCTTGGGTGTTGCCAAACTCTCATGGGGCAAGGATAGTTTTCAAAAATAGAATAAGAAAAACGGTGCCTCCTTCATGGCAGTATGAGGGCTTGAATAATAAGCGAAATTTATGTTTGGCAGAGTTTTGTCCCAGGTATATTGTTGTTTGTCTATAGAATGCTTTAGCATAGCATTAAGCATTTTATTATAACCATCCACCATCCTTTAGACACTAGATGATAAGCAGTTGTAAACAATTTTTTAATTTTTAAAATTTTACAAAGTTCCTTCATGAGGGCCAAAGTGAAGTTTGCACCCTGTCCAATGTGAAGCTGAGTCGGGATCAAACGTCTGGCAAACACGATCTCCATTAATGCCTTAATAACAGTTTCTGCTTTTTGATCTTTAAGAGCAACAACCTTGACTATCAACCAAAGTGATCCACCACCACTAAGATATATCTATTTCCATGATTGGAAGAGTTCGACTAGATCTGCTATAATGTGATAGAAAGATCTGTCCATACCAGGGAACATATGAAATTGCTGCTCGTTTCTCTTAAGAGAGGGTACCTTCTTTTGACAGCTTTCACACTCTTCACAAAATTTTTTATATCCTTCTTCATCCCTTCCCAAAAGAATTGTTTATTTATTTTTTGTTGTAAATTCAACGCTTTTATATGTCCACCCATTGGGACGCAATGAAAGATTTGTGTTACATAATTAGGATACCACTTTGGAATAATCATCCGTTCGGATTTTTCGCATCCTGAAGCTGATAATTTTGTATTAAATAAAATAAGGAAATAATTTACAACAAGAAATAATTGTCAGAACTCTCCACACCCTCCTGTTTTAGCTTCTCAATTAAAAGCTTCAAATCATCATCGTGTTTCTGCTCTTCTGCTATCATCTCCCTCAATATTACCAGTTCATATTTTGTAATACTGCCAATGGCTACGCAACAAAGTCAGTCTGCGGTTCTGTGAATGCATCCAGGTTTGTGAATGATTTCAAAATTAAACTCTTGGAGGAATAATACCCAGCGGGCCAATCAAGATCCGCGTTCTTTAATATTAAACAACCACTTAAGGGTTTTACAATCCGTAATAGGTTTGAAAAGCTCACCCATACTGATAAACTCTAAATTGCTTTACGACAAAAAAATAACCGCTAGACCTCCACAGTGGAATAATTTAATTCGCTCTTTTTCAAAAGTCTACTGGCACTACTGGCATACGCGATGGACAACTCCTCTCCCTCGAATTTTTGTGATAAAGATCACTCCTAAAGCCATATCGCTAGCACTGGTGGATACTATAAACTCCTTAGTAAAATCCAGGCTTCTCAGTACTGGGGCTTGACTAATGCCTCTTTCAATGTAGAAAAATCCTTCTCTGCTTCTTCGTTCCATTCAAAGGCAATCTCCTTTTTGGTCACATTAGTAAGAGGTTCACCAATTTGGCTAAAAGATTCAATATGGAAGCGGTAATAACCAGTCAGCCCTATAAATGACTGATTTCCTTTACTGTCTTGGATATAGGGTGTGACTGGTGTCAGTATGTGTTTTATGTTGTGTAGTAAGATATGTGAATTTTGTCTTTTTGTTTAATTATTCACATATTGGTGTTGTGGTTTGTTTTGGAATGAAGGTGGCTGTGGTCCCTGCGTTGAAGTTCTGGTGTTGTATGGTGATTTTTGTTGGTTTAAATTGTAAAATTTTAGGAAAAGGTTTAGATTGTAATATATTAGTGTTTTTTATTTTCTTATTCTCAGATCATTATGTGAATTGTTGTAATCTATCTATCTTCTATATATATAAAGAAGGATGTTCGTGGGCCTGTTTGTCTGTACGTTTTTTATACAAATCTACAGTTTTATTACGATCTTGATGAAATTTCGCATACATGACCTTCAAAGCATGAGGAAGGTCACTGTCTACCTCAGATTTCGGAAAAAATAATAATTATTGATAAAAAATCGATATTCATGGTTATGGCAGGGCATATTAATGAGAAATATCTCATGACCAACAATGCAAGGCAAAGTTTGTGCAACAATAGGTATCAACAATGGTATCAACACGCAATGCACCAATAACAATGAGCACAGAATGATGATGTAATGTTAAAGCAATCTTTCCAAGAATTATAACAATGAACATAAAATGATAATGTAATATGGATAAGTTTCAATTTGTAACAATGCATAGAATTCCTGTTATTGAGGATTTTCTTAGAAAAGAGAGTTCTTAGTACTTAACAATTTCTTGAAAATCTTTAAAAATGATCAGTAACTGGAGATAATGGAGAGTTAGCAGACTATTGAGAAAGAGTGGAAAGACGACAGAGGAAGCACTGCTTTAGCTCCGTGATGTACAGAGCAAATGGGAAGTAAGTAAATAGAAGAATCGGCGACCGCTAGACTGCACAAAGTGATGAATGGCCAAGTTTTGCTTCAACACATCGAGAGAAGAGTGGAAATTGCAACAACACTAAGTATACATCTGAGGTAAGATTACGTGAGTAAGAAATTATTTAGACTAGCAGTGGCATCCTTAGAGAGGTCCAGCCATTGTGAGCCTTTAAAAAGATTTTTTTCGAATTTTCATTAAGAATTTTTACTGTATTAATGCTAAGCATTTTCATGTGTTTATTTTTAACATATTGCCAAATTTAATTTAATTTTTTGAGATTGTTCTGTTTACATCCAAGTGTAATTATCCCAGGCAACGCCGGGTACCTTTGCTAGTTGGAAATAAAGGGTTGTTATCACACCTTTTCTCGAAAATTAGATGAACAACAAAGGTAATGAGTCATGGTCTTTGTTGAAAAAGAGCGATCGTCATGGTTGCTATGATTCGTGCAATGAAGGAGTTTGCCTGCGTATCGACCTCCCCCCCCCCCCCCCTATGAGAGTTGTTCGAGGAGAGTTTGTTTTGAAGTAAAGGAAAAACGGGCATTATAATTTTGCAAAGTGCTACTGTTAATTGCAATGAGGAATGAACCCTTCCTGGAAATGTATAAACTTGTTTCAGCTGCAGGGGATGCAATCTGGATGATCATTGCACTTGGAATGCTGCATTCCAATGTTCTGTTTGTTGGTTCAAAATAAAACAAAATCGTCCAAGATAAGAACCCGGCACTGAGAATTCATGCAGTTTGGTGAGATCATTCCTTTTCTTATGTTTTTTTCCTTGAAAACGATGTGTGTAAAGAGAATCTTGACATATATAAAACGAAACAGAATAGTGAAATGCCTTCCACCTGTTCGATATTTGTTGCCACCTCTGCATGTTTAGTGTTCAATTGTGAATGCACCAATTATTCGCTTCCGTGATATGAACATGTTCAAAAGCTTTTATGCATTATGAACAAATTATGGGCCATAGTTTTTGATGTTCAATGATATAGAGCTGATTAATGCTCTTCTGCCATTTTAAATGGATTCTGGTATCAAAGTGGTTATATTCCCTCAATTGTCCCATGATGACACCTGCCCATATGCCTGGGAGTTTGTAAAGCAGAACTTGACACATGAGAACGTTTCTTGAGCGTTATAAGCCAAGCAAATCTGTTTGAGTGATACTGCCTAGTCCCTTAGCAAAACGCTGACAACCAGGGTGTGCTTTTGTCTGCGGTTGCGACACTAGAGCGTCAATGTAGTCTCCTCAGGGGTTACAACTCTCCCCCTGCCCCCAGCCTGAAATGCTGGTTTGTTATCAGTCTCTGAAGGTTGAGACTCTGATAAAGGAGAGCGTGACACCATCTGGTGGCTCCCCTTTTTGACCCTTGGCTCAGGCATTCCTGCGTGGTCGTGACAATTGTCAGCTTTCGCAGTGTGCTCAAAATATCCTTGATTTGTATCAACACACTAAAGATTCTGGCATTCCTCAGAACCTATGAAGTTTCCAAAGTCAAAGGCAGTGGATAAGCATCTAACCTCGTCACCTTTTTCAATTTTCAATAATTCACTACAAATCTAAATGGTATTTCTTGACCAGCAGTGCAGGGGCAACCCAAGAGGAGGTGGATTCTGCAATCACCTCATGTTTTAGCAAATTCTCAAAATCTTTTCCATGATTTTCGTCTGGGCATAGGGGTATGCGATATATAGGGCAGGCATCTCCCGTCTCAATGCTATGATGGAACACATTGGCGTATCCCAGGTCAGATTCACTTTGCACAAAACAGATTCTCTATGAGCATAACAATTCCTCCAATTGTGTATAATCACCATCCTTCATATGATCTAAATTAAATAGATTTAGGTAATTCTCTTTATTCGTGTTTGCTACCTTTATCTCTATAGTGTTATTCAGAAAGAGCAAGGCTGTTCTGCGTCAAAAATATTACCTATTTCCTTCCGACACATGGAGATCTTTGGCAAGTGACCTAATGGATGTTCTGGGATTGTCATCGATGGCCTGCTGCACTCGCTGAATAAATTCAGGTGTTCTGATGATGTCAGAGCGTGAAGCATGCTTTTTATGCTTTGGTACTGGTGCAGCATTGAAAATCTTCGGTGTAAAGCTCCTTCCGCACTTTGTGGAACAATGATCTTGCGACCTTTAGAAATCGTGAAATCTCTGTGCTCTGCCTTTATTAACATGATTACTGCATGTCTCTTCATGATTTGTGTTACTTGATGGTCCGCCATTTTGCTTTTCGAAAACGGAAACGGCATACAATTTACTATAGTGCAGCAGTAGCTCCTCAAACACCTTACGCACCCTGCATAAAACAATGAACTCTCTTAACGACGGTTGACTGCGTGAATTCTTGTGATGAAAAGCAAGGAAAAGGCATGAATAAACAGATCGTTGGTTTTTAACCTCAACATGAATATCATAAGAGATTTGATTGATTATTTAAATTCAAAAGTTAAGCAAAGAATGAAAAAATAAGATAAATTGTTACTTGCAAACCTCTCTCGTTCGATGAAAGCTTCAGACAATGAAGTTAACAGCGAAATGTGAAAAGTAAGAAAAAAGTAGAGGAACTCTTAGTTTTCCTGATTTTACTGAACTTTATACAGATAAACGAACAGGGAGAAATGTGAACCAAAAATAAAATCTCTATTACGTGAAAAAAAAAACAAAAAAGGAATAACATAATGATGCTCGAGACAGAATGGAGACGAATCTGCAATAATAACGTAATGATTCCGAATAAAACCAGGGAGACGCCACTGCCCTTAAGAAAACAATGAGATCGTACATCACAGGTAGCCCAGGCCACAGAGCAGTGATTCCCAAACTTTTTCGACTCCCGAACCCCTTTCATAAAATTTTTCCACTCGCGAACCCCCTTCATAAACGCCTCCACTTGTGAACGCCTTCCACAAAGATGTGAACCACTAACTTACAAATATACAAATATATATGCATATAATACAATATTCTGCCATGAGAGAAAAATTATGAGGAACACCAATTTGGTAAACACTGCCACAGATGGACTACGTTGTTTCCCATGTCGCCGGGACATGGAAAACCTTATATTAAGATGTTCTGCCAAGTCAGGATTTCCCTTTTGAGTAGATTTCTTTCTACTCATCCTCTAAACACAAGATAAAGTTTTATCTTTAGTAAAATTTTGGACAGAGGCCTTTTAGTGTACAGCTCGGTAATCACACTTCTGAAAAGAAAGAAAACAAATAAAAAAAAAGGACACAGAGGAGTAAAATGGTGAAGTATTACTTGAAGTATTTGTATCTCAATACTTCGACTATCTTTATGATCCATCCGATCATTGAATTAATTTTAAATCATAAAAAATAAGAATAATAAGAGAGAAAAATGAATTATCATCCCCACCTGTTTTTGTCGGTTACGATGATAACAGAGTTCGAAGCCATTTTCAATTTTGAATACCTTCTATTGGAAAGGCTAGGCGAAGGGAAAGGTAGGCAAAGGGAAAGTTAGGTGTGGGTATTAGATTAACATGCCTTTCTTCTCTTGAATAAAAGGTTTGATCATGAAAGGTATAATCCTGGTACGTAATAGTCCCCCCACCCCCACTTTCTTATAGTCAATCTACTCTTTACAACAATAACTAACCAAATATTTTTTGAGATTTTCTACTTAATAGAGTTTTTTTGGAACTTGACTTTGTGAATAAAAGGAAATTATATCATAACTAAAGCAACTTGTTGTCCTGAGAAAAATAGGGACTAAAGAATTTTGAAGAATTTATATTTTATTTTAATTGGATTTTTCAAAGAGAACCTTGCATGTTATAGGTATATAAGGTCCTGGAAGAAAGTATAGGGTCGCTTGAAAAAAACAATGCTATGTCGAAACCGTTTAGTTTTATGGTCTGTTCATTCAGAATATTGTTCAAAAACATGTAAAGTTAATTTATAAACAATAAAGAGTCCATAGTAAAGATAAAAAATAAAATTATAGTAATAAATGTGATACTTCAGCAATTCTGCTTGGACGAAAGTATAAGGTCGCTTTCTATTTCCCCTAAATTTAATGAGACATGCTGACCACTGACTCATAATTATATAAATACATGCTAAATAAGTGTTCTTGAGATAGATAAAGTAAAGTTATTGACACATTTTCTTTGTATCTTAGACTTTCACAATGCCGAAAGGAAAGCATCTTTCTGAGTTTGAAAAAGGTCAAATTGTGGCATTCAAGCAGTCTGGCCTAACTGGATCCAAAATAGCTGCAAAAATCAGAAGATCAAAAACTGTTGTAAATAATTTTTTACAAGATCAAGACAATTATGGCATCAAGACAAGATCACGGAGATCACCAGCAATGACTCGCCAAGAGAAACTGAGGGCTTTGCGATTAGCTCAACCAAACATCATTCCTCGGCTGTTATTAAAGAACAGTTGAACTTAAAATGCACAAGTAGAACTGTGAGATGTGTACTCTTGTCGGATCCTCATCTGTCGTTCTCCAAGATGATGGCAAGACCACCACTGACACAAGCTCACACAGATGCAAGACTTGCCTTTGCCAAGAAATGTGTATCCTCTAGGGAAAAAAATGGGAAAATGTCTTCTGTGACGAGAAAAAATTTAACCTAGACGAGCGTGATGGTTTCAATCGATATTGGCATGATATCTGTGGGAATCAAGTATATTTTTCCAAGAGGCAAGCTGGTGATGGTGTTGGGTGGATTTGTGCTGGGTGGATTTGTGCTGGGTGGGAAAACTCCTATTGTGTTCATAAACACAAGGATGAATTCCTTAAAGTACCAGGACATGCTGGCAGACAATTTACTACCGCATGCCCGTCTCATCACTTCAGGCGACTGGATTTTTTAGCAGGATAACGCACCGATCCACAGCTAAGCATCTACAAAAAAATGGTTTTCAGCCAACCAAGTAACTGTATTAGACTGGCCAAACTGTAGCCCTGATTTGAACCCATTTGAGAACTTATGGGGTATGTTGGTGCATACCGTGTACCAGAATTTTCGCCAATACAACACCAAGGAAGCACTTTTTGCAGAAGTGAAAAAGGCATGGGGAGAAATGCTTCCTGAAGTATTAAAATAACTCACAGACTCCATGACTAACTGAATGATTAAGGTAATAGAAAAAAAGGGCGATTTCATTGGCTATTAAAACATAATACATCCCAACCTTAAACTTATTTCCAGGCAAAATACCTGAAATATGATGTTTTCTGTTATAATTTTATTAATTTCGTTTAGAATGGATTCATTTTATACATACTTGTTTATTTTGTTTTATTGAACAATATTCTGAAAGAACAGATCTTACAAATAAACAGTTTAGACACAGCATTGTTTTATCAAGCGACCTTATACTTTCTTCCAGGACCTTATATCTTATGAGTGATTTAACCTTTATGATTAAATACGAAAATTATAAGAATTGATGAATTTATAACATAATTGATTTTGATATAGGAATTAATTAATTCAATTTTCATCTCCATTCTGGAGAGAAGTCTTTATCCAGTACAATTGTTGGAATATCAAAGGATGCTTTGACTTAATTCATTAATTGATGAGAATGAATTTAAACCAAGAAGAGTGTTTGTTTGTGGTATTTAATACAAATCTATAGTTTTATTCCGATCTTGATGAAACTTTGCACACATACTCTTCAAAGCATGAAGAAGGTCCTGTCTACCTCAAATTTCGAAAAATTATTAATTTTTGATAAAATGTCGAACTCCATGTTTATGCAAGGCATACTAATAAGAGGTATGGTATGACCAACAATGCAAGGCAAGGTTTGCATCTGCAATGGTATCATCACGCAATAAAGTTTGTGCATATATATAATGTTGAATAAGTCATGTATTGAAGATTCATTCCACTTCTGCGAATTAGAAAACAAAATTGATTTGTAATAATGAAAGAATTCCTGTGATTGGGCTTTTCTTAGAATTGATAGTTCTTAGAAAATCATAGTTTCTTGAAGATCTTTATAAATGAACAGAACTGCAGATAATGGAGAGTTAGCAGACTATTGAGAAAGCGGTAAGTAACCCACTGACTATCAATGTTCCCATGCAGCCATCGCTGATGCAACTGTGTCAACTGAGGAAGCTGCAATTGCTAGACCACACGAAGGGCTGAAAGCCCAAGTTTTACTTAAAAATATCTAAAGTAAGCCAACATCTAGCGCATAAATTCCAATCAGATTATCAAGTAGTGAGTACGGCACTCAGTATGTTGGAATTGCAGAGCAGACACACACTATCAAGTGCAACCACTACCAAACAAATAGAGAGAATCTTCGTTGAAATTAGTGTTGAGTATTGGTCAGAGAAGACAAAAAGTTCTCCGGGCGTGAGAAACATCTGAACAATGCCACCTTCATCTACAGCAGGAAATTGCAGAATTACTGAAAATCAATTTGTGTTATTATTTAACTTCTTCAGGTTATTCTGTTTATCTACAACTGTGTATATCCAGAGCAATGCTTAGTGCATCTTCAAGTATTATAGAAAAATATATAAACATTGACTGACTATATGATCTGTGGATGCTTGTGTATAGATGACAAATGAGATTGACGACTACTTGATTCTAAAACTTAGCCCTAATTTATATTAATACCTTCAAATAGTTAGGTATCCACCTAACCCATAACCTCTCTTGGGACACTCACATTAATACTTTAGCCACGACTCTAAACCAACGCCTAGGTCTTTTCTCCCGCCTCCACTATCTTCCCCCAAAAATCCTCCTTCTATTATACAACACTCTGATTCACCCCTCCCTTTCCTATGGCTTTCAATTCTGGGGCTCAACTACAAAACTTAACTTACTCCGCTTACTCAGGTTACAAAAATGGTTTGCTCGCATCGTTGTTAAGCTGCCCAAACCCGCCCCTGTGTTACATCTTTTTCACACAATAACCACATTATAATATCCCTCCCCCAACATTTGTTCACATCACTTACTTCCCCACCTTACAACACACGTCACTCTAACTTTCTACGATTCCCACGCATTAAGCAGAATTACCAACTAAAAAGTATATCAAATTCTGGCAACAAACTTTGGTCCACATTACCCCGCGATCTTCGCCTTGCACCCAACATCTCCACCTTTAAAAGCCTCATTAAGAGATACTACACATCCCCAACCAGCTGTTACCCTATTCTCCCCCACCCTCACTGTCATACTTCATTACCAATTATAAAATATTCTTTCTTTATTTCATTCTGCCTCTATTCTCCATTCTGATAAATTTAAATTTTACTTGTATTCATTTAATGATAACTCCAAAATTTTATCCTTTGTTGCTAATTATATGTTTTATCAATTACAATGTATAATATATTATTTTGTACTGTTACAGTTTGTCTACATCTTCCGGGGACCAAACTCGTCGGTCGTTTGGCCATACTGGCCCCGGGCAGATGCTATTGTATTTCCTTACCAAAAATAAAATAAAATAAAAATAAATAAAACAAATATAACGATCTAAGGGATAAAAAGTAAAAGACGTTGAAAAGAACTTGGGGATAAGCTTTATGAAGAAAAATCAAACCCTCCTCCAGATTGGGAAACTGATGATGAGATGACGGGGATTAATGCAAATTCTTTTCTTATTTAAAAGAAAATATTTCATAAATATTTCAGTAATAGCAGTGATAAGATAAATAACAATAGCATTGTTTAATGGAAATAAAAAGGTGACTAAAGATTTCCCAGCGATCCATTCAAACAATTGAGGAGTTGACGTGGGAAAGCACTAGGTACAAAAACCACTTTTTTTCTGCAGATATTATCTACGGGTTTTATTATTGGGTATTATTATATAATAAATAAAAAATTGTTATAATCAATAAATCATTGAAACAAAGGTTTTGATACAGTTTTTTACTTTTCCTGTAAAATTGCAATTTTGAAATTAAATGCATTCCCATATCAGCTCCTCAAATAAAGTCAAATATAAATTTTACCATTTCTTTTCCGAAACAATTAACAGAAGTTTCTTGGTCTGCTGTTTTCAAAATTACATTTTAAGTCAAAGAACTTTTCTATCTTATTGACTACAATACTCATTTCCAAAAAAGTTGGGACAGTGCAAAATATATAGAAAAAACAAAAAGGGATGATGTAACAAAACTTTCTCGCGAATACAAAAGAGCAGATACGTTTATGAAATAACATAAATATACTGTGTGCACCAAAACATTTTGTATCGTGGCCGGGACATTCATTTTGAATTGGGGTGTTGCAACACGTTCCAAAATAGTATGGACATACGTTGTAGAAAACACCGTTAGTAGTGGAACCTTCCGAATTGTTCAGGAATAATCTAGAATGATGACGTCGTACTACATTCCATATAAATAACAGTTGCCATCCGTCGTTCAGTTAACTTATTCAGAACGATGGGTCGAGGCAAGCCAGTTAGCGAAGATCTTCGTGTTCGAATCATTCAAGAATTCACAAACAACGTTTCTCAGCGTGCAATAGCCAGAAGATTTAACCTGTCATCATCTACAGTACATAATATTATCAAGCGCTACCGAGATAGTGGTGAGATCACAGTTCAGAAAGGACAAGGTAGAAAACCTATTCTGAATGCTCGAGCTCTTCGGATCCTCCGACGTGACTGCGTCACGCATAGGAATGCTGCGATTACGGACATAGTCACGTGGACCCGTGATTTCTTCGGGAAGCCATTATCGTTGAATACGGTACGCCGGTGCATCCACAAATGCAAACTTAAGTTATACTGTGCACAACGGAAGCCATACATCAACAAACGACAGCAACGTCGCCGTCTGATATGGGCTCGAGCCCATCGCAATTGGTCCCAAGCATGCTGGAAGAACATATTGTGGTCCGATGAATCAACCTTTAAGATTGTTTACGGAAATAATGGACGCCGTACACTCCGGACCAAAGACGAAAAGGATATTCCCGCGTGCTACAGGCTTCGGTACAGAAACCACCATCTGTCATGGTCTGGGGCTGTATTAGTGGCCATGGAATGGGAGACTTGCACATCTGCAATGGCACCGTCAATGCTGAAGCGTATATGCAGATCCTGGAACAAGCTATGGTTCCATCTAAGAGGCACCTGTTTGGACGACGTCAGTGTATATTTCAACAAGACAACGCCAGACCGCACGCAGCGCGCATAACTTCTGCATGGCTACGTCGGCAGCGCATTTGTATGTTGGATTGGCCCTCTTGCAGCCCGGATCTGTCGCCTATAGAAAACGTTTGGCGTATTATTAAACGAAAACTACGACAGCGACGACCCCAGACAGTTGAACAGCTGAAAACCTATATCCAACAGGAATGGGACAGAATTCCGGTTACAGTGTTAGAAAGATTGGTGTCGTCGATGCTCAGAAGATTACAGTGTGTCATCAAGAGGAGAGGTGACGCCACACCGTGGTAAACGCCAGGCTGTCCCAACGTTTTTGGGAGTGTGTTTCACGTGCCAAACAGGAACACCACCTGTATCTTTCTTTAAGCATATAAGATATGTGATACCATGCCTAATTTATCGTTTATATATTGTAATGCATTGAAATAAACGGCAATACAATAATCCAAACAAATGTGTTGGAATTCTTCTTATATGTTGCACTGTCCCAACTTTTTTGGAAATGAGTATTGTAGGTAAGAACCAATTGACTAATTGTTCAAACAACGAGCAAATTATTAGTTTTATTAAAACTAAAAAATATTTTATGAAACATCAGAATTCTCCAATAAATCAAGTTCACATAGCATTCAACAAGCAAGATTAAGTTCTATTAAAGATCTCGCATTATAAGGTGAAATGGAAGAGTTCATTTTATCACACTCAATAGGTAGGGACGACATAGAGATGGTATACCTTATATCTTAAGGCACTATCTGAGAGCTGCTTTTTTCACTCAAGCCAACTCGCAAACCGCTAGTTGCAGGCTTTTGTTGAAGTCCCAGGATATAAGAAAATTAGAGCATTTTAAAAAAGAAATTCCCTAACTATTGATCATGATAAAGTGAAATCTTCCATTATACCCTGTAGTGTGAGAACTCTACATTTAGAAGATACTTAAATTCACGGTTTTTTAATACCAAAGTTGACCCCAAAAGTTATTCTAGAAATAAAGATGAATTTACAAATTCTGTACCTTCTCAGAGTAAGCTTTAAGATATAAGTGATAAAACATGGAAGGTAAAATAAAGAAAGGAAGGTGGTAAAGAAGTGGGTGGGTTTGGTTAGTAGTGTTATTTATGTTACCATGGATCAGCACCACATTTTTGTAAAGTTTTCATCTGGTCATCTCTTGATTTTGCTCGATAATTTAAGTTCGTATTCGCTTCTTTCAAGTTATCAGCGAATTTCGCCTCATTAATTCGCCAGTGGGAGGTAAATTGAATCTATTCTAAAAAGTAAAATCGAGATCCAAGCCTGTTTTAAAGTTAAATAAGTGATAAAACTAGTTAATGACTAGTGCATCGGATTATGAACTCAACCGTTTATCATTGCAAACACGTAGGAAGCTTTAAGGTCAATATGTTCTTGATCAAAGAAAACGCTTCTTAGACCGTAATACAGATGTCCGAGAAATACATTTTCTTTTTTTCTGCTCACATCTCAAAATATCTTGTGTAATTCTTCATTTGGAGAAATAACTAACTGAAATTACGTAAATTAATTATTTGCCAAATCAAGAGGCTGCTGTAGATATTCCAACAGGCTTACAAATTATTTTTTTTTATTTTTTTAAATTTATTTATTCAAAGGGGGGGGGGAGTATTTACACTGGTTAACTGTGAAAATCTTTCGGACTTGAAAATAGCTATTTCTGATTCATTTCATCATGGAAAAAACGAAAATGACATTTAAAACTTTCCGGCTGGAGAAGGTTTGGGATTGTTGCTAGAACAGTATTACGATGTTTATAGATAGAAGCGCGTATGACAGATTTGGGGTAGCCTCTTGCTTTTAGGGAGTGGGTACCCGGGTGCTAGCATGGAAGCCCTTGTCAGACTGATTAGTGCATGTTCTATGGATACGAGTTAACTGGCCTAAAGGGATGTTATCCTTGCATGACATCAATCCTTACCTTGAAGTTTACATCAAGTCTATACAAAACTACATCCTCTCCATCACCAAAAATATTAAAAAAACCTCTTCCTAACCTCACCAATAACGACTTCCTTTGTATCAAACGCCTTAGCAGTAACCCTGGTATAACAATTAAGCCCGCAGATAAAGTGGGCGCTATTGTTTTCATTAACACCTCGGGCTACATTAACGAAGCTAACAGACAAAACTCTGATATCACGTTCTACAAGAAACTAACCTCCGATCTACCGACACGTTCAACACCAAACTTCAAAATACATTCTCTCAGCTTGAATCCTCTTCCAAAATCGACAATAAAACCCGCCACTTCCTCCTTCCTAAATTCAGTTCTCTTGGTCGTTTCTACCTTCTTCCCAAGATTCATAAACCTGGCAATCCCGGCCATCCGATCATCCCTTGTAACAACACCCTCTGTGAGCCAGTATCCGCTTTTGTCGACCACCACATATGCCAGATCCCACCCAGTCTTTCTTCTTAAATCAAAGACAGTAACGATTTTCTTTCCATATCCAGCGCCTTAATGACTCTTAACTACGATTTCAAAAACATCTTCTTCTGCACGCTTGATGTGTCTTCCCTCTAAACTAACATTCTTCATCATGGTGGGATTAAAGCTATTTAAAATAGTCTCAAGGCTACACACCTTTCCAAGATTCTTTTACTAACATTATCTGCCTTCTCCTTATCCTCACCTCCAATTTCTTCAATTTTAACAATGAGTATTACATCCAGTCCAGTGGCACTGCTATGGGCTCCAAAACTAGGCCAACATTTTTATGGAGGAGGTGGAAACCAAACTACTTTCCACGTCTCCCTTGAAGCCCTTGGTCTGGCTGTGGTATATTAATGACGTTTTTCCTATCTCGCCACACTATGAAGACTCACTCTTCTCTTTTATCACCCATTCTAACTCCATCCACCCGTCCATCAAGTTTCCTAATAACTATTCTATTATCACAGTTTCTTTTTTGGATGTCTCTATCTCTATTACTAACAATAAATTGATTACAAATCTCTATAAGAAGCCCACTGACCAAAACAGTACTTACACTATGACAGCAGCTGGATGACATCCCTTTAGGTCAGTTAACTCGTATCCATAGAATATGCACTAATCAGTCTGACAAGGGCTTCCATGCTAGCACCCGGGTACCCACTCCCTAAAAGCAAGAAGCTACCCCAAATCTGTCATACGCGCTTCTATCTATAAACATCGTAATACTGTTCTAGCAACAATCCCAAACCTTCTCCAGCCGGTGCTTTCCATGATAATGCTTTTACCCACTCCCTAAAATGCTTTAACCCACTCCAAATCTGTCATATGCATTTCTATCTATAAACATGGTAATTCCTATTCTAACAATCCCAAACCGTCTCCAGCCATGACAACACCTACATTAGTTCTTCCTTATCATCCAACCCTCAATAGTATTAAAAAATACCCTAAGAAAACATCATAATATTATTGACAACTCTCCTCTTCTCCACTCCATTCTACCAGAACCACCGAAAGTTTTTTTCAAACGGACATTTAATTTTAAAGATATTCTGGTCCATGCTGCTATTACTAAACCACGCAATTCCACTAAGAGATGTTCTCCTTGCAATGCAAAGCGTAGTGGCGTTTGCCATTTTCTTAAGCATGCTTTCTCCTTTACTTTCAAGATTAACCAGAACCTGACCTGCACTTCTCACAACTTAATTTACCTGTTACACTACAAAGTATGCCAGGAACACTACGTTGGAGAATCGGGCAATACCATACACTCCAGATTCGCCGAACATAAGTTCGACATCCTTAGAAATGCTGACACCCCTGTCGCTTAACACTTTAATTCCCCTGGCCACTCTTTAATTTCCATCAGCCTTTATATTCTTCGTAGTAATTTCCATAACTAAAAAGAAAGAAAGCAATACGAGTCTTTTCTTATTTGGAAATTTAATTCCCTCACCCCTAATAGCATTAACCTTTGCAAAGGACCATTCTCTCATTACCTTTCCCATATTCCTCTTCAACTTCAGCTATTCCCTAAATTGTCATAAGCTCTCTGGACCCTTTTCTTTTTCTTTTTCTTTCTCTTTATCTTTTTTCAGTTATTTCTTTTTTTTTAATGTTCTTTCATATTTTTATACTCCGTCGATGTACTCTTTTTTTCAGAGGCTTTCTGTACTCTTTTATTTTGGTGACCCATTTTCATGTGGTACTATTTTATAAGGTGACTAGCGACTGGGAATTGTCAAAAAATTTTGTAACTGGGAACAGTCAGGGAATAATTAAATCTGAAAAATTTGAACAATAATATTCTATCAGGATAGCCTCCTTTTTTTGGCTTTTATGATCGGGAAAATTCAGGTAATTTTACGAAATCGTTTTGCTAGACATCCTATCATTCCTTAAATTTTTTATAATTTTAATTTTGTATGTGTTATCCTATTGCATTTTTCTCGCCGCCCTCTTATTACCTCCTATTTTTCCTCCTTCCTGTCCTATCCCAACACGTCTTTAAATTCATCTCCTGTACTTCCATTGGTTCTCTTCTAGCTTTTCAGCCAATACCGTCTTACTGTTTCCTATCCCAACTATACAGGGAGAATACTAAAGTCTGAACCCCCCTTTTATTTTTTGAACCGAAGTGGATATGTCAATTTTGATGAATCCAATGAATAGGAAGTTGTGGGTGGCCTATCCCATGGTGCACTTTTCATCATCCCAAATATGCAAATTAGGACACATTCAAAATTTATCTCAAAAACCGTAAGGGATAGAGAAAAAAACCCAATTGCAAACTTGTTCAGCATAAAAAAACAAACAAAACAAAAAAAATCACCAAATCAGACCAAACAATCACCCACAATCACATGGTGAACTGTGTGTAGCTTACAAACAGTCACACTGCACAAACAAGTTACTTCAAACAGTTTAAAAAAAAAGTTAATCAACAAAATTCTCGATGTGACGACCGTGGGCACCATAACACAGTTGAGTATGGAACCTAACTGACGCCAAAACATCGGCAAGCATGGCTGGTGTCACTCCTCTGCACGCTTCCTGGATTTGTTGAACCAGATCCTCCAGTGAGACCGGCTGCATAGCATAAAACTTGCCCTTCAGGTATACCCACAAGAAAAAGTCAAGTGGTAGAAAATCCGGGGAGCGGGGTGGCAAACGAACTGGTTCTCTTCGGCCAATCAGTTGTTGTCCAAACATCTCACTTAGACGCTCAGGAACGACCAACCCGTAATGTGGAGGAGCTCCGTCATGCTGAACTCACGTGCTTTGATACGAGGCCAATGGCAAATTGTCAATGAAGTCTGTGACTACCACGTTGAGAATTTCAGCCCAGTAGCGTTTAGCAGTCAGTGTTCCATCATAAAAATACGGTCCAACCACAGTGCCATTGTACAATCCACACCACACATTGATTCTCCAGTTCGCTTGATGAGTTGGTTCTCGCAGACATCGTGGGTTTTCGTCTGCCCAGTGATGATGGTTTTGCCTGTTAATAACTCCATCCCTGATGAACTGTGCTTCATCTGTCCACAACACCTCAAGAATGAAGTCTGGATTGTCATACTGGCAGATAAGTAACCAGTTGCAGAAGGCGGCCCTAGCAACATAATCCAATAGCAGTAACTCTTGGTGACAATAATATGGTATGGGTGAAAAAAATGGTGTGCGTGTAGAATGTTGAGAACAATTCTCTGATGGCTCCCAACATCTGCAGCAATTGCTCTGCTGCTTGTGTGGATATTTGCAGCAACTGCAGCCAGAACTAGTGTTGTTCTATCCTCGTCGCCTTGTGCCCTTGGTCGTCCTCATTCTGAATTAACATTCCCTGAAGCCTCGAATCTTTGAATAATGTGACGCATTGTTTGAAGAGATGGATGGCGTTCGTTAGGGTATCTGTCTTGATACAACCTAACTGCAGCATGTTGGTTTCTCCTTGCCTCTCCGAAGCAGAAGATCATGTTGACCATTTCCGGAACAGTGTAACTTGCTATCCTGGATTTGTTCTGTCTTCTGTGTGCTGAAACATGCCTTTTATTTGCTTTTCCGCATGAAAGTGAATGTGAGTATGGTCATTTATGTTAATTTTTTGATTTGCATGCTTTTCATGGTGGAAATATCAACATTCAGTCTTTCTTGTGCACTGTGACTGTTTGTAAGCTACAAACAGTTCACCATGTGATTGTGGGTGATTGGTTGGTCTGTTTTGGATGATTTTTTTTTTGTTTTGGTTGTTTTTTTATGCTGAACAAGTTTGCAATTGGGTTTTTTCTCTATCCCTTAGGGTTTCTAAGATAAATTTTTAATGTGTCCTAATTTGCATATTTGGGATGATGAAAAGTGCATCATGGGATAGGCCACCCACAGCTTCCTATTCATTAGATTCATCAAAATTGACATATCTGCTTCTGTTAAAAAAATAAAAAGGGGGTTTGACTTTTATATTCAAAGTATAAAAGGGGGGTTCAGACTTTTGTATTCCTGTATATAATTCATCCTTTAGTACTCTTTTCATAACTTCAGTATAATTCTCTTATATTCTAATTGCCTTTAGAGAATTATCCTTTTTGCTTTGATATAGGATAGTCTCTATCCAAAATATCAGCATTTTATTTTTATATTTATTTTGATTTTATTTATTATTTAGTAATTATTTTGTCAAGTACTATTTATTTTTTATTTTTATTTAATAACTATTATTTATTGTATTCCAGGGTTTTTGTGTCTCCTCCTTTTCTCTTATAAATATCCGTTCAAAGAAAATTTTTTGCAATCCCCTGAATTAGCATGAATATTTATATAGACGGATAAAAAGCATAAAGTTTTTAAACTTTGGCATATTCAAGTTCAAAAGAAGGTGGCTGTTCATGAAAAAAGTTAAAGTGAATAGTTTAAAAATTCCCAAAACATTTAAAAAAAATTTTTAGCATCATAAAAAAAAACAAAAAACAAGGTGGGTAACAGTAATTTTGTAAAATAAAACAGTAGAATCAAAGAAAAATATAAAAAATTAACACAAACGCTAAATGAATGCAGTAGACTATGACATTGCCTCTGAATAGAACTTCTTTGGAGTAAGTCGTGAAAAATTACCTTGTGATGGAATTGTACGAATCCCTGAAAAGGTAACCAGTACACGTAAGTTTACAGAGGTCTATAGATAACCAAAATACGAGGGAGAGTCAAATGAAAGTGGGCAACCCATACCATGCAAAAATGGTTCAGTGCATTATCTGCGACGAGTGTGCGTAGCACACAGGCATCTCACATTTATGAAAGTGACATGTATGTGTGAGGATAAAAGCTGTTTAATGCTCTCATACGTTGGGAACACAGTTGCGTGACATAATGGATGCTACAAAAGATGAACAGCATGGTATGGTCAGATTTTTGATGGCTGAAGGTGTTTCCCAACACAAAATTAATAGATGTATGGTTTCCGTGTATGGCGAATATTGCATTTTAGTGGCCATTGTGGAGCAATGGAACAAATGGTTCAAAGAAGAACGTGAAAGTGCAAAGATGGTCCAAGACCAGGCCAAAGCCACTGTGCAATCAGCCCCACAGAATTGCACAGACTGAACAGCTGAAGTGAGAAACGCTGCATCATCCACCACCCAGCCATGACCTCTCGCCTTGCGATTTCCACATTTTCGGGTAACTGAAAAAGCTGCTCAAAAGAACCAGATTCATGTTGGACGATGACAGTAAGAAGTCAGTTACAGACATTTTGAAGCAGGAACCAAAGGAGTTTTATGAGAAGGGAATCACACGACTACTTAGTAAGTGGGACAAATGTCTAAATGCTCATGGAGACAACTTTTAAATAAAGTACTCCATTTGTCATATATTCGCATTGGCTCACTTTCATTTGACTCGCCCTCGCATTAGTGACTCATATTCAGCTATGACAATGTTAAAAGGAATAAAGTTTTATGTGCCGAAGTAAGATGATGAAAAATATCAGACTGATCAAGAAAGAAGAATTATCATAGACACACAATTACTGATACTAGAGAAAATATCACCAGTCAGGTTTCTCCATTGAAATGAATTGAATTTCCATAAAAAAATAATCTTTCAGTTTATAAAGTTTAAGAAAAATTGTGAATCACAACTTGCATTGCCAAAAAATTTCATGAAAAATTCTGCACCATCATGATTATTTGGAAAAATCTTTCATCTGTCTTCTACCTTTAGCATTGTATTTCCATAGAAGCATAATATTTCAGTTTAAAAAGTCGCACAAAAGAAAAAATTGTGAATTAAAACTTACACTGCCAAAAATTACAAAGGAAATTCTTGCCAACTCCTGAATTAGCAGAGGTATATTTATAGCCCTGAATAAAAGCACATGTAAGATGACAGAGGCTTTTAGAAAACCAAATGTTAACTCCACACAATCATATTTTGCAATGACCATGTTAAATGTATAAAGGTATAAAGTTTTTATATGACAAAGAAAGATGCTGCAAAAATATCAGGCTGTCCCAGAAAGAATAATTACCCTGTGTACACTATTGTTAGAGTTACAGGAAAAAATATTCTGTTTAGGTTCATTTAGTTTAGATAAGATCTAAGTAAACAGAGCATTCAATAAATATGCACCATTCATTATTAATGTATTTGAAGCAGACGAACAATGAAAGTAAAACAATAAAAAACGTTTTTTCTATCGAAAAATGGAAGGAAAAATTCTGTGACCTGGAAAACAGGCATTCGGCTTCGAGAATTTCTTCTATCCATCCATCAGAGAGTTTGATGAACTCACAAATAAATAATAAATATACGTTATGTTTGGAGGATCATCTCCAGTGTATATTTATTGTTTATCTGTCAGCAGTTCATGAAACTTTCAAAGTTGACAACTTGGTTGTCTTTAAGATACTTTGTGACAGCACGGCTGCCTGGGTGTCTGTGATAGCCTAATTGGTAGAGGCATCGACGATGACAGTCGAGGTTCCTGGTTCGAATCCAGGTAGCAGAAATTTTCCTTCCATTTTTCGATAGAAAAATCATTACCTGATGTTGGAATGTACATCTCCAGTGTATATTTATTAATGAAAAACGTGATGAGAAGACCAATTCATAATTTAGAAACAACTATTTTAACTTAAAGCTCATGTTGAATTAATTAGACCTTCATTGTACTAATTGGGGTGTTGATTAGATATAACAACTAGAGAGAAAATATTAAAAATCAAACTAAATCTCACTGATACAATTGGTGCTGGTTAGAGAAACCTGTAAAGAGTCTAGATAAACACTTTTTAGAAGACCAGATAAAACTAAATTATTGATACCTGAATGAGTTAAGAAACATTTTGTAAGTCTTGAGACAGTAAAAATTCATAATACAAGGTTTGGGGCATAAGTCATGGCAACTATTTTTTTCTTGTAGATATTGGAACGGATCACAAACGTATATGTGTCGTGTGGAAGTTCTGCAGGCATAGTGTGTACGCAGAACAGATGGCTCTGTGATAGCTGGTAGTAGTGCAGCGAGGGCTGTGAAATCATTCAGTTGGTAAGTGTCGTGTGAGATGAAAATAATCCGTGTTGAGAGTGCACTTACATCAAAATAGCCGTTCTCGGAAGGAGAAATGCGATGGAATGGCACAGTGATTTAGTGGAAGCCCTTGGGAATAATGCCCTACCATACCGTACAATAGCAGGATGGGTAGGAAAGTTTCAGCAAGGACGTGTGTCAACAAGTGATGAGCAACCATGAAGGCCATATTGCCCTGTATACTGCCGTAATAAATTAGTGTTGCGATATTTCAGGCTATTCATTGTCCACACATGTAGTTAACACCTTGTCCTATCGTCTGTATATGTCACATTTTCCAACTGGACTGGTATCTTCAAGAAAAAAAATAGTTGCCATGACTTTTGCCCCAACCCTCATATAAAACAACCAATTTTTAATCTCGTATAGAATGTTGACTGCATTGCACTGACCATGCCAGCCTTCTACATGTAAAACCATGAATTAACCATGCCAGGGTTAACATTAACAAAGACAAAATTATTTAAAATCATAAAACTAACTGAGCTACCTGAATAACAAAGTCACAGAGAGAAAAAGAAAATTAAACTATTCGTAAATAAAACAAAATAGCCAGAAACTGTGGACACCAATATACAATATCGGAATAAAAGGAAAACACAAATCCACAAAAATTTTTATATATGAAATATCAGTAAAATGAAATATCTGTAAAATGTTAGCGTCACTTAAAAAGAAACCTGTATTCTATTTAAAGGACGACAAATCAAACCGCCTTGTAATTGTAGACAAAATAGATTATTTTGAATCAGTCCAAAAAATGTTGGACGAAGAACCTTATGAAAAGCTAGCTAAAAATCCTTTAAAAAACCTGGTTAGCAAAACTAAAGATTGTATTAAGAATTGTGTGTTCATTTTTAAAGATGTACGGAGGCGATTTGTTCCTATTAATCCCTTGGTCCCACGCCTTTATTGTCTCCCAAAAAACGCACAAGTTTGGAAAAAAAATGGCGGCCCATTGTCGACTGTATCAACTCCCCCACGCACTCGCTTGGAAAATTTATGCTGGATAATTTTTTAACAAACTTGAAACTACCTGGTTTTGATTTTAGCCTTAAAAATAGCCTAGAATTAAGCAATGCTGTCAAATGTTTGAAGTTGTTGGATAACGATAGGTTAGTATCGTTTGATATTGAAAGCTTATTCCCCAGCATACCGTTAAATGAGACTTTGGCTTACCTTGAAGAAGTACTTGATGATAATGATATCCCTTTGGGTATTGTAAGGGACATTATGATGGTGATGAGATGTACAGTTTTCAATAATGTATTCACCTTTACTGGGCAATTTTACCGTATGTTAAATGACACACCGATGGGTAGTAGCGTTAGCCCCTTTTTGGCAAATCTTTTTATTAGGAAATTGGAAAACATTGCAGTCAGCACGTTTACCTATTTCCCATCGGTGTGACATAGATATGTCCATGACATTTTCTGTATTTTTGACTCCAAAGAATCGGACTGTGTTGAATTTCTGGCAGCCTTAAATGGACTTTCCCCTGATATTAATTTTACCGTAGAGGAAGAACATGACAACTCACTTCCATTTCTAGACCTCCATATTATACATGTTGGCAGTGGATTAGAGTTTGACGTATACAGAAAACCTAACTTTGTCCCCGCTTACATTAGATCGGACTTGAACCATTGAATGCCACACAAATTAGCAGTGTTTCACCATCAAATTAGACGGGCCTTGTTACTACCTTTGAATGATGTTGCCAGGGAAAAAGAATTTAGCTTAATCCGATCCTTTGCGAGGTTCAATGGGTTTAATGAAAAAATTGTAAACTAACTTGCTATAAAAATTAAAATGCACATAAACCTTGACAAAGTCACCACTCTGGGTTGTAAGAAAAAGGAGTTCAGAAAGGTGTTGGTTCTCCCTTTTAATGTTGCGCTAAACAAAGGGTTTAAGAAAATGTGCAGAGATTTCGAGTACAAACTTGTATATAAAAGCTCTAATACAACTAAGAATACTTTAAGCTTGATAAAAGACAGAATCCCAGTTTTGGATTGTTCAGGCGTTTATAAATTAAAATGTGCATCTTGTGACAGATTTTACTTGGGAAGCTCAAAACGTGGGGTAAATAACCGCCTTAAAGAACATATTGCTTGTATTAGGAATGAAAACGCAGGTGTGTCCTCGTTCGCCGACCATGTTATTAATGAAAAACATGATTATTCGACAGACCTGTTTGAGGTTTTACATTGTTGTAAAAATAATAAATTGCTGTATTTACTTGAATCAATGGAGATTGTAAAAAATAGAGCAACCAACAACTTGTTGAATACTGATGACGGCCCTATGCCTGTAGCATCTTGGTTGCCTTTATCCAAATTTTTGACTAAGTAATTTCTTGTCTTTGTTTTTAGTATTTGGCTATTATAAACGGAGTATCTATTTTAAGCAGCCCTTGGTTTTTTGTTGTGTATAGAGTTGTTTTGAAAAAGGTTGGTTGCTCTATTTTCGTTGTTGTTTTCTAGTTTGTTATAATAAAATATTTTTTGATTGGTTGTTCTGTTCACTTGTTTTTTATCTGATTGGCTTGTATTCGCCTCAGTTTCTTATAAATTCTGGTCTTCTCGTTCTGTAAAATCACCCACTGATGAAGGAATTATGAATTCCGAAATGTACATCTGAGTCATTAAAAAATTTTTTGTGGATTTGTGTTTTCCTTTTATTCCGATATTGTATATTAAACCATTCGTTGTGAGAAACTGTACTTAGAAAGTTTGCGAGGTCAGTTGTCAAGCATCTAATTTTCTGGACCAGTGTTGTCAGCTGTCAATTGAAACCATGCAGCAATTATCTAAAAATTAAAAATCAACAATACATCGGGAAACAAAGTTAATTAGAAGAGGGTGTGTAAAGAGAGTTGGAACAAATTTGGCTTCTCTATAAACGAATAGATAATTAGTAATTAGGTAAAACATTGTGAGGCCTCCGTACACATAAAGTTAGCGACCATAACGGATATATAAAGAAAATCAAAGGAATAAGTCTTAGTGAGAAAAATCACTTAAGACCACGTCATGTCTCTACCAGAACCCTGTGTATAAACCCCACCCTAATGAAATATTAATCTACAGCCCCTGTACATGGCTTCCATCACATGATTAAACAATAAAACATTATCAGGCAGGTGAGTTACCACACACAAGAAAATACTAAAAATCACACTAAAATTTTGTTGACATCTTTAATGACAAAGGTTAACATCCCCATCAAAAGACTAACACCCAGCCACCGCCTAATTGGAGACTCGTAATTAAAAAATTACAACCCATTGCTTAGAGAACCACACCCTCAATAAGGTAATTAATACATTAACAGCCCTTTAAGAGTTCACCTGTGATGTCATCAGTCACGTGTGCTCAAGTGAGCTGCCCTACCAAAATGGGGTGTCTTTGATGTTTTGATCTGCTCTCCTAGATATATCTTCTAATTTTGGTCACCCTATCGATAGGTTTTCCACTTGTGTTTGGAATCACATTGAGCTTGCCTTTTGTTTATTTTAAAGACAAAATTTTGGAGCCATAATGCCCATCTACTGATTCTCCCGTTTAAGTTTTTAAATGTATTGAGCCATGCAAATGCTTGAGCTTGTGGTCACAGTATATGGTGATGTGACTGCTGTCTACTTACGGATGAAAACTCCTAGATAATTTAGAGCTCTATTACAATAGGCAATTACTCTTGATTACCATCTATATTTTGTGCTGGCATCCCAGAGAATGCCTTGCTGGCATCAGTGTGTATTTCAAACTGCCTTCCGAAGTCCGGTTGGCTCATCACTGGTGGATTTGTCTGGATATACTGTATCTGCAGGAAGTTTGATGGCAACTATCCGTCCAAAACCAAGAAATACTTTTACATGTCAATTGGCAAAGAGGATGATTAATTTCGCTTAAATTAGGCACGAAAGAACGATAAAACTGAATAATGCCTTTTAACCTTTGTAGTTTTCATAAGTTTTTAGGCGAGAGGTAGTCCAACATAGGATTTATGTTCTTCAATAAATGTTCCAAACTTTTATGGTGAATGATAACCCAAGAAATCCAGCGTATTATCAAGAAAGTTGGATTTTGTTAAATTACTTAAGAAGAAATTTTATTAGCAGTGTGAGACCAGCTGTAAGATTCTGAAATGCGTGCTCAGGTCTGGAGTCAAGTCTGGTAGTAGCGCAGCGAGGGCTGTGAAATCAGTCAGTTGGTGAGTGTCGTGCGAGATGGAAGTAATCCGTGTTGAGCAGCGCGCTTACATCAGAATAGCATTTCTCCTTCGGAATTAGTGGAAGCCCTTGGGAATAATGCCCTACCATACCGTACAGTAGCACGGTGGGTAGGAAAGTTTTAGCCAGGACGTGTGTCTACCAGTGATGAGCAACCGTGAAGGCCATATTGCCCTGTATACTACCGTAATAAATTAGTGTGTTACGATATTTCAGGATATTCATTGTCCACACATGTAGTTAACACCTTGTCATTTCGTGTGTATATGTCACATTTTCCAACCAGACTGGTATCGTCAAGAAAAAAAAATAGTTGCCATGACTTTTGCCCCAACCCTCGTATATATATGTATTATTGTTTAATGTTGAAAAAGATTTTGCAAAGGGAAGATTTTTGATGGTTGCATTAGTTTTGGTAATAAACTGTATGTATTAACTAGCTGATAACCTGGCCTCAACAGAAAATTTACTATATTGTTGGTTTGACCTGCCTCAGATTAAAATAATTTTTATCCTCACCATCCGGGAATTTCAATGGATATTTTAGACCCATCTTATGTACAAAGTTCCTTTGCCCTTACACGTAGAAGCTCCTATACCCTCTTGCTCTAAGCGATTGTTCAGATGTTTCCGACGACTGGATAGCTTTTTCCGTTTTAGCTGCAGAATTCTCTAACCAATACTGGTTTTTTCTCTTTCCTTTCCAAACACACAAACAAACTCACAAATTTGGTAATCTACGAGGGTACCCGGAAAGTAATGCACCACAATATTTTTCTCCGTCCCCAACAATGGTACGAATGCGAAACTTGAGATATGCATTCTTTGAAGCTTTTGGACTGCACGCGCAAAGTTTCTGTTTCTTCCAACAGATAGCGTACGCGCAGCCATGGATCAACATGGCGTCTGTAAGTGATGTAAGTTACAAGCAGTGTGTTGTCATTGAATTTCTCATTGCGGAGCAAGAAACGGTTGGAAACATTCACAAACGTTTATGTGCAGTTTATGGAGCATCAGCAGTCGACAGAAGTATGGTTAGTCGCTGAGCGCAGATGACGAGGCCATAAGAGAATGGCTCGGCGGAGCTCCAAGATTTGCCACGATCGGGGTGGCCATGTTTGGCTGTCAACATGACGAAATGCAGCGTGCTAATACGCTCTTTTGTCAGAACCGATGCAGAACGACTCGGCAGTTGGCGCTGGAGCTATCAATCAGCAAAGGAAGTTTGGGTGAAATCATCCGTGCCTGGAATTACACAAAAACGTATTCACGATGGGTTCCTGCTCTCTTACGGAGGAACACAAAGCTCTGGGGAAAAACATTTCTTCTGAGTTGCTGCAGCGTTTTGAAGCTGAGGGGGAAGCCTTCTTGTCCCGGATTATGACAGCTGATGAAACCTGGGTTCACCATTTTCAGCACAAAACAAAACAACAATCGAAGGAATGGCGTCATTCGCACTCTCCACAGAAGAAAAAAATTCAAAGCAACTGCTTCTGCTGGTAAGGTCATGATCACTGTGTTTTGGAACTGTGATGGTCTCTTAATCATTGATGTGATGCCAAGAGCCAGCACCATTAATTCTGAGGCATATCTGAACACATTAACTAAACTCAAGAAGCGCTTCCAGCGACTTGGATGCCATAACAACCCAGCTGGTGTTTGCTTTAACACGATAATGCTGTATCTTACGTGAGAGAACTTGGAGCGAAGCGGATCGCAGCATAAATAACAAAAGCATTATTTCTGTGAGAGTGTCTTACGTGAGCGAATCCTAGCGGCGAGAAGAGAACACACCAGTTTGTTTTTTTCACGCGAACAAAGCGATAAAATGTGCCTGCCATAATGGTCGAGGAAAAATTGATTTCCTGCGTACAGAAAAGACCGTATCTGTGGGATGAAAGGAATAAAGATTAAAATTGAAAAATTGTTAATAGAATTAAATTTGTACTTGAAAAACTTCATTATAATTGATTCTAAAAAATGGCTTTGAAGGCACATCTATTACAGTAATATGCAAAAATTATTATTTTTTATTTTACTACTTGCTTATAATAATAATAATAATAATAATAATAATAATAATAATAATAATAATAATAAGGTCAATTCTTCAATATTAGGTCAGTACTTAAGTTGGATAACCAGGAGAGAGTGCTTATTATTTATTTAGAACAGAACTTTATTTAGAATAGAGTAGCGTGGCATCAAGACCGTTCCCAGGAATTTTTTAAAGGCGGTTTTGTCTTCTCAAAGGGGAGGTATATTTATCTTAATTAATTCTCCACAAATCAAGAGGGTTAAGCCCCAGCTAAACTCCAAATATGCTTGGTGATTTTGGATAGGTTTTTTTGATAAGATGAAATAAAATAATATAAATAACTAAAATAAAATAAAAAACAAAAGACATATCCATTTTTTCTTCTTCGTTTGTAATAATTTTACATAAGGAGTTTCATTACAGAAAACGACAGGTAGCATGACTGACACGAATCTGACTGATCTCACCTCTTTAGCTCGCCGCACTGAATTCGCTCATATGTTTCGCTCACGTAAGACACACTGTCCGCTTCTGTTTCCTTCGCTCACTTTCCCTCTCAATTCGTCCGCTCAGTCGCGTATCTCCAAGATCGCTCATGCAAGACACAGTAACGCTCGCCCTCACACTAGTTTGAGGATGTCGGAACAGATCACGAAACAGGCTTGGACAGTGTTACCCGATCCACCCTACGGCCCTGACCTAGCGCCCTCAGACTTCCACTTGTTTAGGCCATTGAAAATTGCAGTTTGTGGAAGACATTTTGATGGCAAAGATGATTCGCACAGTGATTCGCACTTGCTTGAACAGAACAAGAACTGCTACCGACAGGGCATACACACCCTTGTATCTCGCTGGAGGAAGGCCACAGAACGGAACGAAGATTATGTGGAATAATGAGAAGTGTAGAAGAAACATCATTCTTTCATGTGTATAAGTTTCATTGTGTTCAATAAGTAATTGTTGAAGAAAAAAATTGTGGTGCATTACTTTCTGGGCACCCTCGTAAATGGGATTATTCACTACTTGGTAATTTGATCTCAACGTGGTAATGGTAAAAAGATCACGTCTTTTAAAGAAGCCTGCAACAAGAATTCGACTTCAATCAAAAAGGCCGTGAGATTTGGAATTCTAGTTGATGGAATAATGTTGAAATCAACGTGTTCTTCAATCAGATCCACATTAAAACCGGATTTTAAAAGCGTTGTTAGCAACAGTTGTCATACATAAAAAGAGTGGTAAAATGGATTTCAGTTAGGCCTACCTCCCTTACTCCTTGAAAATGTAATGTACATGTCAAAGGAATGAAAAAAATACGCCGTCGATTTAACATGTTTTCCTACCTGTAGCCGTGTTGGAAAAAAGAGTAATGCAGAAAACGGGCCTCATACATGATGATGAATCACATTCACAACTGATGCACTGTGCATCATATTACACGTTTAATAAGTCTGCCTCACGAACCCAACTGTTCATGCTGTCAGGGTATTGCATCCATTTAATAAGCACCTCTCTCACGCCAACTCTTGTACTCCATCTTAAAATCCTCGATGACAAACACGTCGAGATTTTTAACGTGCTGCAACTCTTGATCGTAAAAATCCCTGGCAATCTGATCACTTGATCTTGAATTTATAAACAGCTGGCTTTTGCAGAATGATTTTAGAAAAGCTTGAAAATATTAATGTCCAGTTTGGTATATACCCCTTCTCAAAAATGCTTTTCCACTTGTGAAATACATACGTGATAGTCAATTTGCAGTCTCAGGGTTGTATGAGGAGCTGCACTATAATAACTGCGTTGTTTCAGCTACGCAGCTGATGCATTGAATTGTTGACTTGGCTGGAGTTATACCGAGAGACCTGTGAACTCTTGTATTTTAGCTCTTTACGAGATCAAGTAAGACATCAATGTACCTGTACTTGTTAGTAAAAGTGAAAAATTTAAACAAGCGTGTTTTAAGTATTTGGTTAAAATATTCCAGCAAATGGTTAGGCAATAATCCTTCATAATAAAGCGATGACACATTGGTGGATTTTTTATATACGAGGGCTGGAAATTTAATTATGATCACAATGATAGATAAAGTTCTCACAAAGTGCCAGAAACTGTGGACAATGTATAACCAGACAACCAGGGAGAAGACGCAATTCCACAAAAATCTTTTAATTCACGTATGTGCATATTGGGGACAACACCTCCTTCATCAGCTTGATATAAACAATCTGATAATAAAAGATAGAGAAAGGGCAGCAGTATATAGTAAGGAATAAAAATAATCAATGACAGAGTTTAGCACAGGAAAGGCACGCCACATATTCCATTTACAATCCTTCAATATAGTCCCCAATACTTAGAAATAAACATGTGGGGCTGTGGTTACTTACCGTTGAAAGAACTAGGTAAAGTGTATATTTTGCCTTCTAGGTCTTCCAATAGTCTCCAATATTGGCCATGACCTTTTCCATAATCTTAGTACCTTCATAATTCCATCAGCAACCCCAGATCTGTTGATGTCATAATAGATTGCACGCATATTCTGTTTCTATTTGTAATTAACGTCATGGTTTGGAAAAAAGATGGCCACCTTGCCGGTTAGATGTTGACTCGCTCGTCTCTCCTAAGATAATTCTAGACCTGTTCCCTCATAAAGTCTTTTCCTTGAAGCCTCTTTATTCCTTCGATACAAGTCCTTCCTTCGGGGAGACATTAAGGAAGACTCGTAAAACAGAGCAGCCATTCTTTCTCTGTTTGACAAAATAGAACACGTCGAAGAATAGGCGCTCGTCTTCAGTAGGGAGGGCGGAATTCCTGGGGCAGGGAATGGGAAACTGCCCTCCACAGAGTAAGAAACGTCGCAATTCAGCCAACAGTGTCAACAGTGTAAAATCTTATAATTCTTCTATGGAAGACGTTGCTGCCTTTTCTAGCTCGGGAAAAAATAAAGAAAGTAAAAGAAGGAAAGGAAAAGGGGGGGAAAGAAGAATAAAAAAGATAAGAAAAACCAAAAAGAAAGTAAAGAAAGTAATGATCAGCACGCTCAAAGCCAGAAAAATTTTTCTTTTCAAGCTTTTGGGCTCTCTATAAGTGCAAGTCCGGTCTTCGCGACTAGGCCCTCTACCTCAATTAACGCCTCAGCTTCCTCTCCATTAATTGACATCAAAGACCAAATAAATACCGCGGCTCGGCCGTGGCTATTTGTCTCTGTCTCCCGTTCAGATGAAGTTTCCCTCTCGAACGTAAGCGCTAATCAAAGTATAACCGCTCAATCTACTCAAGAGGAATTCGTCTCCCCGGGATTATTCCGTAAAATAATCTCCTCCTTGATAGGAATTAACCCAAGTGTTTCCAAAGTTAAGTTCCTCGTAAAGTTCCCTACTAAGTCACATGCCATCAACTGCACTAATTACTGCGGTATTGGCCTGTACTACCTGTCCTATGAGGTCCCCAAATTCTTGACTTCCTCGGTGGGTTTCATATTCGGCGTTAAGCAGTCTGTTACATTGGATGACCTTCGTAATTCCTCTGACTATGGCATTCACATTGTTGACATCAAAAAATTAGCTCCGCCCTACGAGGGAGCTCGTTATAGTAAACTACTTCTCTTCTTCAACTTGCCTAAACCTCCACAAGAGATCAAATTTGAACATCAGCTATTTCCTGTCTCTCTGCCACCCCCCAGGCCTATGCAGTGCATAGTCTGCCACAAGCTTGGGTACACCAAAACAAGATGTAAAAACCCTCCTACATGCTCTAAATGTCTCTCGACTCTCCATATTAGAAAACACTGTACTTCGAATACGGTCATTTGTGCAAATTGTGATGGAAATCACCCATCCTACTACAGAGGTTGCAGCAAATTTAAATACGAAGCCTTAATACGCGCCAAAATGATCGACCTTTACCTGTCCTACTATAAAGCAAAAAGGCTGGTGGACATGGAGCTGGGAGATGAAGCCCCAGGGCACAGATTCTTCGCATCCATTGTGAGACCAGAAGCATCGAGTTCTGCTGTTGCCTCTCATCACCAGACATTCCCACCCTCTGATTTTCGCGACAATTCTTTCAATGTTGACGCTTCAAACAGGCGGAATAGCATGACTAAAATCACTTGTTCTACATGCAGTAGAGAGGACCTCTCCCCTTTGTTTTCGTATCACTCTCCTGTTCACCAATCCCCGCCTCAAGAAGACCCTTTATTAACGCAAATCCATTGGTCGCAGCTGTCTCCTTTCTCTTTAGAGGGCCAAGCTGCTGATAAAACCAGTCCCCCACAGCAAATGGATGCTGAAAGCCGCAACGAACAACGTTTTGAAATTACCCTAGGCAATCATTCTATAAATGAATTGGCATGCAACTGTCTCAAACTCTTTATATCTACCCTTGTTGATTCTAATAAAGAAGATGAGCCAAAAAAAATACAAGACGTCTTCAATACTATTAAGTCGAAACTCTCTCGCTCGCCCACGTGGCTTACGGATACTATTAATTGGTGGAACGGTATGCTTTCTCCACTTACCTCAAATGGACCTGCTATCGACCAGAAGTAAAAGTAGCATCTCTATAGTTCACTGGAACATTAGGGGGCTTTCTTCTAATTGGGAAGACGTCTCCCTCCTAAAAAATAGAGCAGATATTCTAACACTTTGCGAAACTTTCCTTAAACCTAGCACGCCCATTACTATCTCTAAATTTCACACTTACGTAAATAGTAGGGAAAAGTATGGTGCTGGCATTTTAACTTCAGTTAATCCTTCTATCCCCCATTTTCATAACTCATCAAAACATGTTGGCGATGTGGCATTAATTGATCTTGTAATATACCTCCAAGAAATCTGGCTCACTTTGTATTGTATCTATATCCCCGGTTATCTGAACAAAGAGAATTGGGACAAAATTATTAAATCTCTTTCCCCTCCTTTTATTGCAATTGGCGATTTTAATGCCAAAAGCACCCTATGGGGCTGAAACAATTACAATCAGAACGGTCACTACCTGGAAGATCTCCAAGGTCTTCTAAAATTCTCAGTTCTCTTTACCTCTGAACATACGTATCAACCGTCTAATATTGAATGGCCCTTTGCCAACCTTGATCTCGCTTTAGTTTCCCTGGACTGTCCCTTCTCTATTCATCTAGAAATAATCCCAGGCTCCTTTAGGAGCGATCATCAGCCCATTCGTTTAACCATCTCACTCAGAACCCCAGCCCGTTCCCCTCAGATAGCTGCCCAGCCAGTCTTGGAGCACAATCTCTCCCCTCCCTTGACTCATGACATGCAAACTCTGGAGGGCTGTTCTTTCCGTTCTCCAGACATCCACAACCTCTTGAAAGTCTTTCAGTCCAAATTCATAACTCGAATCCTAACAGAGCCAGGTTTACCCCCAGAGGCCTTGTTGGTGGAACGAGGACTGCGAACAAGCCGTGTGGGAGAGGAATAAATCCAAAAGAATATTTTTAAAATGTAGATGTGACCAGTGCTGGCTACAAGTCAAAAAATCCAAAGCCAGATGTAGGAAAATCCTGAAAAGACACAGGAGAGTATTCTGGAAGAGCAAGATCAAAGAAGACAGTCCCAACAATATTTGGAGAACTTTAAAGTGCTTTCAGAAGCGTCCCCCGTCTTTCATTCCACTGATCAAAGACAAAAATGGTGCTTTGCTCGATCCAGAGTCTTCTGCCAGAACCATTCTTCTTGCTGCGGTTGCTCCCAAGCCATCAGCTGGTATGCCTTGGCCCAGCCATCTTTCTCATTCATTTCGGCCAGACGATCTCCTTTCTCCTTGGAAGGAACCTTTCACCATGGAGGCCCTGACTTCGTCCTTTAGATCAACTCGAACTGCCCCTGGTCCGGATGGCCTGCTTAATTCCACCTTCCTCAAACTGGAAGACCACCAGCTACGCCATCTTCTTAAAGCCAACAACAACTCTTGGTTAACAGGCATCATCCCCCCAGGGTGTAAAGATTCCATTATTCACCCCATTCTCAAGCCCAGCAAGTCCCCTGACGACCCATCCAGCTATAGACATATTGCACTCACATCATGCCTGATAAAAATAGCTGAAAGAATGGTTAATAATAGACTGCAACACTTTCTGGAGTCCCAGCGTCTTCTCCCCGGCTTCTCTTCCGGGTTCAGGA
This sequence comes from Rhysida immarginata, assembly GCA_023313115.1. NCBI lineage: Eukaryota > Metazoa > Arthropoda > Chilopoda > Scolopendromorpha > Scolopendridae > Rhysida > Rhysida immarginata. The sequence continues at coordinate 1,014,237 of JAHWFO010113782.1, read as the reverse complement.
AGGGGCGCACCCATGTCTTCTCGGTTATCAGCCTCGTGGACAACATCCTGTTAGCGAAAGAGAGGGGTGATAGCATTGTAATCGTCTTTATTGACATCCAAAAGCTTTTGACTCTGTACCTCATGAGCTCTTAATGGACAAACTAATTAATGCTAAGATCCCCAATAGACTTGTTCTCTGGATTTCCTCTTTCCTCAGAATGAGAAGAATCGGAATTAGGTTTCCTGGAGGGAAAATTTGGATGCGCTGTCGACGAGGCCTCCCGCAGGGCTCTATTCTAAGTCCAAGGCTTTTAATGTCTACACGCATGACGCCTTTCTTAACATCTCAAAAATTGGGAAAAACGTCTTTGCCGACGGCATGGCTTTTTGGTATGCCAGCAAATCTATCCCCGACAATCGTGCTACGTTGCAAGACACCTGCGACGCTCTTGCATGTTGGGAAGCTGAAAACCATCTCAGTTTCTCGCCGGACAAGTCGGTCGTCATGTGCATTGCCAAAACCAGGCCTTTCCCCTCTTAATAATATTCCTGCAAGGTGAAAGACTCCCGTGCAGGCATTGTAACAAATTCTTGGGTTTACCATCGATGATAAGCTAAAATGGAGAAGTCATGTAGCAGAAATCAAAAAAAGCTTGCAAAAAAAACTTGCGCGCCTAAAGCTCGTTACAAGAGCAAAATGGGGCCATCCGTGGAGTGAAGCCTCGGCTCTCTTAAACTCGCTCGTTAAATCAACTGACTTGTCAGCGATTATCTTCCTCCTTGCCTCCAAAAATACAATCGAGTCACTTCTCAAAAAAGAAAGGAAAATAATTCGAAGCTGTTTGCACGCCCCCCCCCCGTCCTCACCCTGTGTTGCATTGTATGTTCAGTCTAATTTGCCTCCTCCTACTCTTAGGTGGGAAGCAAAGGCAGTCACCCAGTTCTTTTCAATTTGTCAAATGGCCGCTAACTGTTCTGAGAATCTCTCATTGGATGAAAACTGTCTTTTAGTTTTAAAATCAAACAGACTCCGTCTACTCATGTCCCAAATTTTAGGCAAGTTCAGATGCGGCCATTTAAAGATCTGTGGAACGACGGTGTTAAAGAATATCTGGGAATGTGCCCCGTTCGACCTCATCTCTGAAACTCCGAATTGGGTAAATGAGGCCCCCAAACCATCCATATGCAGAAGTCTTTTTGACGAGTTCCTAAGAGAGAAATTCTCTGCATTTACTAAATTGTACACGGATGCTTTCCTGTCCCCCTCGTGTCCAGTTAGTGGTATTGGTGTCTATCTAAAGAACAAACACTTAATATCGCAAAAAATCAAGCCCGCTACCAGTTCTTATCAGCTTGAACTAACGGCAATTCATCGTTCGTTGCTATTGATAGTGTGAAATGTTGATGTCAGTTAAGGTTGCATATGTCTGACAGGAAGGGAAAATAGCGAACGACTGGTTATGGGAGGAATGTGCGCGAGTGATATGAGCGATGCTTTGTTTTGTTGTTTTAATCGTTGTGAGCGGTTTGTTGCCGTTTGTTGTCGGTTTGTGTGAATAGGATGTGTTCTGTTTGTGGTGGATTGTGTTAGTTTTTTTTTGGGTATAGAACGGTGGTTGAATGTGTTTCGTTGATCATGTTTAGTTTGATGGGTGCGCGGCTGCTTTTTTTTCGAGCGTTTTGCTAACAACGCAGAGTTGGTCGCGTGTGTCTTTTTGTTTTCGTTTGTTGCAATGTTTGTTGGCGACTGACATTGTTAATTTTTTTAGAGTTTTGTATAGCCTCCAGCAAACAATCGTTGATTTTTTTTAAGTAGTATTGTTGGTAAATAGAATTGGTATTATATTATTTTTTTTTTCTCTCCTCTCAAAATCACCGTCTTGAGTGGTCATTATATTGCATGTTCTACATATTTAAGAGGAGTTCTTGGCAGTATAATTGGTGCAATTAGCACCCAGGTTATGTTTAACATTTAATATGAGTATATTAAGGTTTTTTTCAATGAGATCCAGAGCTTAATAGAACTTTATCAAGCTATGCAGGAAAGTGGCGGTGTCAGCGTGAAGATGGCAGCCATTGCGTGTTCGATTTGAAGGAGAGAGGCCAGAGCACAGCGATGACAATTTTGACCGTGATATTGGAATGAATACGACCGAGTAAACGAAGGTGATTGGTGCAATTAAGATGATAACCGGGTGAGTAACTTTTGAACTGATTTGTCGATTTGCGCTTTGGAATGCGTCCGCTCTGAGGCGGAAAAAACATTCGCGTAAACGAAGCAGCAAAGTCTTGCCATATGTAGTGCAACTAAAATACGACTTCGGCATATAGACAGGAAGAATAAGTGTTAAAATGCTTCCAAACATTCTCCTTAAAGTCTATTTACTGATGGTCTGGTTGATGAGCATGCCTAGACGCTGTTGTGAGTTATTGGACACTTTGTGTTGCATTTACTATTCCTTTCTTTAGAAAGTTGTTAATTGTTTTAAGAAGGATGAAAATGAATTAGACAGCTTGTGCCATCGATTCCGAGCAGAAGTAACCCGTGAAACAGGTTGATCTATTTATCTTATCTGTGTAACTACAGAGCGAAGTGCCATTAGGGAGGGTGCACTGGATTTAAAAGTGAAAACACCTAGTCCCATTGGATTCCGCAGTAAGGCCGTAAAATTAAATACTACCACTCGCCAAGGAGGGGTTAAGGTGCCCTCCCCTCAAAGCGTATAAAAAAGGGGTCACATTACGCTTTCATGCGTGTTGTTTGGAATACTTTACGGGAGGTGGTAGTATTTCTGTCTACTGAATTTGATTTCTATAGTGACAAGACCTGATTGTAGAATTTGAATTAAACTTCTGTGTAAGCTCAAGGTTTTGATGACTCTTGGCTGTTACATTCATGTCAAAGACGTGTACATGTATCTCATTATAGCTTAAGATAATAGTTTTAGTTTTAGAGGGGCCCCTCCTAAGGGTATGCTTAAGATACCCTTGCACCGACCGACCCTGTATAAGCTTATGAATAAAATGTGTGAATCCTGCATAATGCCTCTGTGCCAGCATTTCTTCAGAAATTAATCCAGGTCTCGAACCCCTGACAGTTCCTCCCCCTTATGAGTTATACTCGGGGTGCTTATAGACTATCGAGGGTAGGGGGGAGTGGCACGTCACACTTGGCACCCGACGTGGGGCCTGGAATCCAGGATTTCCGGATTTTCGAATTTGATGCTGGCACTGAGACAACCGTGGTTGTAATTTGTTGTTTTTTTTTAGTTGTAGTGGCTGATTGTGAGGAAGAGTGTTTAGAATTTTGAGAGTAGATTTGTAAGTTGAGATGCCTGGGGATGAAGGGGATGCTGCAGCTGGTGCTGTACCTGAGTTTGCTGGTTTCACGGGGGCAGTGCCAGTGTTTATGGGTGAAGAGATTGGTATAACTATTGGAGCATTTTTGGCATGTGTGAATAGCATTGGTAAGATTGCAAATTTGACTCCTGAGATTAAGGTAACAGTAATTAGGACGAAATTGCGGGGATCCGCGGCCAAGCGAGCGGCTGAGCATGAACTTTTCGATATTGCAGATTATGCCCAGTTGCGCACTCGGTTGGAGAGGGTATTTGGGAGGTTGAAGGTCTCACGGGACTCCCCCAAAGAACTGCATGATACCATTCAGAAGGTTGGTGAACCCTTTGCAGAGTTTGCTAGCCGCCTGGAATTGACTCTAGAAAGGTATATTCGAGACAATAAGGAGGCAGCACCTAGGAGGGATGTAATTCTCCTCCAACGATTTAATAACAGTTGTCTGTTAATACACCGCCGAGTGCTTATGGTTGCTGCCCCGAACACTTATAAAGAGGCGGTGGAACTGGCTCTGCGTTCAGAGGAATTGGAGAGGCGAGGTAGGGGTATGGCAAACGTGGTGGAGTCAGGGGAGACCTCGATGGTTGGTGAAAATAATGTGGGTGGGGGGCGAAACAATCAGAAAGGGGGGCGTGGCACCACCCCTGGTGAATCATTGAAAGCGACTTCAAGTTTATGTGGGTGTAGCTCAGCACTTAAAAGATTGGAAGGTATAGTTGAGGGGTTAGTTAAGCCAGTGGATTCATTAAGAACAGAAAAAGGTCTGCAACGTGTAGACAGGACCCCTAATGAAACGAGGAGGTTAGTGCCACATGCTCGGAATTCCAATGCAGGCTGTTTTCGCTGCGGGCGTCTGGGGCATTTCACAAGGAATTGTCCTCAACCTGCTCCAGTTGCTTCTAATTCAAATATTGGGGCATGTTCTGAGGGTCTGGTGCTGACGCATTGTGGTGAGGGTGGTGTATGCATGACTACGATTCATTTGCAGGGCCAGCCCGTCACAATGTCTGTTGACACCGGTTCCCAAGTGTCAATGATTGATGATGAGGCTTATAAGCACCTTACCAACGCCCCATTACAACCAGCGGAAATGGTTATTAAGGGAACAAATGGGAGTTGCCTGAGCCTCACCCAGGGGGGGATGTTAGATGTCTCGATCCAGGGTCGTCATGTGGCTCCTCGAACGTTTTTGATACATTCGTTCGAGGGTAGGCCGTATGATGGTATCCTGTGTATGGACGTCATAAGAGGAATGACGTTTCAATGCACACTGCCACAGGTGGAACATAGAACACAAGCTTGCCCAGTGATGAAGGTAATGGTGGCGTATGAGGCAAAAGAGAAATCGGATTTGGGGACAAGGCAGAGAAGAAACGCACATAACGAAATAGTGTCTAGCGAGGATGATGTGTCTTGACAGGTAGTGATGATTAATTGTTATGAAGTGGGGTGTCGAGCTTCTGGGAGGTGGATTGGGCCATTTAGAGTGGTGACATGTGATAGCTATGGGTGGGTGCTGGTGAGAAGTATGGCCCGTGGAGATATTCTTTGGGTGAAGGAAAACCAACTGTGGTTCTGGTGGAAGGATGGTCGGAGATTTACGGTAATGGGTGGGAAGGATATGTGTGATCAGGGTGTCATGGTACCACCTCCACAGGGTAAGTTAGTAGTCAGCGAATGCCTGGGTGCAGAGCTCACTAAGGAGACATGTGATGCCGTTATGGTGAAGGAGGCCCCAGCCACGGAAGTGACAGAATGCACTGAGAAACCATTGCTGGTTAAATCTCCTATACTGGAACGAGCAGATGAGAAGGAGCCTGCCTCTGAACCGAATTGGCGAACTGGTATAAAGGTATTCCAGTCGGTTAAGGCCCTCGTGGAGACTAAACAGGTTGGGGTTAATGACGAGATGTGTACCTTAGAAATTCAAAATGATAATGTTATGATAGCGGAGGTTTATAAATCAAAAAAAAATAAAAAACGCTCGCATGGTAAGGGTAGACAAGGAAAGCATGCTGTAATTTCGGAAAAATATGATAGTAGTGACCATGAAAAAGCGGGAATGCAGCCTATTAAGAAAAGGGATCTGCCAGCTGCGGTAGCAGTGGTGGAAGGGCATACTTCACACTGGGAGGAACGTGATGTGGATGCTGAGAATTATTTTGGAAGTGATAGGGAGGAGTACAATCCCTGTGTACCAATCCCCACATTATTCATGAAAAATCGGCCGGGTATGTGTGTATTGGAATGGTAGCCGTTATTATGATCTAAGGCAGCGCCCACGCCCTAATTATACGGCATGGTATACGGGAAAGAGAAATCATAATAGAAAATGAATGGAGTGTCGTGACCAATGTTATGTAGTTATAAAACAATTTACATGTATTGATTGTTTATTTATTTTTTGGGGGGTTCTTATTGTTGAGCTCTCTTTTATCTCTTGTGTGTATGGTGTATAAGGTATGGGATTAGGAAGATAGTTTAATTGTACTGGGTGATAAAGTGTAAGTGAGTTGAGAAATAGAGTAAGTTTTTTTTGTACAGAGAAGTAGTGATTAGTGAATGGATTTGTGTATAGTTATTGGTGTTCTTTGCTTTGATTGCTATGTATTGGTGTTTTGGTTGACGGTTTATTGCTTGTGTTAAGTGTAGAATCGAACTTTGCTTTATTAGGCAAGTTCGAGTTTTCCGTCGGGCGTATGTGACATGTTGATGTCAGTTAAGGTTACATATGTCCGACGGGAAGGGAAAATAGCGAACGACTGGTTATGGGAGGGATGTGCGCGAGTGATATGAGTGATGCTTTGTTTTGTTGTTTTGATCGTTGTGAGCGGTATGTTGCCGTTTGTTGTCTGTTTGTGTGGTTAGGATGTGTTCTGTTTGTGGTGGATTGTGTTAGTTAGTTGTTGGGTATAGAACAGTGGGTGAATGTGTTTCGTTGATCATGTTTAATTTGATGGGTGTGCGGCCGCTTTTTTTTTCGAGCGTTTTGCTAACCACGCAGAGTCAGTCGCATGTGTCTTTTTGTTTTCGTTTGTTGCAATGTTTGTTATCGACTGACATTGTTAGTTTTTTAGAGTTTTGTTTAGCCTCCAGCAAACAACCGTTGATTTTTTTTATGTAATATTGTTGATAAATAGAATTGGTATTATATTATATTTTTTCCTCCCCTCTCAAACTGCCATCTTGAGCGGTCATTTTTTTGCTTTGCACCTTATATTGCGTGTTCTACGTGTTTTAGAGGAGTTCTTGTCAGTATAATTGGTGCAATTAGCACCCAGGTTATGTTTAACGTTTAATATGAGTATATTAAGGTTTTTTTCAATGAGATCCAGAGCTTAATAGAACTTTATCAAGCTATGCAGGAAAATGGCGGTGTCAGCGTGAAGATGGCAGCCATTGTGTGTTCGATTTGAAGGAGTGAGGTCCGAGCCCAGCGATGACAATTTTGACTGTGATATTGGAATAAATACTACCGAGTAAATGAAGGTGATTGGTGCAATTAAGATGACAACCGGGTGAGTAACTTTTGAACTGATTTGTCGATTTGCGCTTTGGAATGCGTCCGCTCTGAACCCCCCCCCCAAGTGTGGAAAAAACATTCGCGTAAACGAAGCAGCAAAGTCTTGCCATATGTAGTGCAACTAAAATACGACTTCGCCATATAAACAGGAAGAATAAGTGTTATAATGCTTCCAAACATTCTTCTTAAAGTCTATGTACTGATGGTCTGGTTGATTAGCATGCCTAGACAGTGTTGTGAGTTATTGGACACTTTGTGTTGCATTTACTATTCCTTTCTTTAGGAAGTTGTTAATTGTTTTAAGAAGGATGAAAATGAATCAGACAGCTTGTGCCATCGATTTCGAGCAGAAGTAACCCGTGAAACAGGTTGATCTATTTATCTTATCCGTGTACCTACAGAGCGAAGTGCCATTAGGGAGGGTGCACTGGATTTAAAAGTGAAAACACCTATTCCCATTGGATTCCGCAGTAAGGCCGTAAAATTAAATACTACCACTCGCCAAAGAGGGGTTAAGGTGCCCTCCCCTCAAAGCGTATAAAAAAGGGGTCACATTATGCTTTCATGCGTGTTGTTTGGAATACTTTACGGGAGGTGGTAGTATTTCTGTCTACTGAATTTGATTTCTATAGTGACAAGACCCAATTGTGGTATTTGAATTAAACTTCTGTGTACGCTCAAGGTTTTGATGACTCTTGGCTGTTACATTCAAGTCAAAGACGTGTACATGTATCTCATTATAGCTTAAGATAATAGTTTTAGTTTTAGAGGGGGCCCTCCTATTATCCTTAAGATACCCTTCCACCGACCGACCCTGTATAAGCTTATGAATAAAATGTGTGAATCCTGCATAATGCCTCTGTACCAGCGTTTCTTCAGACATTATTCCAGGTCTCGAACCCCTGACATTTCCTCCCCCTTATGAGTTATACTCGGGGTGCTTATAGACTATCGAGGGTAGGGGGGGTGCCACGTCACAATAGCAACCCTTCCCCCGGATTTCTATCTTATCCTTACAGATTCTAAAAGTGCGCTCATCTCTATTCAAACAAGCCTTAACAAACACCACTGGAACTTCAAAAACCTTGTCGGCCAAGTGATAAACTTATTACAAATACTTATTTCTAAGAATTACTACATAAAATTCTTCTGGGTCCCTGGCCACCGTGGAATCAATGGTAACGAGCTTGCTTATAAGCTCGCACACTGGGCTAGAACAGGGGAAAAGCCAGCAAAATCTTCACGAGCAGACGCCTCAACCTTTAGGAATTGTGTTCGGAGAAGCACTACAGAGCTTTGGAACGATCTTTGGGCTGCAGAAAACAAGGCTCGTCACTAAAAAAATTTATTCCCAAAAATATGATCCTTTAACTATTTTTCTTCTAGGTGGCTCTCCTATCAAGAGAAATCGGTTCTATTCAGACTCAGGACTGGCCACGTGCCGCTAAATCTTTTCCTTCATAGGTTGAAAATAGTGACCTCCGATCTCTGCAAGTGTGGTGCGCAGGAATCTGTGGAGCACGTTTTGCTCCGCTGCCCCCTTTTTCGCCACCAGAGGGCCCCTTTCATCCAAGAACTCCAACGAAGAGGAATTGACTTCTCTCTAAAATGTATTCTCTTAGCCACGCCTATGAGCCAAATATCGAAACGTGCTGTGATCAGACTTTTATTCAACTTTTTAAGATCTCTCCAGATCTCCTGGAAAGACTACAAAAACCTCTCGTTCATCGTTAGGTGATTCTTGCATCCAATCTTAACCTAGGACTTGCCTGAACTGCATCAGCTAGTCTCCTATCCTCTGGAGGCGTGGGCTGCGAAAGAAGAAGAAGGTCATGGTTTTCATTAGGAAATAATCATATGATTCCCAAGGCGCTAATTCCATCTAAGGAATTCTGCATCGAACTGACATTCTAGAAGAACCTACAGGAAACTGGCTTTGCTAAGAAAGCGAGCCAGATTTACAATAGTTCCTAGTGAATGTCCTTGAGTGTTGAATGAAGTCTTGAAAGTCTAATGTATGCGAGAGCAACACACACACAAACAATACTATGTAGGCAGTTTCTTCCTCCAAATTACATTTCCTACACTTATCTAGATAGATGCCCATTCTGTGGAGTGTTTCATAGCACATCAAGTTCAGTGAGGAAACCCATGAATATATATAATTTGTACAATGATGACTGCCAGTCTCAAGGAAGTTTCCTTCATCATGGGACTAGCATGTTTCTGACGTGTGGTCTGTTCCCACTTTTTCAGCATCTTATTGAACATGATGTTGACTTACCTTGCGACTGTTTGCTTTGAAATAACGAGGAAAAGTTCTGGAATGATAGGTGTCATTTTTGCACTTAGATTAGCAAAGGATCAGCTTCTTCGGTACCTACAATGCCTTTATGTCCTGATATCCAGACAAATGTGGCATTATTATGCAGAGCTAGTTTCTTAAATTTGATGTCACTTTACTTGATTCAATGGCTTTAAAAGCTCCTTGACTGGAACTAAGTATGTAAATCACCTTACATAATTAAGATTTGTATATTACACACACGTAAACAGTTGACCATAGCCAGCATTTCAGCTTGGAACACTGGAAAAATTACCCAGCCTCTGAAACAAACTTCTGGGATTGCCATAGAAAATATTAGAGTCTGCTTTGCTATAGTGTTTGGAGCTCTCTGAGTACCACAGAAAGGTCCTGTATGGGAAATGTCTATACACCCATTTCTGCTATGATTTGGGGGCAATTATGATCTCGCTTGAGTGCTCAGGGAGAGAATGAATTCCATGACAAATTATGAAGCTATGAGACTTCACACGCAGGAAGCCCACCCATTATCTTGGCAAAATCAAAGTTGCTCAGGGAAACAACTAGAACTCGAGGAAAACACTCCTTTACTTTACGGTAATAATGACTCAACAATGAAAACAGATATATTGGTTTCTATCTCATTGTGTATTAAAGAGCATTTGAAAGATATAAAAACAACTATTATGGATCTTGCTAATTCGGTTGAATATCTATCTAATAATATACAGGACATTCATGCTAACCTAAGGCAAACTCAAGTCAAATTAGGAACACGTGAAACCACAATTACGCAACTTAGTGCAAAAAAATGAAACTCTGGAAAAAGAATTACAAGCTTGCAAGTTGCAACTGGCATAGAGCAATCAGTCACAGTAGCAATCTGATGGTGGACCTAATCTTGATTATGCTGTTGAAAATATTTCTGAATTCTATGATAGAGTCAGCCGTCAATGTAATGCTATAATTTACAACGTGCCTGAATCTACCCATTTTAATAGTGATGATAGGTCTAAAATTATTAATATTCTAGAAGCTATGATGATTGATCCTGGTGAGAATCTACAGACCGTCTATAGAATAGGCAAAGCCACAAGCAATCGGCCTCGTCCTGTTGAGGTGATGTTTCAATCTGCTGCTCTGGAGAAGGAATTACTACGGAAATTTTCTACCAATGATATTAGTGCCTATGATGATTCCCTTCGTGATGTATATTTACCTCGAGATCGTACTCCAAAGGTGGGTCGTTATCTCTTTGAACTCCGAAAAGAACTTAACGATTGCATTTCAGCCAGCGAGGAAAACCTAATTATGTTCCTAGGAAAACTACATTTTTTAATAATGTTCCTAGAATTGTTGTTAAACAAAAAAACTAAACAGCTCCAACAAGATTACTAATCTACATGTTTATTATCAAAATGTCAATGGACTTAAGAGTAAATTTGAATGATTGCACTTGTCTCTCTGCCAGTATGATGTTCTTTCTTTTGCTGAAATCAATCTGTTCCCTGATATTAGCGATCCTGAACTTTATGCACTCAATTACAACATTTATAGAGCAGACAGATCCCCCGCGACTGTGGGATGGCGGTGTGTTACTTGCCGCTAAGAATAACTTCCGCTGTGAACTGATCAGTACATTACGTAATGATATTGAATACTTATTTGTATCTATTTCACTTGGGTGTAATACTTACATAATTATCGGTGGTATTTATATACTCCCTGGTCAATCTTTTAATACTTACTCTAGGTTTGTTTCTTGTGTCGACTAAATATTGTGCAATTATCAAAATGATACACATGTTTTAATTATTAATACTTTAATCTGCCCAATACCGACTAGAGTAATCCTGATATTGTGTCGGTATTCTCCTCATCACTGGCCTTATTGAATATGATCACCTTTTATAATCTTCATCAAGTAAACAAAGTCAAAATTAAAAGAGGTGTCTTACTCGACTTGATCTATTCTTCTCTCAGTGAAATTGTGGTTCAGGAAGATACTGATCCTATTGTAATTGCTGATCCGCATCATCCAGCGCTTTCTTTTCTCTTCCCTACGAGATGTATAAGTAACGGGAAAGCGCAGGTTAATACTCCCAATTTTCGTTATTGTAGACTTGATAATATTTTCTTCGATTTGGCTATGGTTGATTGGGTGAATTGGAACTGAAATCTGATGTTACTGACCTTTTTACTATGTTTAGTAATATCTTAAGAGATTATCTTACGCCATACTCCAAGTAGGAAAACTGGTAACGACAATTTCCCTTGTTGGATTTCCTCATCGCTCAAAGATTATTCAACTTAAAGGTCCTATATGGACGTTTTCAAGGTACTCGGGAAAGGTTCATGGACTACGTAGGAGGGCTCATACCAGCGAACATCATGCTGGAACAACAACTGGGAAAGGAAGAAAAATGGGAGCTAACAAAAGAAAACATGATAGAGGCGTACAGGGTAGAAATCATACGCCTCAATGCGTCGAGTCAAGAAGAGGTATGGCAAACTTCTCAGCCATGACTATATCTGATCACAACCTCGACTCACTCTGCGAGCAAAAGGAGAAAGGGTATAATACAATGGAAAACTAAAAAGGGGCGTGGAAAACGGTACTTTGCCACGGCCCTCCAACTAAATTGAAAAAGCGATCTCAACAGTTATACATAACTTAATGACACTAAACAGATTGATATGTCCTTGACTCTCGATCCATGCAAGGCTGACTTGATTTTGGATATGCAGTAGAGTCTGACCATCATGCATGAGAAACTCGCACAAAAATTGAATGGATGGGACCAAAGAATAGAAGCAAGCGAACGTATTAAGGTAGAGAATAGTGAGGAACAGGAATTGAGAGTCAAGATAAATGCCTTCATGTAAGCTGTCCAAAAGGTACCCTGCCAATGCATACACAAGGCGATTCTGAAACCCTGTCACGAACTTTTAGAGGAGATAGTATGGATGATTCTAAGCAAAAAAGTTCATATGATTATGGCTTCGAATTTTAACTATAACCGAGATACGAACAGAAATAAAAATGCTGCCACTAAGATCAACAAGTTAATAATTCAGACTCTTTAACACATAGGATAATGAAGTTTAGGGAAATGTAAGGTTGATGAAAGTGTGTACACCGTTAAATTTTGATCGAATTGCAACGAGTAGTTTTTCGAGTTGTGTAGTCAACATCGTAACACGTGCCTGTTAGTACTCACATGTGCGCATGTGTTACGTTGTTGAAGGCATAACACGGAATTTGATCAAATTTTAACGGTATACACAATTGCATGTACTCTAGTAATCCACCACACTTCTTTATCGTAGATATTATAGAATCAGAGTTATGTAGGCATTTTTATTTCTGTTTATATCTCGGTTATCATTCAAATTCGAACCCATGTTCATATGATCTTTTTTGCTTAGAATCATCCATAATACATCCTCTTAAAGTTTGCGACAGGGTTTCAGACTCACCAGTATATACGACTATGGGTATCTGAAACTCCCCTGCAGAGGGATATTGGCTATAGACGTTATCTGGCAATTAATCTTTAAATACTGCTTCGATATCGTCACAAGAATGGTGCATACTGATATAACCCCTGACTCTTTAGAAGAACTAGAAACGGCGATACAAGGCTTAATAAGTTCCAGTCGATCACGTATGGCCCTGATAAAAGATAAATACCCTTATTACTGCCACCAGATAGACACGGGCAACAATCCACGTCTAAAAGTACGACCCTACCCCCAGTCACCCACCAAAATGGAAGCGCTACGACAAATAGTGTAAGACATGGAAGACCAAAGGGTGGTCAGTCGAGTCAAAGGCGCTTGTTCGTTCCCGCACATCGTAGTCAAGAAGGATTCCCAGAACGACTGCTTTATCCTCAAGGCTTGAAGGCTCAACACAATAATAAAACCCTTGGCATATTACTCCCTGCCGATAGAGCAGAACTTACGGAAGTTAGCTCACTCTCATTTCTTTTCCATTCTCGATCTTAAGGCTGCGTATTGGCAGGTAGAACTGGATAGTTGTTCTCGGGAGAAAACAGCCTTTGTTGTTCTAGCCCTAGGCGCGTATGCTTTCAACATCATTCGATTCAGAATGCGCAATGGCACCCGGGTCTTGCAGTCCCTAATACAACATCCTAGGTTTTAACCCCAGAGACCCCTGGAATTTTCTCTATATGAATGACATCATAGTGGGAACTCCAGGTCTAAAAACCCATCTTCATGTCCTGGGGTTAGTCTTCAAGCACCTTATACAACACAATCTCAAGGTAAACTTCGCTAAGTTCCATTTCCTTGAGCGCAAAGCCGTGTTACCAGGTGGATGAAGATGTTTTATACCCATCCCGGAAGAATGTAGCACCTATGCTCGATTAACCCAGACCTCGCAACGCTAAAGAAATTCGCTGATTCATCGGGATGATTCAATTTTATCGCAATTTCATCCCATCCTTCAGCGAACTGAACCACCCATTGAGACGGCTAACCCACAAGAACCAAACATGGAAATGGATGGAAGAATGCAAAGAGGATTTTCTATGCATCAAGAAAGTACTCACGCCACCTTAGTCAACTAGACTTGCGCTTCCCCTTCGAGGTCCACTCAGATGCAAGTAATCCGCAGTGGGAGGAATGTTAGCACAAAACATCGCTGGTGAGATGAAGAGAAAATCAGTAAAGGCTGGAAGAAGCAAGGTTTGTTGGGAAAGAGGTTAGGTGCAAACTGGCTGATCATTCTGCCTGAGCTAAGCGAGAAGAGCCTTGATACATTACTGGCATGCTGCAAAACCCCCCATACATCCGAACTGTAAGAAAATGACAGCATTCCTACAACGATGTACGATGAGCGATAAGGGTCTGCAAATTATGTCAGCAATGTAAACTGCACAACCAAGCCCTACCATTTATTCAGATACGATTGTGTATTACCAGACCAGTGGTGCTGTGGTCCATAGATGCGATAGGTCCTCTATCAAATCTTTCAACGTCATCGTTATATGCTAATATTAGTAGATGCCTTCTTGGGATGAATCAAAGCTGAACCAATGACCCGTTAACATGTAAGAACGTCAAAGCCTTCCTGGATAGCAATGTCAAGACCTGAAGTCAGTGGATCATGCACGTCAGGGACATTTATTTTTGCAATGACCGGGTGAGAAACCTTGTGATAACAGGGCATAATCAACTCCTGCAGTGTCCCATATTGTGAGAGAAACAACGGATATGTATGGTAGGTCAACCAGCACCGTTGTGGGAAGATCAACTACCCAGGATACAGTTTACCCTAAGAGAAACGATTCATACAGAAACCAGATACACCCCAGAAGAGTTAACAACCAAGTTCAAAGGCATGAATGGATTAGACTACCAATAAGACCCCATTCTTCACGAAGTACGCAAAGACTAAGCAAAAGAAATGCCGTTGTGTGAAGTTTTGTGTTGGGAAATATGTATGAGTACATTGTAATGCCATAGGCGGGAAAAGCAACAAAGAATTAAAATTAGGAGTACTGTACCATGGTCCGTTCATAGTCAAGCAAATTTTGGATGCGAACACGTATTTTGTGTAAAAAGAAAGCACCAGCGTCAAGCCTCGTCTTTGAATAGTAAGCATCTTTGATAGTAAGCATCTTTGAATTAAAGAGATATTGTACAGAATTTGATATGCCCTGAGTAAGGTCTCGCCAGACAACGCAAAAAGGTAGAAAGGAACGAAGATCTTCGGCCCAGAGGTTACAGTTCTCCTCGCATATAAAGGGGAACATCGCGCTCTCCCTAAAGCATCAATTTAAATGGAAAGTAGGGCCAATAGACAATCTCCTGCACGTCAACAGAGAAGTTTGTGAAGCCTTTAGCAACGCATTACTGATGAGTTGGGAGGACTGTAACGCCCAGAAACGCCCTCCCTGTGCTTCACATGACACCCTCTTCAAATATATCCCAATACTTACCTACTGACATAGCGATCACGAATTGCTAAATGACGTAGATTGTCAAGAATCCCATCGCAATTGTTATATCAACAATTGACTTGAAGAGGGTAAAAATCCTAGGGATAAAACGGATAGATGAAGTAGTCACCCCAGACAACGATATTGCAAAAGTAAAATACACAGAATAGTATGGGCTGTACAGAAGAAAAGATCTTTATCTATTGTCGAAGTTGATCATGAAAGCAGTTACACTTCATGAGAGATTCGAACGAAACTTTTATACAGAAGATTAAGAAATCGCGATAAAGAGAGGCCATTTCCGAGAAAAGTTAAATTCAGTACGCGGCGTTTCGCGCAACCAAAAGCTCGGCCATAAAGTTGAATTACTTTCTGATGATCGAATACAATCATAGTGTTCAAAGCCTTGAAGAAATTTCATGAAGAATGAATGTGAGCCCTAGAAGAAATAAGAATACTTACCGCAACGTCATGTCATGAGGTCTCTGCCCTAATATTTCGCCTAATACCAGATTCTCTTGTTCCACAGGCTTTTCCAGTTCAAATTGTGCTTCTGCGTTGCGGTAAGTATTCTTATTTCTTCTAGGGCTCACTTTCATTCTTCCTGAAATTTCTTCAAGGCTTCGAACGCCTTATTTGTATTTGATCATCGGAACGTCGGTAAAACATCATTGAACTTTGTGGCAGAGCGTCCGGATACGCAAAACACCGCGTACTGAATTTAATTCTGAAAAGGCTTTTCTTTATCACCATCCCTTAATCGTATGTATAAAATTTGCGTACGGATCGCTCAGAAGTGCAACTGTTTTCATGATCAACAACAGATAAAGGTCTGCTTTTCTGTGCAGCCCATTCTGTGTATCTTCCTAATTCAATTCCGTCGTTTTGGGTGACTGCAATATCTATCCTTTTGGTTACCCAGGAGTATTGTTTTATTTAATTATTTATTTATGAGAATTATTTGATGAGGAGAGTATCATGTGACGCCAGGGAAGCCTTTTCTGGACATTGCAGTACTCATCAAGAAGCGTTGGTAAAGGCTTGACAGACTTGTATTGACATACAGGAGATTGTCTAACGGCCCTGCTTTCCATTTAAATTGATGCTTTAGGGAGAGTGCGATGTTCCCCTTTATTTGTGAGGAGAAAAACATAATCACTGGGCCCAAGACCTTCGACCCTTTTCACATTTCTGCAGTGTCTGGCGAGACCTTGCTCAAGGCGTTTCAAATTCTCCACAAAAATCTCTTTAATTCAGAGATACTTACATTCAAAAGACGATGATCAATGCTGGCGTTTCTTTTTACATGAAGTACGTGTTCGCATACAAAATATGCTTAACTATGAAGGCACCATGGTACAGTACTCCTAATTTCTCTTCTTTGTTGATTTTCCCGCCTATGGCGTTACAATGTAGACATACATATTCACCAACACAAACCTTCACACTATGGCGTTTCTTTTGCTTTCATCTTTGCCTACTCCAGTGAAAGCAAAAGGCTTTCCTTTTAGCCTCTTCATGACAAATGGGGTCTTATTGCTGGTCTAATCCATTTATGCCTTTCAACCCGTTCGTAAACTCACCGGGGTGTATCCTGTTTCTGTATGAATCATTTCTCTTATGGTAAACATTATCCAGTTCACTTACCATGCAGATCCGTAGTTTCTCTCGCAACGACCATTTATATCTTTCCACTGGAGTGGTTCGTGGACAATATGGGATGTTGGAGGAGTTGGTTATGCTGTTGGTAATCACAAGGTTTGGTAAGGTATCAAAGCTTTTCTCGTCTGCTCGGTTACAAAGATCAGCCAGTTTGCGCCTATCCTCTTTCCGAACAAACCTTGCTTCTTCTCCCGTTCTTTACTGACTTTCTCTCGATTGCGTTGGCACCGAGTTGAACAGGTCTTCTTTAATGAAGAGGCAATGAAACAACGCATTTGGGATATCGTTTAGCTTACCCTGTTTGTGTTGGATGGTAAAATCATAACTTTGGAGTTTTTAATGATCAACGGATTATACGACCGTGTTGGTCTTTAAAATTGTTCATCCATACGAAGGCTTGCGCCTTGCAGATGTGAAAATGCGCGCTCCCGATGTATGTTCAGAAGGTTTTGATGGCATTCAACACCGCTGAGGCATTCCCACTCCAACACAGAATATTTGCTTTCAAGGAGTGTCAAAGAGTGGATGCAGTATCCTATGATTTTGCTCTTGTCAGCGATGTTTTGTGCTCGCATCCCACCCACTGCGGATTTATTCGCATCAGAGTGGACCTCGAAGGGAAAGCAAAAGTCTGGTTGACAAAGATAGGTTGCTCTGTGAGTACTTTCTTGATGCAATGAAAAGCCTCTCGCATTCTGTGAGCATTTTCTTGATGCACTGAAATGTTCAATTCGCTGAATAACGACAGAATCGTACCATCCCGATGAAGCGGCAAACTTCTTTGGGGTTGCAAGGTCTAGGATAATCGAGCATGGGTGCTAAATTCTTCCGGCTTCATCCACTTGGTAACCCAAGAACACTGCTTCGTGCTCAAGGAAATGTGACTTATCGAAGTTTACCTTCAGATTGTGTTGTATAAGGTCATCGAAGACTAACCCCAGGATACTACTATGTCATCCATACAGAGGAAACTCCAGGGGTCTCTGGGGTTAAAACCTGGTCTACCAGTGACTGGAAGACCTAGGTGCCATTGCATATCCCGAACAGAGTGACGTTGAAAGCAGTCGTCTTCGGAATCCTTCTTGACTAGGAAGTACGGGAGCAGTCAGGTGCTTTCAACCTGACTGACCACCCCTTAGTCTTCATTTTTTCTAATATTTGTTGTAGCGCTTCCATTTTGGTCGTTGACTAGTGGTAGGGCCGTACTCTTTCGGGTGGATTGTTGCCCGTATCTATATGGTGATGATAGTAAAGGTATTTGTCTTTTATCAGGGCCATTCGTGATCGACAGTAACCTATTAAGTCTTGTATCTCTGTCGCTAGTTCTTCTAAAGAGTCAGAGTTTATTTCAGTATGTACTATTCGTGGGACCATTTCAAAACTGAATTGAAAGTTTAATTGCCAAAAAGCGTACACGAAGGTATTTATCATGACTCGCAATTCCTGTTCCTCACTATTCTCCACTTTAATATGCTTGCTTGCTTTTATTCTGTCGTCCCATCCATTAAATTTTCGTAAGAGTCTCTCATGCATGGTGGTCACACTCGACTGTGCATCCAAAATTAAGTCAGCCTTGCATAGATCGAGAGTCAAGGTAATATAGCCAATATGGCATGAGTTGGTAAGGACATATCAATTTGTTTTGTGTCGTTAACTTATGTATAACTGTTGAGATCGTTTCTTCAATGAAGTTGGGGGGACGCGGTAGAGTACTTCCATGCCTCTTTTAAGTTTTCCATTGTATTATCCCCTTTCTCCTGCTGGTCACAGAGTGAATCGAGGTTGTGTTCAGATATAGTCATGTCTGAGAAGTTTGCCATAAGTCTTCTTGGCTCGACGCATTGAGGCGTTTGATTTCTAGCCTGTACACCTCTATCATGTTTTCTTTTGTTAACTCACATAGCTCTACTTTTCTCAGTGGTTGTTCCAGCATGATGTTCGCTGGAATGAGCCCTCTTATGTAGTCCATGAACCTTTCCCCGAGGACCTTAAAGACTTCTGTATAGGGTTTTTAAATAACACAATTCGCTTCAGTGACCATTCCAATGCTGCCGTTATTAGTTTTAGTCACGTTTCCCAGCTGTTTAGTGACTCAATTAAACGATACTCCATCTACACAATTGCATTGCAACTCAGAGGGGTAGCAACCAAAACAAAAAACTGCTTTTGCTTATTTATTAACCTTATTACTTCTTCTAATCGTAAAAGGTGTAACCGAATGTCGTCTCCTAGCCAGAAGGGTTTGAGGTTTATTAATTTTTCTTATTTATAAGCGGGCTTTCTTTTGCTTTGGTACATCATTTCTTTAGCATGAGTGTATCAGATTAGGCCTTTTTTCAAAAATAAGGCGAGATCTGCCATCTCCCAGTTTGCTGTATCCGGGTGGAAATGACCTCTGGTCCGAATATCTGTTAAATGCTGCTGAATATTTTGTCTTACGTCATTTCGGGTCATGTCAGTATTCTCGGTCATCCAGTTACCTCTTGGAGCGCTCCTTCGTTTAGAATGCATATGAGAATTTCAATGTATAAAGCGAAGCAACGATGAAGAGATCGGTATCATCTGGTTCCATCTGTTTCGCTTCTTGTTACGAAAAGGAAATCTTCAAATTTTCTGTATAATTTCTTCCATATGGGGTGTAATAATCACGCTTTAGTAGGCTGCGCCAATCCAGTCAACGAACGGATGAGGCCTGTTTAGGGATGACCAAAGAAAAGCAAATTAATAATACATCTTGACAAATCCTCCTTATTTAGTACTAATGATGAAAGAAAGAACACGCGGATACTAATAGTCTGATACAAATAGACTGCAGCGCCACCACACTTTTTGCCACAACGGCACTATTGTCAACTATGGAATTGCGACTATGTCACATGGGAATGAGGAAGGTATCATTGCCAGTAAATTAATTGGTTTTGAATTCAGTACTTCGTGGATAATTTAAATTAACCACAATTCACTATTTTACTGGTTTCAGTTTTTCTGAATGCATTTCTGATTTCATATTTTTGAAATGCTAACGATAATATGAAAACGGATTCCTTGAGAGAATATTGCGCAAAACCCAAGGACAAACACAAACATGCAGGCCCTCGGTGGGATTCGAAACCCGCTACTCTCCGGTTTCGACAGCGACAGGACTTACGCCTTAACGCTTCTGGACACAGAGCTGACTTGATTGTCATGTTAGTAGTTTTAATGTTATTTAAGCAGCTTTTGAAATGAAATATTTCAAAAATATTTTCAATGTTAATCCATATATTTTAATTTGGATTAATGGAATTTACTACGAATTATAATAAATGGACTTCAGGAATGAAATTGTGATTAGAGAAGGAGAATTTTGACAAATCTATCTAAAAAAATTAGATAAATTTTAAGAATCCGGTTAAAAATTTCCTTCAGTGTTCAAAATTGCCGTGCTTTAAACCGCAAGCATTAACTTTTTTGTAATTGTGTCATTAAAAATTTGCTTAGGATAAAAATTCATCAAGCAAGTTTGGTTAAAGTGGTTAGATAAAGCTCACTTTACAGGTAAATACTAAATTACTAAAAAGTTTAAGAAAAAATCTTGTTCAAATTTTTATCTATCGCGTGTTTAAGCTAAAGCAAAAGAATTATTTACAAGCAAATTTTTATTTTATTATTCATGTCCATTTACACTATATCCATTTTTTACTCCTAGAATCTTCATATTTTGTTGGCAGTCCTTTTTAGTAACATCACTTGCATCTATGAAACGTATACCATACATGACCGATGCACCATCTAGCGTGATGAAAATCACTAGCGCAGTCCATTGCCAGGGCTTTATTATCATCTTTATTATCTGTCAATAAACAAAATATATATTGTAACGTGCTGGGATCCGCATGTTCAGCCAAGGGCGGAGAAAAGAAATTAAACCTTTCTCTCCTTAAACTCAAATACTTATGATACTCCGCTTTATTACATATTTATCGATTTAATTAAAAGTGGTTCCAGCTAAAAGCAAAAGTTAAGACAAACAAATAAAGATGATAATTTAGAAAAAAAGTTGAATGGAATCAACAGCTAGTTCACCGCCTGGGGCTGATCCAGCAAGGGGTCGAATCGCTGTAAGTGAATTAATGATGAACGTGACCAACACAGGACGGTGGCTGCAGCTATCTTGATTGGAAATAAAACGGGTAAAACGACCCTTGAAATCGTTCCTGGTTGATAAAAAATTACATAACTGAGGTTGGCGATGGAAAACCATCATGCCTGAATAACAGTCCTGTAAAAAAAAAGAATGACAATAAAATACCAAATAGCAGAGCACTCTGTGGGAAAACAAGTAAAATGCAGATTGAAAATGAAAGGGTCAATAGCAGCGAACAATTAATTCTAATCTGTTAAGGTGAGTCCGTGAGTGCAAGCACACACACCAATACACGTCACAATCAAGATAACTGACGAAAAATTCCAATGAAGTTGACCAATGAAGTTGATCAAGGCTGGTGATTATCTAATCGAAGTGTTAATTCCGCTGTTAATACAGAGAAACAAGTAAGAAAACAAGTAAATAAAGCCAATAAAAGATAGAAAGAAATAAATTAAGCCAAACTGAAAAACTTAGGCAATTAAAAAAAGAAAAAGAACAGAAGAATTAAAAAAAAAATAGGAAAAAAGGTTCTGTGACGAACCTATTACTTAACAAGAAAAAAGGCAAAAAAAAATAAAAAATTGGAAAAAAGTTTTACTAAAAAAGGGGGAAGAGAAAACAAGTGAGTGAAAGGAAAGATAAAACAATGAGGACTAGGGACAAACAAAACACACGGGTGGGGAAAGAGTAGAGGAAGAAAAAGGAAAAGTAAACTAGTAAACTACGAAAACACGGGAAAACTTACTTAGGTTAAGCCAAAAAAATAAAGGTAAAAAAGGAATATTAAATTACTCCATGAAAAGAGTAAAACACGTGTGTCTTGGCGGAAAAGTGGTTGCAAAGGCAAAGACTGGACCTGCTTTCAAAAAAGTAACATCAACATAGGTAAAACAGTTTGTAATCTAAGAGTCAAACAGAAAAACAAGAACTACATTCAATGGGAATGTTCATTGAAATTGGAGAAATTAGGGCACTCAGTCAGTTCCATAACCACAATCGAACGTGACAAAACTTAAGTTCCATCTTCTGATGAAGCCACGAGAAAAGTTTTAGAGACTGCTACATCCGAAAATCCGTCGATCAAACTATGCATATAATAACTCTAACCGCTAAGGACATTTCGTTTGCTAGTTAACTTTGTAGGGTCAAGCAACGAGGGAACGACCCGCTCTATTCCAGGGCCTAAAGAGAACGCTCCACCATATCATACAAAGCTTGACAGAAAAACGAATTTCAACCTCGCAATTCCGAAGACTCAGCAAAAAGCATGAATTATGCTGGTGAAATGACGGCTCGTCCAGACATCATCTTAATAAAAAGCATTCTCTAGATATGGGCAGTTAAGCCTGCTGTCAAGGCAAAGCTATACCTATTTGAGCACTTGGCCTCCATTCACCATAAGTTTCAAAGCGTGAACTGATGTCCAACTGGCACAAATGCCTGGCTTCTAATCACTGGCACAACTAACTGGAAAAAACTCCCAACCACCAGCACGGAAAATTCTAATACGCACTCACCGCGTGAAGAAAAAAAAAACAGGATAAAAACGTTATAACCAAAGCTTTTTCAACAAAATGACAGATTCGACTATAACAATTGAAAAAGACATAATTGCGAAAGAATTACAATGAACCGTTGAGACTAAGAATAGCATTAAGAAATTAAGATTTATTAACAATAATTCAAACTAAATATCTTAGGTTAAAATATTTTCAATAAGTTTCCCATCAAAACCTGAATACTGCACGAAAGAGCAGCAGAGATGAAATTATTTGGGCGAGTCATTAACATCATAGTTGCTTTTCCAAAAAAAAGCGTAGATGAACCTAAAAATAAGGTTAAAAGAAGTGGACAAATGCCTGACTATAGAAGTTTAAAATAAATTGCATCGCATCAAACATTGGGATCCCAACTGATTTCAAAGGGGAGTAGGAAATCAGGAAAAAAGCTATAATGAAGACACCAGCTTCCGCGAGGTCCTATAATAAAAAGAACTCCCTTATTTGGCCTGAGCTGCTTGCTTCAAAAATAAACCCTTTAAAATCTTCAAAATAAAAATGTAAATACCGAGTGGGCAAGAAATAACGTGAGGTGTTCTGAGCTTGTTAGTGGGAATTTTATTAGGCCAAATGCGGTACATTTTGATGTTTATACTTAGTGGAACCTGCAGTTTCGATTTCTGCAAAAAAATTTTTTACCAAAAGTCGCCATAGGGGGCGCTTATTTCAAGAAAACAATGAATACCTAATTGTCAAATGAACAAATACCGTACAAACCAACTTTAGTAACAACAATAAACAATGTTTTATTTTTAATGACAAATGTGTTTCAATATGACCACCAGTGTGCTGTTCCAATAGCTGCATGCGGTACACGACATTTTCTACGGCAGCTTGCAGCATATCTGCATTAATTAGTGTGATATGTAACGTTATTTGATCCTTTAAGGTTGAGAGGTCAGGAACATGTGCTTGATACAAAAATGGGAAATACACGACTAATTATTCTGTTGTCTGAAAAACGTTCTCGCAAGATCTGCTGCACCTGACGTCCGATGTGCGGTGGCGCATCATCCTGCATAAAAATGGTAGATTCCAGACAACCCTTTTCTTGCAATCGTGGTAGCACAA
This sequence comes from Rhysida immarginata, assembly GCA_023313115.1. Classification (NCBI taxonomy): domain Eukaryota; kingdom Metazoa; phylum Arthropoda; class Chilopoda; order Scolopendromorpha; family Scolopendridae; genus Rhysida; species Rhysida immarginata. The sequence continues at coordinate 990,684 of JAHWFO010113782.1, read as the reverse complement.
AATTCTCAAGCATATCGGCATACCTGGCAGAATTGACGGAACAAGTCACCGGTCCACGGGGACGGATTTCTTCAAAAAAGTACGGGTCGATGATGAAAGAAGCAGTAAAGCCGCACCATACTGTTAGTTTCGGTGAATGCATAGAAGTTGGCAGACACACTTGTGGATTTGATGCAGCCCAAATACGGCAGTTGGCATGTATTGATGTCACCATTCAAATAAAAATGTACCTAATCACTCCATAAAATTTGCCATGGCCATGCATCATCCACTTCCATACATGCTACAAATTTCAACAAAAAGTCAGTTTGGGTACGTTCATCTCCAGGAAGCAATAGTTGAACAGGTGTGAGTTTATAGGGATAAAATGTCAATATCTTATGCAATATTTTCCTCACCGCCGAGGATATCTGTTTGGCGTGCTATTGCGTGTGCACTGCTGGTACCCTGCACAGTAGTCATCTCCTGTTCCACAACAGCAGTTGCAACTTCAACGTGTTGCTGCCTGATTCGTTTACGTCCCCCGGCTTGGTTGCACTCCTAGAGTTCCAGTAGATTCAAATCGTTCAATCATTTTACGTAAGTTAGTTATGTTCATCGGTCCTCTTTGTAACGTTTTCAATCGCCGGAATTCACGAAGGGCAGCACTTGCATTGCGCTCTTCTGATAAAACAACTTGACTAATAACCCCCGGTCAGGCAGAGTAAGCGTTATCGTCAGGCCATTCGTTCGTGAATGATGGGAAATCCTCAGTTTTGCCTTTTACTGTCATGATTGCTGAACACGGAACGCGCTTATGCAAATGTATTCATTGTTTTCTTGAAATAAGCGCCCCCTATGGCGACTTTTGGTACTTTTTTTTTTGCAGAAATCGAAACTGCATGTTCCACTAAGTATATACACCAAAATGTACTGCATTTTGCCTAATAGAATTTCTGCTCTGAACACCTCATGTTATTTCTTGCCCACCCGGTAATTAAGCCTGGCCAGGCATATAGGGCATGGAAACAATGTTCCCAAAAGAAGTTTCCTGGGTAACAACAGCTCCAAAAAACAATGCAATGAGAAAGCGTCAAGTGAACCCTTTGTTATGCATGGGCTCATTAAGTTTAACACTTAAAATCGAACGTAATCATTTTATTATATATGAAGATGAAAAATTCCAACTACATATTCATTTCAATTATATCAACAAAAGCCATCTCGGGATATACACGCGCATTACCACAACAATTAGGAAATTAACGATTAACTACAACAATATATAATTAATGAATATTATGTGCTTTGTATTGCCACTATGCATTATTAAATTAAATGAATATTTATTGAACTTATTTATTATCTCAATATGCGACAATCCCAAGAATCCTTTATTATGGGAGAGGCTCACGGCAACCTCCCCTGGAACGCTCACGAAAGTGCCAGTTGTAGGTGCCAAAGCTTTCTGATTCCTGTCCTACGATCAGTAGGAAGGGCCAAAAAAGGCCTCCCTCAAAAAGCGTAAGGGACGCGGTAGTTGATATGATCGAGCACCAGAAGCCAGGAACAACTCCCACACCGCAAATGACACCATGATAAGCAAGAAAGAACCCATTGTTCCTCGTAAAAAAAAACCACCTATTATCCGCATCTTAACTTACCTATTGCACGCTACAATATATATAAAAATACACAAGTTGCATGCTACAGTATCTGCTCCCGGGCATTTAGATAAAAATATAAAAATAAATGTAACATCAATTGTTGAATCTTCAAATCAAGACAATGCAAATCTACATATAAACCATAAGTATAACAAAATAACAGCATATTGAAGTAAAACATGAACAATAAAGTTGGGTATTCTAGCACCTTCATTATAGTTATTCTACACAGAGTGTTCTTGAATAATGTGTACAATATCGGGGGTGATAGAAAGATGAATTGCCCCAGAAAAAAATGAAAGAGGGAAATGTTGTGTAGATTTGATCCTTCTATCACTCCAACAAGTTTGTACACGTTATTCAAGAACACCTTGTATATACATGTATTAATGATCAAACTGACTACGTTAATGTAGGTACATTCTAACACTTCGCAGATCGCACACAACAGATTCTACCACTTTAGTAAGTTTAATATCACTTAGCGTTATTATTTAGAACATCCTATCCTTAGCATTATTTATCATCAATTTTCGTCTTTGTTTTCTTCACAAGTTCCTAACAGTTAAATCTCAGTGGCCGCTATTCTTACACGACATAGCATCTTTCCACAAATGTTTGTATAAATTAAGCTCCTTTGGCCCTCAGGCTCTGCATAATTCTTCTACCTTATTATTAAACGGCCCTGTCCTCCTTAGATCCTGAAACGCATTTACTATCCAACAGATAATGGTTTAATTATTTCTATTTTCTTAGAATATTTCAATTTCACTATTAACTCATCAACACTTTGACATATTGTCCATATTATTTTCTTTGCAGATATAAAGCCAGTTAGCAATGCGAAAGTACATAGTCGTCTCCTGCTTCCATGCAATTATTTAGGTTTCTGCAATTACTATAGGGTAGGTAAGGGGGGAAGGAAGAGATACAAAGATACCTAAGCTATACTGAGAAGGGCAAGAGAACGCCACTTTTCAAGAAAGTTAATTTGGTTAGTAAGGGTCAGCATCCACTAGCTAGGTGTTACAAACGTTGTGCTGCATCTACGGATGAGTAGCGGAATTTCCCTTGTTGGTTTCCTTGAATCCATGTATACTTATACTTTCGCGACTCGTTCAGTAGTGAAACCCTTTGCCTAGAATGACATGACTGGAAGTAATAATGTGTCGTCTGCTTTCCTGTGGGGCATCTCCAGATAAAATTCTGTGTGACTACGAATTAGAATCATGCAAACTAAAACACATTTTCTTTATTACAAAGGTAATGTCATGGAGGTCTTTGGTCTAATATTTTGCCTTCTGGTCTAATATTTTGTCTCTGGTCTAAAATTTTACCAGATTCTCTTGTTCCATAGGCGTTTCCTGTTTAATTTGCACTTCAGTGATACGATAAGTATTATTATTTCTTCTAGGGCTGACGTTCTTTCTTCATAAAATTTCCTCACTGGTTCAAGCACCATGTTTGTATTCGATCATCGGAATGTCGGCAAAGCATCACTCAACTTTTTGGCCGAGCATCCGAATACGCGAAACTCTGCGTATTGAATTTAATTTGGAAATAGCTTTTCTTTATCGCCATCCCTTAATCTTCTGTATAAAAGTTGCATTCGCATCGCACACAAAGTGCAACTGCTTTTTTAATGAACTTACACAATTTCCTTTTGCCCCAGAGACAAAAGGTCTGCTCTTCTGTGCAGGCCATAATATTCTGTGTATTTTCATAATACAATTCCGTCGTCCTAGGCGACTACTTTATTACGAAGAAGTACAGTTTTAGCGATGTTCAAGTCAATTGTCGATGTAACAATTGTGATGAGAGTCTTCACAATCAACATACTTTATCAATTCCTGATCGTTATGTCAATAGATAAGCTTATTGGCATTTATTTGAAGAGAAGAGTATCATTTGATGCATAAGGAGGGCATTTCTGGGCGTTACAAATTGTAGGAAGATTAAGAGAGATGAATCCACCGGTCGAATATCTTACCTACGCAACTTCAGGCCGTTTTTACATGCATTTCAGACATTAAAATACCTTTAAGATATTTATTTATGAATTAATTTGTATTTATGAAATATTTAAATTATAAGTTAGTGTAATTGTCAATGCTTTTATTAACATTTTTTAGAATTTTCTAGGTGCTTCAATTTCAAATTTGATTATTGACGTTTTTTATGTAAACAAAATTTATTAATTAACATTAAATTTATCCTTGGCAGAAAACAGCTTTTTTCATGTAATACAGTTATGCAATCGTAAATAATAATTCACTTTCTTTTTTATTGCTTGTTTTGAATCAAATTAATTTCATATAAGTTTTTAATTTTGGCCCATTTATATCTACTAAGTAGTAAGTTGTAACGTCTGTAGATAACTTATCGGAGCTTACCATTTATTACGATAACTTGAAAACGAATTAACTTTTTCACAGTCTGTTTTCACCAATCCATTAAAATGGGACAGTACGCAGAAGTACGAACGTGAGATAGCAGGAATAAGTACGTGCTCTAATAGCATATGCTTTAATGGTACCATTATGATACCCTCTGAACTTACTACATAATATAAAAATTGCTTTTAATCATTGTTTAATGATAACGATTAAAATTAAGTATTTATTAAAGTTTAAAATGTTGAGGTGCAAAATCAAATAGAAAAATCAATTAAATTGAAATTATTTCAGCGATTTTTATCACTACAGTTAAAATGACTAAATATTGTTAGGCCTATTGTGAAAAATGGCTAACTTATGTTATGCTTATAGTTAAAAATGGCTAATTTATGTTAGGCCTACAGTTAAAATGACTAAATAATGTTAGGCCTATTGTGAAAATTAGCTAATTAATACCAATAATAAGAAGAGAGAGTTCCAGAAAATTCTTCAAGCTTGCGTTATCCATCGATATTTCCTCAGAGTTCTTTACTTATCAGTTGTGGCTAACTCACTTCCCTAAAAAAAAAAAAAACGCGAACGAGAAATGTAATTGTTAACTACAGCAAATGTAATGGCGGGGGTTTATGGTATGAAATTAGATGCCTAATTAATGATTTCCGTTTGCACCATTAATTTTGATAACTAATAAGAATATTAAATTCGACCTACAGTTATTATTTCGCCACATTAGGTTTGTGCCAGGAAAGATCATAGGAAGCATAACCGACTCATTCAATCAATAGCAAATCAATTTATTCTAAGAAAGAATTAAATAATTAAAGAATACATAACACCAGTACTTTGACACTAACAAAGAACCAGTAAACTATAGCCAATAAAGGCAATAAGCCAATAAAATACTTACTTACTTACTTTTCAAACCCGCTTATCTGTTAGGGTCGCGGGGGCAGCAGCCCTATGGAGGATCTCCAGTGATCGCGATCTTCCGCCATCAGGCGCATGTCCTCTCTGGTAATATCTAAGCGACTCGAACCCAGATTCTCCATGTAGTCTAGCCACCTGGTTCTAGGCCGACCCCTTGATCTCTTACCCACCGGCTTGGAAACTAACAACCGCCTAGGAAGACCAGTTTGCGGCATCCATATCACGTGGCCATACCAGCGCAACTGAGATCTCTCAATGCGGAGAAGTAGCGGCTCAACACCTAAAGATTCCCTTATTATGCTGCTGTAAACCCAATCTAGTAGGGTAACACCTGCCACACTTCTCAGAAATCTCATTTCGGCTGCTTGTACCCGCGATCGCACTCTTTCGGTCATTACCCAAGCCTCATGGCCATAGGTGAGAATGGGGACAAAGATAGATTTGAAGACTGAGAGCTTGGCTTTGTTACCTAGCTCGCGTTTCGTTACCACGGATCGCCACAGTTCACGTCTGACACAGCTTGCTGCACCGATCCGTGCATCCAATTCTTTCTCCTGCCTTCCATCACTCGTGAATGCAATCCCGAGATACTTGAATTTCTCCACCTGTCTCAATGAGGCTCCCTTAACATGGAGAGCGCACTGATCATGTTGTCTTGAAAGGACCAGAACCTCGGTTTTAGCCACACTGATCTTCATCCCAGCTTCTTCACATTTGGCTGCAAACTGGTCTAGTGCATGCTGAAGGTTCATGCGAGAAGACCCAAGGAGGACAAGGTCGTCAGCAAAGAGCAACCTCTCCACCAAGCAGTCGCCCACACAAACACGCTCATCGCCTCGGCTGCCCCTGAATATCCAGTCCATAAAGATAATGAACAAGAGGGGCGACAGCACGCACCCTTGGCGGAGTCCAACACTCGCAGTGAACGGTCTTGACTTACTGCCATTTATCCGGACTCACATCTCAGAGCTTTCGTACAGAGACATGATAGCAACCAGTAATTGCCCATCCACTCCATACTCTTGCAACACTTGCCAGGGCTTCTCCCGAGGAACTCTGTCATACTCCCAGGATTTCTCAAAGATTAGCCTTAGAGCAAAGATGTGATCCGTCGTGCTTCGGCTAGGTCGGAAACCACACTGTCACCCGACAGTTTGGAGTCGACTATTTCCTGACTTCTGTTCTCCAGACACTTAGTGTACACTTTCCAAGGAATGCTTAGCAAAGAGATGCCTCGATAGTTGTTGCAATCTCTCCATGGTACTGCAGCTTAATCATTCTTTAGGGACTTAATTGCCTATCTGACTTTTGTTTCAGTGATACTACCGTAACTATTCTCCGCTCTAAGATGCACCTCGTATGCCTCAGTTGTTGTTGTCACCGGATTAAGAAGCGATACAAAGTATTCCTTCAGCCTATGCAATACGCTCTCCTCCGTTTTCAGAAGCCTCCAATCTGAACTCTTAATAGTTTGTGATGAAAGAGACTTCTTTCCAAGGAAGTGTCGCAAGATCTGCCAGAACACCTTGTTTGCTGAACCATAGTCTGCCTCCAATTTCTCCCCGAATTTCTCCCTTGCCTTGGCTTTAGGTGTTGATACTGTCTTTGCTGCTGCTTTTCACGCCTCAGTTTACCGCACTCGACTCGAAGTTGACTTATTTGCAATCCATAGCAAATAGGCTTCCTTCTTTGCCTTGACAGCTTCTTGGACTTCACCGTTTCACCACGCAGTCCTTTTCTCACTGCCCTGCACCACACTCAGCCGCTTACGACCACAGCAGAATGCAGCCGAAGTAACCACAGCAGTTTTAAACAACTGCCACTCCTGTTCAACAGTACCACGAATACTGGGTAGTTCTTTGAAACTTGAAGATATGTTATCTCCAAAGCTTTTCCTCACAGCTCTATCCTCCAATGCCTCCCATTTGATGCGCCAAGTTTGTCTAAACCTAGTATTTCGTTTGGTTGGCATGGATTCTGAAAACCGCAAAGTGCAGACAACAAGGTGGTGATCAGTTGATAGTTCTGCCCCTCTTCTCACACGAGTATCCAACACTGATCGGAATAAGTCGGCTGAAACAATTACAAAATCAATCAGTGACTTCTGGCCCATTGCATCCCTGTACCAGGTATACTTATGGACATCCCTGTGCTGGAAGAAGGTGTTTGTGATGGAAAGTCCATTGTTGCAACAGAGATCCAACAAGCACCTCCCATTCGCATTTAAATCGGGGTCACCGTTCCTCCCAATCACGCCCCTCCACGTTTGGTCATCAGCCCCTACGTGTGCATTGAAGTCGCCCATTAGGATGACAGAATCTGCACTCCCTCTCCTGCTAAGAGCAGCATCAACTTCATCTAGAAAAAGCGGGTACTCTGTGACTGCATCGGAGCATATGCAACGAATAGAGAGAGAGACCGTTTCCCTATCTGAAGCTTCAGGAAACACAGTCTTCCACCTAAGGGAATCCAATCTGCATCATAATCTGCAATCCGGGGACTTATGAGTATCCCCACTCCCGCCTGGGCAGTCATGTTAGGGTCGACACCAGAGTAGAAAAGCTTCCACCCTCCTTCTAAGTCCACAGTTCCAGAACCCGGACGTTTTGTAGAGGTAATATCTATGATATCCAGTCGATACCGTTTGGCTTCCTCCACTAACTCTGATTCCTTTCCTGTCATGGAGAATACGTTCCAAGTGCCAATTGACAGCACCCGATCCTGTTGTCGCTTTACCCGATTCTCCACCTGGGTAAAGCCATGCGCTGCCCCTGACTGTTTTCCCAAGCACATAGCGAGTGCACTGGTGGGGCTTCTCGGAGGCATTGCTCCGAGATAACAGCCGGGAGACTGTCGACTATTTTTTCGAACGAGAGCCTCTGCCTAACTCCCGAACGCGGGTGACATTAACCTGCGCCACACCCGATGCAGTATGAATTTTCTCATTCGTCGACATCATGAGATATATGTTTGTTTGGATACTCTTCGTGTCACTTCTCAACCATGACCTTTCTGGTAAGGGTGACCCTAAAGTAGCTGTGCTACAACCAGCATAGTTCACAGAATCCCTGAAGCACCCAAACCCCTGACCCACAGTAAGGGGGCATCCACTCAGGGGATAAAAAAAACACTATTAATTCTATTTATTTATCTGTTCAAAATATATCAAAAGAATACGCATTTTTAGCCAAAGGGAATAAACCATACATGCACTGTAATCAGCTACTCATGCGTCTGCATTGTGGATCTTGCTTCTCTCCAGGAATGGCATCTTCGTTACTTTTGTAACAGTTTCTTACTTCTGATTATCGCAAATGACCGGGGCTTAGAAACCTTGTATTTAAGGGGCATTGTTGAAACAGGCTCACTGCATGGTTTTTACTCGTTAAAAAGACCTCGGAATCGAGAAAAATTAAGAGAAATCTATGTGACCTGGATAAATCATGGAAAATGTAAATAAAACAATTTTGAATGTCTCTGCTGAAATTCTAGAAGACAGCGGGTTAGACTGCAATTGGCTTTGCAGGAAATTCTGGATTACTAAGATCCATGGCCCACTTACGCTGCCTGGAGAACTCAGACAGAGTTATTATTTAAAAAGCCACTAGTCTATCAGTGATGCATGCCTCATCTTGGATGAATAGACTGATTTTCTTCTCTCGGGTTTGCATAGTTAAAAGAGGCTGGAAGCATTCAAAAATCACGTGACAACCTTGTGACGTCAAATGCTAAATCTGGGGGCATTCTCAATCTCAGTTCATTTGGGCCTCCTTCCCCTTCTTCCTTTCCGTCTATCTGTCTGTGTCTTTGAGTCCCCGCCTTAATAACTCAATCAATTAGGTTTCCTCCCACATATTCCAGAGGATAGTTCTTTTTCCCTTCTTTATTCAAGCATGTTGGTTCGTTTGTATAGGGTTGCACTGCTTTCCTAAAATGTGTAATAAACTTCCAAAGAATGCTAACGGTTCGGGAAAGTTACTTTCTACTCGGTAAATGCCTATAGACCACTGGAGGATGGATATCAACCCTATTTCTCACAAAGGAGAAGGCAAACCCGATGTCTGGCTGGTCATAACTAATTAATAGAAATCGTTCATCCCGAAAACTAACTGAAAAACTTATATATCCCAACTTAGGTTTCCTTTAGAAAAAGCTTTAATGAAACATACCTGAGTTAGTAATGACCTCTCCTTTAAATGTAAACATTCTGATAAAAATTATTTAAGATTAAACCTGATGATTAACGAATATTCTGCATACTAATTATATCTTTTATTTAACTGGGACCTAAATATTCCAAATGTTATTTCCTTATCTTGACTAATTTGCATACACAGGGTGGTGCAAAGAAAAGTAGCCTCGCATGAATTGCAGAGAAACCGACCTAACGCCGTAAGCAATGATTGCTCTCTTCCATAATTAGCACGGCAGGTTAAATAGCAAGAGATGCACTGTTATGAGTTTTTTATGACTATTGCACGATTTTAGAGCAAATAAAGTGAAAAGTTGGGTAAACATTTCTTGGAACTTTGGAATACCTTTGGTTTTAACATTTATTTATTTGTTTATTTTTAATGGGACTTTGTTTTTTATTATTTTGTTTTATTTTATTTTCTGTTTGTCTTCTGCAGCAACAAACCAAGGTTGAAGTGATTACAGGAGATGCTGAAAGTGACCATTGTTCACCTCTTGAAACTTCTGAGTTCTGGTCAATAAGTTGTTAAATACAGAAAGGCAGTTGAGGTTGCAAGATAGCCTCAATCTCAGAAACAATGTTTTGCTTCAGTTCTTCAAGAGTGCGAGGATAAACTTTGGATTTTAGAGCACCCCACAAAAAGAAATCACAAACTGAGAGGTCTGGTGATCTTGGAGGCCAGCTCGAACCAACTCTGTCCTGGCCCCTGCTAAAAACTCTCTCAGATTCAAACACTTCATGAATGTGGTCCAGTGTTGCTCCATCCTGTTGAAAGTAGTCGTACGTTAGTTCCTCCTCAGTTAATTGATTGAAGAATGGGTTAAAGATGTTTGTGATGTAACGTGCTGCATTCACTTTTCATGGAAGAAGATTGGACCAAGAATGCATCGAGCAGAGACTGCACACCATACACCAACTTTCTGGTCATGCACAGAAGTTTGATGATATTCGTGAGAATTAGTGGTCGACCAGTGCTGGGTGTTCTGCGAGTTGTCATAGCCAGAGAGATGGAACTAGGCTTCATCAGAAATGAAAAAAAACCTGCATGTCCAGTCCATTCACTGTGATTTCTTGAAATAGCCAGTTACAAAACTGAACACGTTGAGGGCAATCTGCTGGTTTCAGTTCATGGCCTACGGATACTTTGTATGGTCGCATCTTCAAATCGTTGTGCAGAATTCGTACAAACGATCTTCTTGAAATTCGGTCTCCTGAGACAAATAGCGCGTTGATTTGCTTAGACTCCGTAACATCATTGTTTGGAGATTTTGGACATTTTGTGGATTTCTTACTCGTTTTACAGTGGTTCTACGCTTGTTTAAAACAGTACCTGTGTCCCGCCACTTTTTTATTAAAAGTTGCATGGTAAGTTTTGTTGGAATTTTCTCATGTTCAAAGTTTTGAGCAAACAAATCACTACACTGATTCTAGGAGTTGGTTTTAGCATAATTCTCAAAAATGAAGATTCTCTGCTGCACCAAATGCACCATTTTTTCAGCTAAGAAATGTTCAAATGATGCGCTTCTCGCCCAACTATTGCTTACGGCGTTTGGTTGGTTTCTCTGCAATCCATGCGGGCTACTTTTATTTGCACCACTCTGTATATTAAATGTGACTTTGCAATGCCTCCCTCCTTTTAGATTTCTTAATCCTTTGAAGAAGAGATCTCAAATTTCTTCTCCATCAGGGTCAGAGTTGTCCTAGTTTTCAGGCGAAAATGCTTTAGTGTGAGGTTACTTTTCCCCAGGCCATTACCCTTAGTTACTAACATGTATCAGATAAAAGAGTCAAAATCATTGAGTCTATCATAAACTTACATATTAACTTATTTCTACTAGTATGTCAATAGTAAATCTTAATCGTAAGACACAAAATTAATATATCATAAAATATAGATAATTCTTTTAACATCGTCGAAAGGTTTCATTAGACTTCGTTTATACAGGAAAGAAAAAAAACAGTTCTAGAGTTCAGTTCAGTTCATAAAGTTTTGAAAGTCACTTTCACTGAAAAATGTTACAAATTCCCATTCATAAGTAAACATTAAAAATGTGACTTAAGCTTTTGTTGTCACTCTGAATGTTAACCTTTCTTAACTCATTTTGTTTTCCACATTTTTTTACCAATCAGGTAAAACTATATAAACCGTGGAACTCGGCTCCATCTTAATTAAACGTCTAAAGTTTCATACTTTTAATAGTTCATAGTTCTCAGATGAAACATTGCACTTTTCAGTTCACTGGCATCTATCAGGGTTATCTGCCTCACTTTATACTAGATGAGTTTGCACACACACACTTAATGCTCTCTCCTTTTTATGCATATTAAACATATTCTTGTCTTTTACTTGAAATTGCATTATTTGTAATATGCAACAGTAGACTTTGCAGTTTTGTTCAGTTCAGCAATTCACCTGTTTTTGAAGTTCTTACGCACATCCCAGTAGTCTCTGCACTGCAGAGCGGTGGTCTCGTTGTCCTTGATAGTGTCTCGGAGCATCCTTGATGAAGTGATGTAGCGGGGAGTGTCTGGTTGTCTTTATTGATGTGGCCCAAATGAGTAGAACGTCTCCATCTTTCATCCATGGTGGCTGCTGGAGGAGCCTTCTGCGATGACGTTATTTCATCTACGAAAAAGAGTCATGCTTTTTCCCCAAAATATTGGCCACTAACTAACCAATATATGAGTATAATTTCTAAATCTCCCACTAACTGGTATCCATAAAGAGTGCCCATTTTCATTAAAAAAATTATCATCAACTAACATAGGTTATGAATCTATCTAAACTATCATGACTAATGAACCTTATATATCGGTTGTAATCCAATCCTAATAATGTGTATATATAAATAACCCAATTAATAGTTACAAATATACGTAAGGATATGACAACTATTCAACTATCTCCTCGAATATCATTAGAACAAAACCTAACAATGAAGTTCGAAAGAAAACATTAGGGATTGCTACAAAACAACTATCCAATATCTATTATTTTAAGATAAAATGTTTATATATTTTCTATAATTACAATGTTTATAATGAAATTCATTCCTGGGGGGGTCAACTAATGGATAACTAAAGTAATTAGCTTAGGACAAATAGAAAAATATATAACGTAATACCATACATTCAACATCACTATTAACTGTTAATAACTCGGCTCATTCATGTAATTTATGGTATTATATCTCCAACATTATGATCTACAAGTAAGCTTCTCAGAGGCTTCACTTAAAGTATTGGGCAATGGATTAATCCATGGAATCCCTCATTCATCACCATATAAGAACACTATCTTGTAATCCTTAAAGAAACAACTCTTATTTTGATTTCATAAACTTATTTAATAAAATCAACAATCCATCACTAATAAATTTGGCACACAAATATCAATGTACTAAACAAATTTAGAGACTGAACTTGTTAACTTGCTGACATACAGCATGGTGCATAAAACAATAACCTAGAACACAATTTCTTTGATTCTTTAATGTCAGCTTATATCAGCATAACAAAATTTCTGTATCATTCATCCAGAACATAATTATTCAATCCAAAAAAACAATTTTTTTTTCAACACGTGTCATGAAAATGTCTACAACTCGAGGCATCCATAACATTTTCCTACTTCTCTATAAATGCAAAAGTACAATCAGGTATATACTCTCCAAAAAATATAACAAACCTGAATAATGTAGAGTAATTATCAAGATTAACCTACTTTTACCAGTACATTCTTACAATGAAACACAGACAGCCCAAGACATCTCCATAGCACTCTATTTATTATGCTTCATGATTATGAGATTCAAACAAAACATAAACCAGACAGGTCTTCATAATTATCAGTGTCTACACAACAAAGATGAGGACTGAAAAAATTTGTTCTCATTCTGGCTTCAATCAATTTCAGAGAATTATCCTCCTAATTTATTAATATAAACATCATATATTTACGACAAAATTTTCTGCCACAATGCCCTGTTCTGGGTTGGCAAAACACTCTCAGCTAACAACGTAATAGTACAACTAACTTATACCAAAGTCATGAATCAGTGCAGCTAAAATATGAAACGGCAGCCGTTGTATTCTGTTACAACACTATGTTAACATTCAATAATCCTTGTTCTTCAAATCAATTTTTTTATTTACAGATATTAAGTCTTTAGTATCACAATCACATAGTTTCCAAAACAAACTTTAACTTCTATATTGCAATCCACTGTGACATTACCTTTAGTTCAAACTGTGAACCATTCAAGCTCTTATTAACTAAAACTGGCATTAATGTCATTTTCTAATTTTCTTAGCAACTGCTGAGTATCAAATAGCTTCATCATAAGCCTCTGATCTATAATTTTAGTTAGTAAATTGATATTTTAATTTATCCAACTTGATGTCATTAATTTGTCCATAAAATTGTAATTTATTTTCAATATTAAACCTTAAATTTTTTACCTTCATTAAAATTTCATGTACTCTCTTAGCAACTTAGCTTTCATACTGTTTCTTTGTATTAATAACATTTAGAAGCAATATGTACAGTTTTATGATGTGCTTACAATTTAGTAATTTTCTCCTAGATTACTCAGAATAAATAATCTAGATTACTCAGAATAAATAATCTACATTACTCACATATAATAATTCATGAGTGCCCTGAGTGTGTGGGTGGGGAGACCAAGAGCTTCCCTCAACAACAATGCACGCCCACGCGCAACAGGAGCGGGTTGTTTGAACTTGCGGGGGGGGGGAGAGGTGTAGTTAAGTCAAAGTGCAGACATTTTATTTTACTAGTGGTCTAAACTATGAAGAACTATTTATATATATAAAACAAGCTTGGGGCCCCAACTCAAATACAATTTCAAAAAAAAAACAACATAAATATATCTCTACAAACTTTCACATATTAACTCATTAACAGTTTAAGAAATAGTTTCAAATGAATCCTTCACTTTTACTCAAATACTATTTTTTACCATGACGTGCACATGGGCAACTAGATCTGAACAGCCAACACAAATGATACAGAATAATCTCAACACAACAGAGGCTATCACTTTGCCAACACGAGTAAAGGAGCCACAAGAATGTGTCGTGCTCTACTTTGAGACATTCAAGAACTCAGGTATCTTTAGATAAAGCACACCTGAAACCGGAAAAAAGGGAAAGAGCAGTAACCCCCCACAACACCTATAATTGATGCTTTGATGCCACCACACTTACACTGATGCTCGCTCTACACGTTACACAGAGCAACCCAAATTAGCACACAAAGGCTGACAGCTGATTTCATGAATTGATTATTTTGATGACTAACATTTTCCTCTCGCTACAGACCCATCTGTCCAGCCCTATACAAAATGCAACCCAATACTTAAACAAAATGCAGCCAAAAGGCACTACAAAAATAAGGTCAGTAGATTCAACAGACACACTTTTAAATGCTGTGACAATGAATCTCAAGCTTAATAATCCCTGCATAATCTCGTATATGGCAATTGCATAACAGTGCTTTGTAGCTATGGGCAGGGTCACGAATTTTCTGTTCCAAATTAACAATTCATAATTCCATCAAAGTTCGTCAAGTTCAAGACGAAAACGCTAAAGGTAAATAAATCGGAAAGATCTCACCGTATGATATGTCACTACGCTGAAGTTTTCTCAACTTAAGAGCTCTATTCTCACACATGGGAAGACAAAAGAACATTCCGTTTTTCCTGTGTTCCAAACGGCAGCGCAGGTAGAGTTTCTCTGCAAAAAAAACAACAAGACAGCTCAGATCACATTCAGGATAAGCAAAACCACTCTTGTTATTGGGCCATATGCTCAAAAAAACGATTAAACCCTTTATTCCTTGAATTATAGGCAAAATCAAGCTTTAAACAAAACATCGCCGTTTTTTTCTTGGCTTCCCTGCGCAACACTTCGTCGCCACGACGCATCGCTCTCACCCGTATCCTTTGTTGACAGCAGAATTTTGAGTAAAGCTGCAAAAACAAAGCATGGATAAGATCATTGCTTTTAAAAAAAAAGACAATAAGGTTAAAGTTCACAAAAAAATCTAATACCAACATTTGCATAGCACAAGACGCACTTAAAACAAACATAACAAACACCATCAACTTCCCACAGACTTATTCACAACTAAGACCATGCTCAGTCCATTCAAGCCAAAACGATCCACAACATCGAACTTCGCAAAACGACGGACAACATAACAAAAAATATACAAAATTCACTACACCACGAATTGCACACACACTGACACCAGTCACAATAGCAACAGTTGGCATAAATACAATGTTGCTGGCTGTTCCATCTGTGATTCAGATACAATGAGTGCCATTCGTTTCCTATGTGGCCAAGCATTACAACCAAAAATATATACAATATTTCAACAAACTAATGAATACTTATTTTTATAAGAACCATACAAGCTTTTCAAAAAGAATATTCTCCCAAAGATAAAGCTATCCATATAATGCATTATCATAACTTGATTAGCAATTTCTATCACTTATGTCAAACATAATGATACTATCATAAAATCGAATAAAACCTGCCCGTATTATGACGAGAAACTAACTTAAAAGTATGTAAACTGTGAAAAATAAATTCGCCATAGCAAAGATATTTGAATACTCTTTGGTTTGTTCGACATTTTGATTTTTTTTTTGCTGATTAGAAGCAATTAGTGGAGGAAAAGCACGCGATGCAAATGAAGCATGAATAATTTTGATGAGAATTAAATTAGGGTTAATTCATTGTTGTGCATATTTAACGAATTCTGGTTAGATTTGCTTTGACATGCGGAATTTTTTTTTTATTGAGAATGCTCTTTCGAATCGTTGTTCCCGTGAGAATAGAAGCCAAAAAGGACGGATGACTCATCCAGTTGCTTGGCAACCGAGAGCGTCGGTTTTTTTCAATGAAGATTTTAAATTGAGATCAGCCAATTGAAAAGATATGAGTGACAAGAAAACCTGGTTTGAAAACGTTTGGTATAAAATGCTCTGCACAAACAATCTCTCAAAGCGATGATAGTTGAGATAACAACAGCTATCGTGTGGGGGGTGAAGGGAACCAACATTAAAGGTAACGTGGATCTGGCCCGTCAACAGCTTGAGCAAGTGAGGAGAGCCAGCATAGATGAACGAAGTGTGATGACTGCGTAACTACTACTGTTAAAACAACTGAGGTGGCTTTAAATCTGTGCTTTGTCAAGCGGGTGGCAGTACAAACGAATACCTGTATCGTTTGCTCGAGCTGTCATACAAAAACCAGTTGGAGATTAAAAGAGCCTCCGGAGAAACAAGTGGTGACGCCAAGTCAGAGGCAGGAAACTGTCGTCGAGCAAAGCTGGTGGTGCCAGGCCTAAGCAAGGTGGCCGAGTGGCGAACCAACGGGAACGAAACTGAGATCCACTACAGTGTGTGGAGTAGTTTTCAACCTGTCAGAATCCAACCTTTACTGAAGGATTATGCAAATGCAATATCTGGAGCGAGAATAAAGAAACCTCAGAGACTGTAGTTCTACGAACGGCAATTGTTCAGTGGGATTCAAGAGGCATCAAGACAGAGAAAGAGTGTGCTTAAGATAGGTGAAAGAATTTTCACTGGGCCCTCGCGTTAGTGTTAAATCAGTGACTTTTGACTCTAAATTTAAATTCATACTGATTGGTCATTGACACCAAATTTTATTTCTCAATCGAAAGAGCATTCAATTTGTGTTATATATTTTATATGATAATCCTTACTACTTTACTAACCCTTAAATTTATTATCCAAACTATTATTTTGATCTTAATAAACTTTTAATTAATGTATTGCAAAGTGTGGTTTTCCGAAGCAGGGGGGAGATATTTAATTGTGGGTTGATTATGTAAGTAGTAGTTCTTTCATGAGTAGGTTTAAAATAGGAATTTTAACGTAATGATAAGGGGTTAGAGTATTTTAAATAAAATCCACTACACGATCCACGTGCCATTATTATAGAATATTTTAGAATAGCTTTGGTTCAATTACAAGGGGTAAGAGGTAAGAAGTTCCAACGTTACAAAATCTTAAACGACAACAATAAAATTCATGTAATAATAATAAATCTTTATCTGACAGTCCATTTCAAAATTTCACCTCAAGAATGTATCTCTATTCGACCAAATTCATGAAACATGCTCAAATTTTGCCCATAACAACCTAGGAAACTGGAGCAGCAAGTACTTCTGATGAAGCTTTATATTCAGGAAATAAGAACGTTCTACGATGTTAATAATCTAACGCAAATACATCAATATTTGTCTACAATTCAACAAATTTAAACTCTGCGTTTTCAAATAAGGTAGTTAATGGCTATTCCTAATTTAGTATAAAACAATTTCTTCTTCAAAACTCAGTAATAATAGCAGAGTTAAACCAATGAGTCGAATCACATGACTCAATAACACATTTTCTTAAAAATTCAATCAACAATCTGAGGCAACCAAACGTGTTAATACATTCAAAGTAAAACAATTATAACCACCACATTAATTAATGATGTGTCAACTTGCTCATTAAAACAATTGTAGTTCAATCCTTCAAATAATCTGTAGTGATTGAGGGTGCATTGGGAACATCAATTTAACAATAAACTACAAAGTATCCTATTTATTCTACTTCTTTTCATACTTTTATATCAATAAGTCATCACTTAAAATTATTGCTAGACATATAACATTACTAATGCTCAATTTACTGAAAAACATAAAGCATCAAAACTAAATTAGCACAAAACATAACACAAATGCCAGGAAACCAACAAAGTTTTCTTAATCCTCTTCAACATGTATATGAAGGAATTCCTATTGCGAAATACATATATATATAAAGGAGGATGTTTGTTTGTGGGTTTGTTCATTTCCTATGCAAATCTACAGTTTTATTCCGATCTTGATGAAAATTTGCATACTTGACCTTCAAAGCATGAGGAAGGTCACTGTCTACCTCAGATTTCGAAAGGTTATGGCAAGGCATATTCATGAGAAATATCTCATGACCAACAATGCAGGGCAAAGTTTGTGCAATTTAAATAGGTTTAAATTTGTAAGTAGCTAAGTACTCAATCGGGGTGTATATTAATGAGGTGGGCGTGGCCTAATCCAACCAATCAGCGTGCAGTATTCGTGTCACGTGACCACCCACCCCTCCACCCCCCTTCCTGACGTCACAAGCGTTCAACAAAATCTGCGTGCAGAATGCGACTCACGTGACCAACCACTACCTCCACCCCTCGTATTGGTGTCACGTGACCCCCCAACCCCCTCCTTCCCACCTTCCTGACGTCACAGGTGTTCAACCAATCCATGTGCAGAATGCGTATCACGTAACCAATCACCTCCCCCCCTTATTTTGGGCGTTGGTCTTTATTTGGGCGTTGGTCCTGTTTGGGCATTGGCCCTTTTTTGGGCATTAGCCTTTATTTGGGCGTTGATCTTTTTTTGGGTGTGGTCTTTTTTGGTGGTTTTGACACCAGAGGTCGACACAGCTTGTTGTGCGTACCCCTCTCGGATGGTAAGGTAATCACGTGATGGCAGCTATGTTCACGTGGCCTAAGACTGAAATAAAATTAATTTCTTCATCCTCTGATGTACCCCTGGTGCTGGTGCTGAGCACCACCAGCCACCAGCGTGGCAGATTGGAGGGGTCTTGATGCTCTCAGCAAAATCCACTTAGGTGATTCTGTCTTACAAGTGAACACCTGTTGACTCGCTTAAATACCCACCTAACTGGGTAAGGGTTGGGGTACTGGCACCTCAAATTGTTCGCCTAATTACTAATTCACTATTGTTTCTCGGGTAACCAAATTTTTCCAAGCTCTTTTACAGTTTCTTCTACGACTGCTGTTTCAAGGTGTATTGTTTTGTTTTAATTTTCAACTAATGGCTACATTGTTTAAATTGACAAGTGTGCATCTGAGTAGGAACTAATACTATCTAAAAGGGTGGATCTGAACTCTCATATAATTGCTTATAAATACAACTAGGTCAGACAACCTGATGAAAGGGTCATATTCGCTAACTTTTTAGCTTATTTTAAAGTTGGGTTGTTTGAAATTTGTTTTATTTTCATTTTTGCCTCTCTCACGGATTGCCTTTGCTGGCATGAAGGGTTATTTTTTCTTCTCAGGGTTGAACCTGGTTGAAATGTTAAACAAAAATACAAATTTCACATTTCTCAATGTCGCTGAAGCATACTTGTCTCTCTCTCTCTCTATACAAATTTGCACAAATTTGTCTCACAGAAATTGATAAACGCGTTGTTTGATTCCCTAACCTCGCGATATTCAGTCACCCTCCCCCCCCCTCTCTCTCTCTCTCTCTCTTTTTCCTTCCTCCTACATAACCAATACAACTTTGGCAAAATGTTGTTTAAAATTATATTCTAAAAACTGGTTTCGCTCTCTCTCTCTCATACAGTTTACAACTTTTCTGTTCACTTATGGTGTCAGGATACGTGATTGATATGCTTCGTACTCTTTATAGTGCAAAGAGTCTGTATTCAATTTAAGGCTATGGTCACATGCGATGATTTAACATCAATCGTCACAAGTCGTTAAGTTCTCAAAGTCGCGCGCTTGTTGGTTTGTTATACAGTTTGAATTTTATAATTTTTACTTAATACAGGCTGTACGTGGACTGTGCTTTCGTTTTATGTCACTCTACAATTCACGAGCTGATGATGTTCGCGTATGGGAGCATTGTGATTCCAGGGTAGGCACTCACATCCGCGTTGCTTCTCGGGCATGCTTTCTCAATGACGTGTCCTTGATGGCTTGTTTTTCTGTCTAATTACACTGATTTTTACTTTTAAAGGTTTGTCAATGTGTGTATGTTCGTTTCACTGCTCTTTTACGATGTGTTGCACAGTGATAGATGTAGCGCCTGCGTGTACTCAAGCGTGGGTGGTGGTGGTTGCTGCTAGGCCACGGACGCTGGGGCGTTGTTGCTCAACGCGTTCGTTCATGGCTGCATTGTTCGTGTGTTTGTGTTTGCTAAAAACACTGGGTCTTCAGCCAAAGATATATTTGTGATATATTTTTCTGTACTTTGCTAGGGTTATCCTGCTCTTTCATCGTTTTGTTTTTGTTTTTTCTCCTAATTAAATTCTCTCCCGCTAACATATTGGCACACAGTTGATGTCAAAGTGCTCGCACGAAGCCTAATTTGCTTTTCGACGCGCAGGCTAACTCAAGCTACAAATCTACGTATCTGACAATTCAGGGTGTTTGAAATACGTTTGTTTGTGGTGCATTGACGTTTTCACATTACTTTCAGAGTTTTTCATCTAATTAAAATCGGTCGTATTAACAAAACAAAAACGTATGTACTTGTTATCACACAATTCGGCGGGGCTAGGCTTAGCGTGTTCGCGAGGACTACAGCACCGTTTGACACTACGGTTAGTGTTCAAGCTATTCCGGGCTAAAATTCCTTGCATTTTCTAGCACAGGTATGCGATATACGTTTTGCTTATGATGCATTGGTGTTCCCCCATTCGTTTTCGTGCTTTTTTCCCGACTAAATTAAAGCCCGACTATTTATAAATGTGTACGTAAATCTTATCCCACAGGCCGTACGAAGCCTAACGTATCCGAGCCGTGAACAGCGGCGACAACAGATGTATTCAAGGCTCATGCTAATCTAAGCTAAAAATACTCGTCTTGTCCGTAGGGTTGCAGCATTTTGCTAATGTAAAATGGAGTGTTTTTGATTTTAATACAATAGCATTATTGTTTCACATGTGCGGTAGGACTTGTTCATTTCTTAGGTCTCGCGGTCATTCGTTACCTTGGAAAATTTATCTCCACATTTCCATATCTCTGTTTTTCTGTTTTGCATTGATTTCTTATAAAAATAATTAAAAATAATATTGACGATGATGGTGAAAAGTATACAGGTTTTTCCGCTTTTAGTTACTATTTACTGATTGTTTTTTTCCCCATATAATTTTAACTGACGTAATAAAAATAAAATAAAATAAAATAAAATTCTGACATTACTTTTAATGTATTTAAGCTCGTGCAAATGATAAAATTTCTAAGTTAACCTGTATTACATAATAAACGTTTAAGTGCAAATTTCGCTTTTAAGGGTTACAATTTCACATTTTTGAGGGGCATAGGTCAATATTGTTACTTATTAAAGCAGACTTCATTACTCTTTTTCTATTGTTTGGTTATTTTGGGCTGTTTTGTTAATAGGCAAGACAGCAAAATTGTAAGGTGGGTGAGAGTTTGAAGTCTTCTCTTTCCTTGTTTGGTTTTAGTGGCTCATAGGTCTATTGTATAAGCAGGTCACTCAGGCGCTTACACATACCTCCTCCTAATTTCTGCCCGCACTTGGCGTGGCAAATGCATTGTGCCAACTCAAACAATGCCAACGTGCAGCTGTGAACTCCGGAGGTTGCTTTTAGCAACACACTGCTTTGTTGACTAAAAAGAGCTAATGTAATGATAGGATCGCTATTATCTGTCTATTGGGGCTATCTATCCATCGGTGACCCCAATCTGACTAGATGCAGTTGCATTCGTTTTGGGCCTTGTTACTCTTTCGACTGAAATTTTGTTTTAATCAAATTTTTTCGTTTCTCTTTAACATCAATTTACTGTTTGCTATTCTTTCGTTTCAGTCCACGTGAGTCTGTTTGAAAAAAGAAAAATTGTCTTTCAAGGGTTCCTTTGTTAGCCAACAAGCCCTACCTCTTAGTGAGTTGCTGCTTTTATGTGAAATAAGGCTAAAATTGTGTGTTAAAAATAACAAATTTTTCATACAATGCAAGGCAATCAACAACAATAATATACATGCAGTAGAAAGTCGTAGCAAAGATCCTTTCTGTATGTGGGGGTGACGATCGCTCCATTATCATTGTTAAAGAAATTTCAATGAGCAAAAGACTATGAGATAAATATGGTGATATCGGACAATAGCTTTTTTATTTACGTGTTTACGGGATGAATGTAGACTCGAAACTGAAACATCAGAGGTTTTTTGAAATTGAGGTCTTTCCAAAATTTATCAACACACCAAGTCTACAAGGAAGGTAATAAATGCCACACTCACTTAACCACATAGGGTTATTCATCAAAATGACCAATGGTGCAAACGTGAGAGGTTTCAGCGGGCTTCAAGGCATAAAGTACCAGAGTCAACGCGGCATTGCGTGGTTGATCAGCCCTAGCGTAAGACTACCACAGCTGCCCCGTGTGCAGGTCATTGGCAATGTGTCGGGTCACAGACTAGACCTACGGATCAGGTTTCTAACTCAAATGTTTGGAAACACTAAGGCGGACTTCAGTTAACAGGCTTTTTTTCATCATTCGAGGGAAACCTGATCCATAGATCTAGTCTGTGAACCGACACATAGCCAACGACCTGCTCACGGGGCAGCTGTGGTCGTCATACGCATGGGCTGATCAACCATGCAACGCCGCGTTGACTCCGGTACTTTATGCCTTGAAGCCCGCTGAAACCTCTCACGTTTGCACCATTGGTCATTTTGATGAATAACCCCATGTGGTTAATTGAGTGTGGCGTTTATTACCTTCCTTGTAGACTTGGTGTGTTGATAAATTTTGGAAAGACCTCAATTTCTAAAAACCTCTGATGTTTCAGTTTAGAGCCTACACTAATCCCGTAAACACGTAAATAAAAAAGCTATTGTCCGATATCACCATAAATATCTCGTAGTCTTTTGCTCATTGAAATTTCTTTAACAACAATAATGGAGCGATCGTCACCCCCACATACAGAAAGGATCTTTGCTACGACTTTATACTGCATGTATATTATTGTTGTTGATTGCTTTGCATTGTATGAACGGATATGAGGTAATTTTAAGAATAATGCATTCCATTGATAAAAAAATCCCCGCACAAATGGATAATTATCCTCGAAATAAATCATTTGTGGCTGGGGATTAAAAAGTGGTATGGGGACAAGTTTATTTGGGTGTTATTTCACGTAAGATAAAACGCCTTAACGGTAAATATTGACATCACTAAAGCGTCTACAGAGAAATACCATAATCATAAAACGGTCTGCAGTGATATTCCGCGTTCGTAAAACTGTCTGCAGTGATATTCCGCATGCGCAAAAACTGTCTGCAGAGAAATTCTGCAATAGCAAAACTGTCTGCGGAGAAATTCCACATTCTCAAAAACTGTCTGCAGAGAAATTCCGCATTCACAAAAACCGTTAATGGAGAAATTCCACATTCACAAAAACTGTGTGTTATGATTTTGAACTAAAGGTTCTACTAAAAGAGATTTGCATCATTCAACATTCAACATAGGTTTTGTAAACTCTTGCGAAAATTTTCTCTGTCTCGACACGGACAAGAAACTTTATTCGCAGACTTACATTTCAGCTAGTATTTGTTTTCACAGAATTACACCTGAACCTCTGTTTTCGCACATAGGTCACATTGTATCGCTGTCTCTTTACCAATCACTACAGATGTTATATACCATGACATAGTTACTATCGCTGCGTTCAGATGAGTTGTTGAATATTATGATTATTTTTTATTATAGTCGTGAGCTGTTACACAGTGTCAAATGTTGGCGCCTTATCCCTTAGAAATAAGTTATGACTATTGAATTCTAATCCTTACAGTTGATAAAAAATAACTTGGACAATGTCGTGATTATCTCAAGTACTTTGATTTGTCTATGATTTGTCTAGTTCTAAGTGTTGCCTGTTGAATTTGTTTGTTTGGTGTTTGGATGAGTGCTTGAAATTGCAACTTTTAAACTATTAAAACTCTTAATCCCAATTGGACCATGGTCAGATTTGAATTGTTGCTAACGAGTTTAGCGTATTAAAGTTAGATAAATTTTGGGGATTGATTTCCTGTATCACATTTCAATCCTTCACTACGCCTGAACAATTGCACCAGTATTTGAACGTATGAAACCTGAATTTGTGCAAAAATTGCACAAGATGACGGCCCTAAGAATAGTTTGTACTAAAGATGTAGGCCCTAGAAGCTAGTATTTTGCGTGCTCGTTAAAAAAGACCTTTTTTGTTTGTATTTTTTAATTCGAGCTTAATTGTGAAATGTACCATAAAATGAAAACCTGTCGTATTTCTTACTGTCCATACACTAGTGTTTGGTGTTGTGAACGAAATCGTGTTTTTCAACTGTATCTCTGACGTAGTGGATGTTAAACCTTAACTATGCTGTCGTGTAAAAATGTTGAGCCGTTTGACTTTGGGGAACGTTTGTTCCCTGTCTGTCAAAACAAGATATTTACTTTGTCGCATACACACACACTTGACTACATCATAACGCGGCCGGATTATAGAGATTGTAGCAAAGTGAATACTACCATCCCGTTGTGAGTAGATTCACGCTTGGTTGCAGAATTACAACTGTGCAACACCATAACAGTAATGTGTGACAGTGTTTCATAATTCAGTGAGTTGCATGTAATGTTTTCAAACTTTAGATAACAAACCAACCAAACAACCAACCAACCAACCAACCAGCCGACCATCCATGCAAAACTTTAATTTTTTTGAACACTGATTTAATGAATGAAATTTTGGCTGAAAAATTCAGTATATGCACGCGTGCAGAATCAGCACAAATTCGGTTCGTCAAAAATTAATATTAGTACATGTGAGTTGAATGATTGTAGTTCATGCACCATTAATGAATTTCTGTGACTGAAGGTGAATTGGAGAATGAAAATGTCAAACAAATTTAAAACTTTAATCTTGGAATGACTGTTCAAGATAAGATTTATAATAATAATGTCATTAACTCGTGTCACCATGAAGAAGTTTTTGACTAATCAGTTGTCCGGAAAAAACCGTTCTAAGAGGTATAAAAAAAAAAACCCTTGAAACTAATAGGGGAACTTCAAAGGAGTACAAAGCAATGCATTTCATGTGACCCTGCTTGAAAAACGTGTTGGCTTTTTAGTGAGGCTAACACGTACGATAAGCATAACAACCGTCGACTTGGTGACATCTAACGCGGTCAATGTTATACTTGAGTTACGAGGTAATCGTTGCGTACGCATATTTATCGAAAAGGAAACACTTTAATGAGATAAAAAAGCTGTGAAACTAATAGTCAACTTCGCTGGTGTACAAAGCAACGCATTTTATGTACCCTGACAGAAAAACGCAAATACCTTTTTAGTGCAGCTAGCACGTACGCTTAACGTAACAACTGCTAACTCAATGACACACCTAACACGGTCTATGTGACTTAATGACACACCTAATACGAACCTCAAACAAACAAACGTATTTCAAGTCCGTGGTTTGAAAGACGCGATGCCTTTTTAGCGCGAACATTTCTCGTATCAGATGCTGACTT
This sequence comes from Rhysida immarginata, assembly GCA_023313115.1. Taxonomy (NCBI): domain Eukaryota; kingdom Metazoa; phylum Arthropoda; class Chilopoda; order Scolopendromorpha; family Scolopendridae; genus Rhysida; species Rhysida immarginata. The sequence continues at coordinate 965,147 of JAHWFO010113782.1, read as the reverse complement.
ACATGACCTCCATCGTGGCCTATGTAATACTTGAACTTGGTACTCATTTCTCGAAAAAGAAACAACTTTAATGGGATGAAAAATCCGTGAAACTAAAAGTGAGGGGGCAATTCATATGAACTATAAACAAACATATTTCATCCTGTCTAACTTAGGTCAGTCTGGAACCAAAAGGCGTAAACAACTTTTAATGACGTCGAAAATTGTAAAAAACTCCGGTAAAAGGAAAAGGAAAACGATTTTTGACCTTAACAATAAATGTCTACAGGTTAAAAACGGGGATTGTCTGAATAAAATATGGGCCCTATAGTCACATAGATTCGAACTCAAACCATCACTCAACCCATGAATGATAACCTGATGTTTTACCCACTGGACTGTTTAGGACACATGATCTAGTAACAGTAAAATGTCATAGTGATTTTTTAACCTAAATTAAACTTAAAGTGTGTACAGAATGACAGCTATAATACACTATCCCTGTAGGCCCTTAAAAGAGTAAACATTGAGTGAGTGGGATAAAATTATTTAAAATACAAACAACAAACGGAACAATCAGAACACAGAAATCATAGAGAGTAGAAAAAAATTAAACATACATAGTGAGAAACGGGGTGTTTATAAAGTTTGTGATGCCAATCTGCTAATTTAGCAGCCCAGGGTTATCAGTTGTCAACTGAAACAATGGGCCAACAAATTTACCAAGAGGCAGAGTTTAATTAACCGAATAACCCTTGAAACTAATGAGGCAACATATTTCGCATACCCTAACCGGCAGACACGACTATTTTTTAACACAGATTACCTCAAAGCGCAGTTAGTAGGGAGTCTGCAACCCTGTTCATGCCAAACACCAGACACACAACCCGTGTGGCTGAGAAAAGTTATGTACAAATTTGTTTATAGGAACCCACTGCTTACACCTTTACGTATACTGTTGAAATAATCAACAGCAAAGAAAATAAAATGTCCTAAGTTTCAACCCAAAAATAAAAAGAATAGTTGAATTGAAGAATTAACAACTTTGTTCAATTAATTTCAAGAGCACAAACTTTTTAACAATGTCAGTTAACCAGCTGGTGATGAAATGTATAGGCAATGTTAGTACAAAAGCATTCGCAATCGTCAGGAAAACAGTAACAGACATCAACGGTGATCAACGTTTTTGAACAATTACCAACGCTGAGAGTAAATAAAAGCATCATAAAAATGGGAGAAACTTAAAAGAAGAGGTGTGGGTGGTTTCCTTAACCAGTGCAAACCCTAAAATTAGTCCGAAAACCAGTATTTGAACGTCAACTCTGCCAATGTCGCCCTTACTGGGGCCTGTTGCTGGTGAGAAATCAGCAAAGAAAAACAGAAAAATACGTGTGACTTGTGTCAAAAGAGAAAAGGAATTGTAGCATAAACATTGAATAATTTTCTTCGTTGACAAATACTCGAGGAAAAGAAGTCATTTAGCATTTGTATTTACAAAAGATTAAGGAGCAAGAGACCTTGAGAGAGAGAGAGAGAGAGAGGTGAAGATAAAATTAACCATATCGAATTGAAACAGTGAGAAACGGTGCCTTTTTAATGATCACAGCAAATCGTTTCAGAAATATATTAGTAACAAGAAGCCAGTATAATCTCAATAGTGTTGAAAAACAGGAAAATTTGTAATTATTAACACACAATTTTAGCTTAAATTCACATAAGAGCAACAACTCACTAAGGGGTAGGGCTTATCGGCTAACAAAGGAACCCTTGAAAGACAGTTTTTCTTTTTTCAAACAGACTCACGTGGACTGAAACGAAAGAATAGCAAACAGTAAATTGATGTTAAAGAGAAACGAAAAAATTTGATTAAAACAAAATTTCAGTCGAAAGAGTAACAAGGCCCAAAACGAATGCAACTGCATCTAGTCAGATTGGGGTCACCGATGGATAGATAGCCCCAATAGACAGATAATAGCGATCCTATCATTACATTAGCCCTTCTTAGTCAACAAAGCAGTGTGTTGCTAAAAGCAACCTCCGGAGTTCACAGCTGCACGTTGGCATTGTTTGAGTCGGTTCACAATGCGTTTGCCACGCCACGTGCGGGCAGAAATTAGGAGGAGGTATGTGTAAGCGCCTGAGCGACCTGCTAATACAATAGACCTATGAGCCACTAAAACCAAACTAGAAAAGAGAAGACCTCAAACTCTCACCCACCTTACAATTTCGCTGTCTTGCCTTCTAACAAAACAGCCCAAAATAACCAAACAATAGAAAAAGAGTAATGAAGTCTGCTTTAATAAGTAACAATATTGACCTATGCCCCTCAAAAATGTGAACTTGTAACCCTTAAAAGCGAAATGTGCACTTAAACGTTTATTATGTAATACAGGTAAACTTAGAAATTTTAACATTTGCACGAGCTTAAATACATTAAAAGTAATGTCAGAACTTTATTTTATTTTATTTTTATTACGTCAGTTAAAATTATAGGGAATAAAAAAACAATCAGTAAATAGTAACTAAAAGCGGAAAAACCTGTATACTTTTCACCATCATCATCAATATTATTTGTATTTATTTTTATAAGAAATCAATGCACAACAGAAAAACAGAGATATGGAAATGTGGAGATAAATTTTCCAAGGTAATGAATGACCGCGAGACCTAAGAAATGAACAAGTCCTACCGCACATGTGAAACAATAATGCTATTGTATTAAAATTAAAAACACTCCATTTTACATTAGCAAAATGCTGCAACCCTACGGACAAGACAAGTATTTTTAGCTTAGATTAGCGTGAGCCTTGAATACATCTGTTGTCATCGCTGTTCACGGCTCGGATACGTTAGGCTTCGTACGGCCTGTGGGATAAGATTTACGTACACTTTTATAAATAGGACGGGCTTTAATTTAGTCAGGAAAAAAGCACGAAAACGAATGGGGGAACACCAATGCATCATAAGCAAAACGTATATTGCATACCTGTGCTAGAAAATGCAAGGAACTTTAGCCCGGAATAGCTTGAACACTAACCGTAGTGTCAAACGGTGCTGTACTCCTCGCGAACACGCTAAGCCTAGCCCCGCCGAATTGTGTGATAACAAGTACATACGTTTTTGTTTTGTTAATACGACAGATTTTAATTAGATGAAAAACTCTGAAAGTAATGTGAAAACGTCAATGCACCACAAACAAACGTATTTCAAACACCCTGAATTGTCAGATACGTAGATTTTTAGCTTGAATTAGCCTGCGCGTGGAAAGCAAATTAGGCTTAGTGCGAACACGTTGACATCAACTGTGTGCAAATATGTTAGCGGGAGAGAATTTATTTAGGAGAAAAAACAAAAACAAAACGATGAAAGAGCAGGATAACCCTAGCAAAGTACAGAAAAATATATCACAAATATATCTTTGGCTGAAGACACAGTGTTTTTAGCAAACCCAAACACGCGAACAATGCAGCCATGAACGAATGCGTTGAGCAAAAACGCCCCAGCATCCGTGGCCTAGCAGCAACCACCACCACCCACGCTTGAGTACACGCAGGCGCTACATATATCACCGTGCAACACATCGTAAAAGAGCAGTGAAACGAACATACACCCCATGACAAACCTTTAAAAGTAAAAATCAGTGTAATTAGACAGAAAAACAAGCCATTGAGGACACGTCATTGAGAAAGCATGCCCGAGAAGCAACGCGGACGTGAGTGCCTACCCAAGAATCACAATGCTCGCATACGCGAACGTCATCAGCTCGTGGATTGTTTAGTGACACAAAACGAAAGCACAGTCCAAGTAAAAATTATAAAATTCAAACTGTATAACAAACCAACAAGCACGCGACTTTGAGAACTTAACGACTTGTGACGAGTGATGTTAAATCATCGCATGTGACCATAGCCTTAAATTGAATACAGACTTTTTGCACTATAAAGAGTACGAAGCATATCAATCATGTATCCTAACACCATAAGTAAACAGAAAAGTTGTATACTGTATGAGAGAGAGAGAGATCGAAAACAATTTTAAGAATACAATTTTAAACAACATTTTGCCAAACTTGTCTTGGTTATGTAGGAGGAGAAAGAGAGAGAGAGAGAGAGAGAGAGAGAGAGGGGGGGGGGGGGGGGTGACTGAATATTGCGCGGTTGGGGAATCAAAGAACGCGTTTATCAACCTCTGTGAGACAAAGTTGTGCAAATTTATATAGAGAGAGAGTCAAGTATGCTTCAGCAACATTGAGAAACGTGAAATTTGTAACCTGTAAGCGCTTTTCAAAAGCCTTGCTTTCATCGTTCAGCAGCCCAAGGGAGAACACAGAGTGAACTAACTTGGGAAGGTATATAGAGTCTTATACAGTGAACCAGAACTGAGAACAACCAATCAAGAGAATTGGTTTAATTTAACCTTTCAACCAGGTTCAACCCTGAGAAGAAAAAACAACCCTTCATGCGAGCAAAGGCAGTCAGTGTCAGAGGCAAAAATGAAAATAAAACAAATTTCAAACAAACCAACTTTAAAATAAGCTAAAAAGTTAGTGAATATGACCCTTTCATCAGGTTGTGTGACCTAGTTGTAATTATAAGCAATTATATCAGAGTTCAGACCCACCCTTTTAGACAGCATTAGTTCTTACTCAGATGCACACTTGTCAATTTAAACAATGTAGCCATTATTTGAAAATTAAAACAAAACAATACATCTTGAAACAGGAGTCGTAGAAGAAACTGTAAAAGAGCTTGGAAAAAATTTGGTTACCCGAGAAATAATAGTGAATTAGTAATAGGCGAACAATTTGAGGTGCCAGTACCCCAACCCTTACCAGTTAGGTGAGTATTTAAGCGAGTCAACAGGTGTTCACTTGTAAGACAGAATCACCTAAGTGGATTTTGCTGAGAGCATCAGGACCCTCTAATCTGCCACGCCGTTGCTGGCACACTGCCAGGCATGTGCTCAGCACCAGCACCAGGGGTACATCAGAGGATGAAGAAATTAATTTTATTTCAATCTTGGGCCACCTGAACATGGCTGCCATCACGTGATTACCTTACCATCAGAGAGGGGTGCGCACAAGCAGCTGTGTTGACCTCTGGTGTCAAAACCACCAAAAAAAGACCACACCCAAAAAAGACCAACGCCCAAAAAAAGACCAACGCCCAAATAAAGGCTAACGCCCAAAAAAGGACCAACACCCAAATAAAGACCAATGCCCAAAACAAGGGATTGAGGTGATTGGTCACGTGATACGCATTCTGCACGCGGATTGGTTGAACACCTGTGACGTCAGGGAGGACGGGGTTGGAGGGTCACGTGACACGAATACTGCACGCTGATTGTTTAGATTAGGCCACGCCCAACAACATAAAGTGTACATTGAAAGTAAGATTATGTGATTAAGAAATTGTTTAGACTAACAGTGGTATCTATGCAGAGGTTCACCTATTGTGAGCATTTAAAAAGATTTCTTTCGAATTATCGTTAAGAATTTTCTGTTTTAATTCTAAGCATTTTCATTTGTGTTATTTTTTAGATATAGCAAAATTTAATCCAAAAAAAAGTCCGAGCCACGCTGGGGTTATCTCCTAGCTTATTTGGTAGCACATCCGATCCAAACATTTCATAAAAATACATTTTGACTATATTCTGAGGGACCTTGTATATTTCGGAAACTGTGATGCTGATAATGTGATGATTGAACGCTCATTTCCAAGAATTATTAGTAATGAGCATTAAATGAAGATGCAGTGACAGAACATTAATAAGGCAGCATCTATCGAGGAGGCAAAGGAATCACACATGTCTCCCTTAAGCTCCCTATCAAACATCCAGACAACTGGCATAAATTTATGTGCCTGGAGAGGAAAGAGAAAGAACGAGTATCGGTCAGAGAAACTCTGCAACCAATACAGAAAAAGCTATATGGGCATTTGAAACATTTAAACAACGAGAGTTTCGAATAGAGCACGAGCTAATACAACAAGGGCAAGAAAAACTTGAGTTAAAAGTATCTGGTGATGTTCCGCAGTGGCGAGGCAAGTGAAGAAGAGTTTAGATAAAGTCCCAGCATATCACCTAGAATTCCTGTTTTGCGTATTTTTGAAGGATGGATAGTCCCTTTGCTCCGTGTTGTATTAATTCAGTTATTATTTAAACAATTGGAATTTATAATTTAATTTTTTGACACTGTTCTGTTTACCTACAAGTGTAATTATCCCGAGCAACGCCGGGTACCTTTGCTTGTGTCTAATATATGCAAGTCTGTATTCATTCACTCTACGATTAAATAGTCGCAAGAAATATCTTCTTAAATTCGCAACAAAACATCTTGTGATCCGTAAAATATGCAACGATCAATCGAAGCAATTAATAACTTTTCCAACAACATACAACACTAACTTTCTCAAAATATTCTTTCCATAACAACAAAGAAATCTTATTCCCATAAGCTTCTGTGATTTGCCTGTATAACTTGTTCTTAAATGGCAGAACTAAACACAGGAGAAAATAAGGGAGAGACGAGAGAAGGGAGGGTGTTTTCTACTGTCCCTCACTGCAATGTCTCCCTCACAACAGTTAGCTATGCTACTCTGGTTTAAAATCAATTTCTTAATATTAACCTCTTCATGACCAGTGATGAACATGCGTTCGTCAAGCTAGACCCTCCGTCCAATACCATGACGAACATGCGTTCGTCATTTTCAGTTATTAATCATATTAACTAAATGAAAACGTGGTTTTTAAGGAATGAAACAATAAACTCATCTGGGACAGTTTATTCTTTTATGGGTCCATTTTCCTGTCAATAGATGGAACCATTGCGTTTATTTCCTAATTCCTTATTTTAACACCGTTGTACATCATAATTGCACCTTTTTTAAATTGTTTTTGCTCCTTTTTCAGAAAAAAAGGATGATGACGATTATGTTGATGTAATTAGTGATTTGGAAGATCATTCGTAAAAAATGAATGTGTGTAATGAATTTATTATTCCTTCTGTTCCAAATTGCATGCTCATTTTTCCATAAATATTTAGTGCGATAAGAGACCTGTAATTTCCATCGAAGGGAATATCAATTTTCTTACAAAATTGTATATGAAGATTGTACATGAAATTGTACAAGATAGTTGAACATCAAAATTTTCTAATAGAAATTGTACATTACGAACGCACGGGTTTGTCAGACAGTACCTAAAATCTGGTCCTGAGAGGTATCCTTCAAAATTTAGGCTGGTCTTGAAGAGGTTATATCTGCATTTAAAATAGACAAAACCATGTAGCACTAAGTAATCATGTTTTCAAAATTTTAAAGAGGATTACGTATTCCCCTCAACTAACCCTTTAACAACTAACTAACAACTCTTGATCAATAGTTGAAGGAGAAGGCAATTAATATCCACACATAAATCTATGTTTCCTTCTTTCCTCTACTATACGTTTTGCAAATTGTTTCTTTATACTTGTATCTCACCTAGCACTTTTATTATAATCTTTTTCTCTAATGCCTGTATCTGTGTTGAAAAATCTCTTACTGCTTCATTATTTTCTTCACTACACTCTGATGTTAGTCTTTCACTTTTTTGCAAAATAATGATTGGTCCGGTTATGCAATAACTGTTTATTATGTTGCTTATGCGTTTCAGTTTACACCATCATCAGAGCAAGATGTTACAAGTAATAAGAAGACTATATAAATGTACATATTTTTGAGAGGGGGAGTTAGCTGTTAGCCTCGGTTCGGGACCTGTGTGTCTGATTAATTAGCAGTGGGTTAGCAGTGAGATGGGGGAACGGGATAGGGGATGTAAACTTAAGTTTATAACATTTGGGCTGGAAATATTGATGATACATAATTAGTTTTTTACAAAGTTTCGTGTTTGGAGAGCCAGGGTGGTGTGGAGCAACGTATATAAGTGCGCCGTGTTATAAAATGAGGTTTTGAATATAGTTTTAAAAGTTTAAATTTAGAGTTGTTTCACGATGGTTGGGGGAGAGGAAATTGATAGCTGTCATTTAGGGGAAGTGATTCTGTTACATTTGTGGCAGAAGAGGTTTGGAGGTATGGGAGGGGGCTATGATCATTTTGGTTGGAATGTAAACATTTGTTGTTATCTATTAAGTTGCTGGTGGGGAGGGATAGTTTGGAAGAAATTAACTAGCTAAACTTATCTAAAGAAAGGATAAAAGTGTAAGAACAGCTTTTTATAAGCTTTATATTGCTATATAAAAGTTATCCCAAGAATATGATAGTGCATTTGGGATAGACAAGTTTTATATGGTGGAAGGGGGGATGTCTGGGGTAAGAATGTGAGAGATTAGTTCATAATAATATTGTTTATGCATGCATCTTTTTGATTAGTAAAGTTGTAATGAAATGATGATTGGAATATATGAATAAATAACATACTACATATACAGTGCTGATAACATACTAAAAATCTGCAACAATCACCACCACAATATTACTTACACCATGGAGGAGGAGGTAAATGCCATGTTAAACTTCATGGACTTGTCCATAACCAGGTCACAGAACAGCTCCCAATTTTCCTACATCTACAGGAAACCGATGACCACAACAAACTATATCAGTCACATATCGAACCATCCACTCCAGCATAAAACAGTTGCCTTAATTACCCGCTCCAACGTAAAGCACAACAAAAAGAATTGGAGCAAATCAAGCAACTGTCAACAAAACCACAATTCCCAGCGTATATGAACAACAGCATCATAAACGATGTACAATGCAAACACAACCATCCAACCCAGCTCTCAAGCAATAATAACCACGGGGGAAATAACAGAAGGTATGCCACCTTCACATACACCGGCCCCCCAAATTTACAGAATAACCAACATCTTCATAGAAAACGGACTGAAAATTGCATTCCGTACTGGCTCTAAATGTGGCAGATTGCCACATAAACCAGCTTCCTCACTAAAACCAAAAAATGAAAGCAGCGGTGTATATAAGCTAAAATGTTACAATTGTGATCAATATTACATAAGTCTGATCACTTGGACATTCAAAGAAAGATACAAAGAACACAGATGTTCCTTAACATATTACGATGGGAAATCAGCCTTCGCAGACCATCTCATCATGCACAAACATAATGTAGGTAACATGGAAGCAGCAATGGAGGTACTGATATTCCGCAACGAGCACAAGAAAATACCAGCCTTGGAAGCCATTGAAATATACAGAAGCAAAAAGAAAGATGAACAAAATCTGCTAAATAATCAGTTAAACTTCGACATAGACCCAATACTAGACATCCTACATAAATACTTATAGTTATGTCAACAATTACCACAGATATTTCAGACACAATATCCACTTGCGCAAGTTGTTCAGAAGAACATCGATTGAACTATGTTAACGGGGGATTTTTCTTTATTTTTGTAAACGTGTATATTGTGTTTAAGATGATTACTCACAATATTACTTTTATACTTACTCAGTCCAACTCAGTTGCTTAATTAATTATGATTTAGTTAGTACGATGTACATCTAAATTAACAGAACCAGTCAAGCACTCTACATAATAATGTTAGAATTAACCCTGGGTTTTATTTCATATTATCATTTTTTCATCATTTATTCCTATCATAAACACTGTAGCGAGTTTTTATAGGTATCTAATCATCTGATTGTATAGATTATAATTTATATTTAATTTGGTTCCCTTTCGTGACCAATTGTGGAATGGAGCAACGTAACAGGTTTACCATTCTGAATGTTAACAAGTTTTTAAATTATTTCCAGTTCGTTATTAATATCTAATGTTAGAAATGATTATTGAACGGAGGACGATTGAACAAGTTCGTGGATTTGCTCTTCCATTTATATATCGACTGAATCTCTCGATCAATTGAAAAATCACATCCCTAGAAAATCCACAGTATCGAATATGATCGATTACTGATGTTTCATCAATGCTGAGTCACGATAATCAAAACATCAGAATACGACGTCTTTCTTTGCCGTGTGCAAGACTTCCGCCATTTTAAACATTCTGTAACGATTCTATAGCGACAGCTCTGAGCTGTTGTTATTAAACGACAGGAATTAATGACGTTTTCGTTTGCAAGAGGTTTTGTGATTAGCAATAAACATTGTTAGACGCCGTAACGACGAAATATTGTCGATAAGTCGCTAACGACGCTTTTGTGAATCCGGGCCAAAATGACCATAGCCCCCTCCCTCACCCCCAACCCTCTTCTCCCACAAATGTAACAGAATCACTTCCCCTAAATGACAGCCATCAATCTCCTCTCCCCCAACCATGTTGAAACAGAACTCTAAATTTAAACTTTTAAAACTACATTCAAAACCTCATTTTATAAAACACTGCGCACTTATATACGCTCCTGGCTCCACGCCAACCTGGCTCCCCAAACTCGAAACTTTATAAAAATCTAAACATGTATCATCAATATTTCCAGCCCAAATGTCATAAACTTAAGTTCACATTCCCTATCCCATCCCCCCATCTCACTGCCAATCCACTGCTAACCAATCATACACACAGGTCCTGAACCAAGGCTAACAACTAACTTCCCCTCTCAAAAATATGTACATTTATATAGTCTCCTTACTACTTGTAAAATCTTGTTCTGATGATTGTGTAAACCGAAACGTGTAAGCAACATAATAAACTGTTATTGCATAACCGGACCAATCATTATTTCGCATTTTGCAAAGCAAAAAACAGACCCAACCCTGTCAATCTTTCACTTTTTTCTCTAGGTTCTTTTCGAAATTTTTCTATCATCTTGTTTTTAAATTCTTCATATTCATTTATTGCTGCCATAGTCTGATCTTCCCAACAATAAAAATAAGCACTGCTTTTGAGCTTAATTTTTGCTGTATTTAATTTTGCTGCAGGTGACCAATTACAAGGAGTTGCAATTTTATCAATTGTCTGAAAGAATAATGCAGAATCAGTTGATCCATCATAGGTGTTTATTCCACCTGCTAACGTGAAAGATTGAAGAGCCATCATTACGTTTCAATTTTTGAGAGAGATTTTAAATTCACCTCCCTTATTATCTTGCCTGGCCATTAATTCAATTAGAATCCTAATATAATCTGCTCAAACATGCAATTTACCTACTTCTTTCCAACTATCCCCATAATTTTAATAGCAAATATCCTGTCGGATGCTGCCAAAATGTAACGTCCGCCGATAAGTTATCGTAACCGTGCCAAAAAGTAATGGCCGGGGTTTATGATATGAATGTAGATGCCTAATTAGGGATTTCCGATTGCGCCATTAATTTTGATTACTAACTAAAATATTAAACACGGCCTACATTTATTATTTCTCCGCATTAGGTTCGTGCCAGGAAAGTTCTTAGGAAGCATAGACGACTCATTCAACCAATAACAAATCAATTCATTCTAAGAAAGAATTGAATAATTAAAGAATACATAACACCAGTACTTGGACTCTAAAAATGAACCAATAAACTATAGCCAATAAACACAATAAGCCAATAAGACAGTTCAAAACATATCAAACATAAACACAATTCCATCTATCTATCAGTTCAAAACATATCAAAAGAGTATGCTATCTTGGCCAAAGGGGATAAAGCATACCTGCACTATAATCGGCTAGTTGTGCGTCTGCATTGTGGATCTTGCTTCTGTCCAAGAATGGAATCTTCGTTACTTTTGTAACAGTTTCTTACTTCTCAATATCGCGAATGAGAGGGGCTTAGAAAACTTGTATCTAAGGGGCATTGTTGAAGCACAGTTTTTAATCATTAAAAAGACCTCGGAATCAAACGAACATAAGAGAAATCTATGTGACGTGGATAAATCATAGAGAATGTAAAATAAAACAATACTGAATGTCTCTGCCAAAATTCTAGAGGAAAACTGGGTATACTGCAATGGGTTTTGCAGGAAATTCTGGATTATCAAGATCCAGGGCCCACTTACGCTGCCTGCAGAACTCGGACAAAGTTACTAATTAAAAAGCTGCTAGTCCATCTGTGATGCACGCCTCATATTGGGTGAATAGACTGATTTTCATCTCTCGGGTTTGCATAGTTAAAGAGGCTGTAAGCATCCAAAAATCACGTGACAACAATGTGACGTCACATGCTAAATCTGAGGAGTCATTCAGGAGGGTCAATCTGAGTTCATTTTGGCCTCCTTCCCCACCATCATTTCCGCCTGTCTGTCTCTGTCTTTGAGTCCCTAAGACCCCTTGGGTCACTAGCTTAATAGCTCAAAGCAATTAGGGTCTCCTCCCACACATACCAGAGGATAGTTCTGCATTTTCCCTTTATTCAACCCTGTCGGTTCGTTTGTATAGGGTTGCACTGCTTTCCTGAAATGTGTAATAAATTTCCAAAGAATGCTAATGAATTCGGGAAAGTTACTTTGTACTCGGTGAATGTCTATAGATCACTGGGAGATGGACATCAACCCAGTTTCTCACAAAGGAGAAGAAAAACCAAATGTCTGCCTGGTCATAACTAATTAATAGAAAACATTAATCCTGAAAACTAACTGAAAACACTTATATATCCCAACTTAGGTTTCCTTTAGAAAAGGCTTTAATAAAACATACCCGACTTAGTAATAACCTTTCCTTTAAATGTACACATTCTGATATTAATAATTTAAGATTAAACCTCATGATTAACGAATATTTTGCATACTAATTACATGTTTTAGTTAACTGGAACCTAAATCTTCCGAATGTTATTTCAATATCTTGACAAATTTGCATATAAATTACGTGTGACCTTACAAAGTAGTAAGTTGCCCTAAGATTCCTAAATAAAAAATTTTTAAGTTAAAAGTAATTAAGAGTTCAATGCACACCTAGGAGCTGATCACAAAACATGGAAAAGGCGTAAGTTGGGAGGAATGAACATCTTCCAGCACAGGGATGTCCATAAGTATACCTCTATAGGGATTTATTGGACCAGAAGTCTGTGACTGATTTTGTAATCCTGTCAGCTGACTTATTTCGATCAGTATTGGATACTCGTGTGAGGAAAGGGGCAAAACTATTAACTGAATAAAACTTTGTGGTATGCACTTTGCGGTTCTCTGAATCCATACCAACCAAATGAAATACTTGGTCCAGTCAGACTTGGCACATCAAATGGGAGGCATGGAAGATAGAGCTGTGAGGAAGACTTTTGCAGGTAACATATCTTCAAGTTTCAAAGAACTATCCAGTGATTGTGCTACTGTTGAAGAGAAGCGGCAGTTTGAAAGTGCTGTGATTACGTTGGCTGTGGTCTTAAGCCGCTGTAAAAGGACCGTATTGTGGCATGGTGAAGTCCACGAAACTGTGAAGGTAAAGAAGGAAGCCTATTTGCTATGGCCTGCAAATAAGTCACCTTTAAGTCAAATGCGGTCCACTGGTGCGTGAAAAGCAGCAGCTGAGTCAGTATCAACAGCTAAAGCCAAGGCCTGAGAAAAGTTAAGGAGAAATTCGAGGCAGAATATAGTTCGGCAAAAAAGGTATTCCGGCAGACCGCGTGTTGCTTCCATGGTTGGTTGGATTGGTTTGGTTTTTGTATTAACGTCCTTTTCAACTGCTATGGTCATTTCAGGACAGCGTTATAGGGGCCGCAAATTTTGCCTCGCAAGTTCTTTCATGTGCAGCCAGCAAACGACTACACGGGAACAACGGCTTTACTTCCCTTCCGAAGGAAGTGCGTGATCTCAGGATTTTCCCCTGAAAAATCCTCATCATCCTTAGCCAGGATCGAACCCCCAAACTCGGGCATCGTGCAACCACTGAGCCACCAGGACCAATAACGCCTCCGTGGACAGAAGTCTCTTTCATCACAAACTATTAATTATTCAGATGGGAGGCTTCTGAAAATGGGGGAGAGTGTATTGCATAGGTGGAAGAAATACTTTGCATCTGGTGACAGCAACAACTGAGGCACATGAGATATCTTGGAACGTAGAATGGTCATGGTACTATACACCCGGGGACTTCTTCTCTGGAGACTTAAGAGGTTCATCAGGCTTCTCACCCAGTTCAGTGTACCTCCTCTGGTTTATTCTTTGGGCGAGCGTGCAAAGTGAGCTTGGCTCCTGGACCAGTCAAGTCTTTCTTTTCACTTCACTGTTCGATTGTCGATTGTCGACCAATTTCAGTTCGTTGTAGTTCGTTGGAAACTTCTTCGTTGGAAATCTCTTCTTTAGAAGGGTTCATAATTGTAAGTAGACTTCACAATTTTTAGATAAAAATAATATTGTAAATAATAATAATAAATAATAATATAGGATTGTTTATAAAATAATATGAACAGGGTGACAACCGGGAAAAGTCAGGTAATTTGACAAAAAGTTTTTTACACCTTTTCTTTGTTTGCCTTTGTTTGGGTTGCAAACGTAACGTTTTTTTTCTTCTTAGACTGTACTTTTGTAGCCATAAAAATAAACTGGTAAATGAGAAAACTAGACATAAGACTAAGAAGCGGAAGTGCAAGTCACGTGACACATACTTCCAATCACCTCTTCTCCATATGTCCGTACTTGGAATCCAGAAAGTCTGGTAACCTTAGCTTAGCCCTAATCAAATGTTAGAAATCATATGAATCTAGATTATTGTACCTTTTGCCAATATTATTGTATTACCTTTTAATATTAAGTGTGTCCAAGATATGAGCCTTCTTGTAATTTCATAAAAAAATCTGTTAAGAAAATCGCCCACGCTTCGAATCTTGTGTGTTGGCGATGACGTCACTTTATGCCAGAGCACAGCCCACTAGATGGAATAGAACAAAATGATCATCTAACAATGGCAACATATGTGCAAATAAATATAGTTTCATTTTTTTCAAAGTAGAGCCATCTATGGAGGAGGAGAAAAAGCATCTTTTCTATAAAAAATTTCGAAAGCATATATGATGGTTTTAGAAATCTGCAAAACATAGTTCCTGTAATAGATAAAGTATTTTGGTTAGATTTTGTATGAAAATTAAAGCAAATTTTTGAAATAATTCTTCTATTCCATCTTATTTCACACAGACATTTTCAGGCCTTTATCTAGTGGCCTTTATTTATTTCAGGCCTTTATCTAATGGGCTGTGGCCAGAGCCTAGAGGTGACCTACTTGAAAACCGGAAGTGGAGTGAGTGTTTCACCCACGCCACCATCGGGGGGCAGCTCGACGCCCATCTGGGAAAAGCACTAGATAACACCTGGGTATTATCTAGTGCTTTACACCTGGGATATAAAAGGACGCTGGAGAATGCACCAAGATCATTCCCGATCGACAGACGAGACCAGTAAGACCTAAGTGAGATGGAAGTCCAAGAAGACGACGATGCCGAAGCAGATGCCTTGGGACCGGGAACAATCTTGTTCCACCCGGACTTGGATCCTTTTGCGTTGATGTTTTAATTAGCAGTTAGGCCTAACCCTCTCTTGGAAAGAGAAGAAACCACGTGGTAATTTTGTATTGTTCAGTTTATCTTTATTATTGGTATACCTTACCTGTATTCTTGAGATGTTAGATCATTAATTTCTATAAGATTAGAAAGTTATTAACAAGCTTTAACACGGATAAAAATGTCCAAGAATTTTAGATTGTGGATTCTAATTAATTTGGATTTAGATTAAAGGGAAGGTTTAAAGCAGTCTTTGGATGGAATTTAAGTTTATAATTTTTATCTAATATGACTTTAGAATGGGTTTGGAATTGCTAAGACCGTGCTGGATTATAGATTTATATTTATTAGGATTGTTTGGATTATTCAGATGGAAAGGTTACTGTAGTGCTTTGTAAGAACACTAGGATTTCTTAAGTTTCAGGGTTGTGGATTTAATATTAGCGGGACTGGATTTAATGTTATCTTATTGCCATTATTAGTGGGCTTTTAAGTTTGTAATCTTTGTTTGTTGAGATGTTAGAACGGTTCTTAGAATTATTAGACTGTTTATGGATTGTAGACTTTTGGATTGTTAAGAATTATGGATTGTGAATTCAGTTGATTCTAGAACAGTTAACTTTGTTTGTTGAGGGTTTAATTTATTGTGATCCTATTTGGGAACTGACTAGAAGACAAGTTTATTTATTTATTTATTTATTTATTTATTTATTTATTTATAGAATGTAATGACGTAGCTGTATTGTGATAAATAAAAAGTAAGATGCCTAAGTTTCTCTTTATGATTGTTGTGTATGGATTAGCTAAGTTTGATTATTAATTTGATTGTTGGAATCTGCAATGTTATTGGCAACTAGCATATTATTGATATTTGGAAGTTAGATTGCATCTTATTATTGGATTGTTTTGTTAGACAATTTAGAGTTAAAGTAACATTACCACAGTGGGTACCTAAACCTTTTTTGTTATGGGGAAAGGTTTAGCTTTGTTTTTGGTGTGCATACTTGGTAGCTCCATGCAAAGTTTGTGTGGGAGCTTTGGTGTTTTGATTCTTAGATAGTGGCTGTGTTAACCCGTAATTAGAAGGCTAATCCCGTTTGGTCGGACTGGCATCTGGGTTTTAGTGGTAGCCCACTGGTGTTGGATCCGGTGAGTTGGCTTTGTTTTACCATTGTAGTGACCGCCTCCTTGCGTTTATGCATTTACACGATGGAAGGTTTTCGTGTGTTTTGATCAGTTTGCACATTTGGGTAGTTTAGTGCCTTGTTTAGGTTTGACATTGTTTATTTAGCGTGGCTATTTGGGAGTCATATTGATTTAGACTTGTTCTAGCTATTATTTGATCATTAGTTGTCACTATTTAGATCTTACAGTCTACAATGAAATGTATGTACTTTGCTTACTGCCTATTTTGTTTAACTATTTGTTGCTATCTTGTAATATTCGTAAATAAATCTTCTTTTTCGCATATCAATCTGTCCCAACCTTTTCTCTTAATTTAAGTTGGCACCCTGTTTAGGAAGAAATGCTGACAAGGTGATGTTAACCCTAAATCGACTTCACATCTTCATGTTCCAGGATGATGAGATGGCTTATTCGCAAAACTTTGAAGAGCACATGGAGCTTCTGTAAATTTGATACAGAGAAATTAATTAGGAAGCCCTCTAAGTGTCAATTCTGCGACAGCAACATTACATATATGGGGCATGTGATATTTGCCGAGGGTGTGCAACCTGATCCTGGCAATGTCGGTGATATACTGCAGATAGCGCCACCTAGAAACATTCAGAAAGTAAGATCTTTGCTTTGCGCTGTCAACTTTTACCAGCCTTTCTTTGAAAGCCTATCAGAGACACTGCTACCAATAACAGCCGTAACTAAAAAGGGGGCAAGGATGAATTGGAACTGAGAGGGTGAGAATGCATTAGAAAGGGTAACTCTAGCACTGAATGCTTCCACACTTCTAATATTGCCTGACTATAAGAAAGTATTCATTCTCCACACCAGTGCCTCGCAAATGGCAGTTGGTGTTGTACTGCATCAAGAACAGGATGGTAAAATTCAACCAATTGCATATTTTAGCTCAAATTTGAAGGGAAGATGGTACTGCATCAAGAACGGGATGGTAAAATTCAACCAATACACAACAAAAAGCCAACTCAATTAGTGTGCCATTGAAAAGGAAGCCATATCCATTACAAAGGCTGAGACACTTCAGGCAAATTATTTTCGGTTTTCCTATGAGGACCATGTCGGACCACAAACCACTTTCATTTGTCAAGACAATGAGTGGCACAAATCAGCCTTTCTTTTCTGGTCCATTGAGACTGAGGGATACAACCTCACTATTGAGCATGTTAGAGGCTTAGTAAATGGAATAGCCGACCTATTATCCTGGGCTGTTGTCGCAGAATGTAACAGGATAGTGAGCATCAGCATTGACAAGCTAACCCATGGGACTGTCAAAACACATAAGTTAGACAACATATTTACTCTAAAATAGGGTAAAAAGTAAAGCCAGCTGAGGCAGTACGAAGACTATACAATGATGCATGGTAAACTAATGTAGAAGGGGTAAGTTTAATAGGAAAAATGAGTTGAAGCTTTGCATTGGAGAAGGCATGAGGATCATTCTGATAGAGAGGCCCCACAGTAAATGTCTAGGAGGTCACATGGGCAATAATAAGACTGTCAGGGCTCTGAAAAGGGAATATTACTGGACCAAGATGTACGATGACATTGAAAACTTTATTAAAGAAGGTCCTAACTGTCAACAGTGCAAGTTGCACCAAGGTAAGGCTCCATTTCAAGAGGGCATCAAGGCTCCTTTCGAAATGGTAGCATGGAATGTGATAAGTCCTCTTCCAGAATCTGACAATGGGAACAAGTATATTATAGTCTTCAGTGGCCAGATATCCCGAGGCAGTGGCTACAACATTTCCGCTGCTGCCTCGGCTAGGTGGGCTTTCTGAACCGTTGTCATGTTCAAAATGTCGTGCAAGATGTTGAAAACTGATCCATGACTTATTTTCACTTTTTCCACTATCGTCTCAATTGATACTTCAGTCTTCAAGCACCAGGGCCTCCACTTCACTTGTGATTCCCTGTTAATCATGGAGAGAAGGTCTGCCATTTCGTTCTTAGTCATTCAGACCTGTTTGTCCACTTGCAGCATCAGCACTACCTAACCAATGTCATATGATGATGCATTGTTGCCATACGCTTCCACCAACTCAGCATGAAATGTTGCAGCGTTGTTCCTCTTCTAATGCAGAAAACGAATCACCGAACGATACTCTATCAATGGGCTGTGCCATTTTGTTTTGGTTCCTCTAGCGGTGTACTATGGTACTGGCACAAGATTTCAATGTGCACCAGGATTCAAACATATACCTCGATGATAATAACTGTGGCAAACAAACCTAAACACATCTAACTATCGAGAATACACATGCACAATCCAATATAACAAATATTAACCCTAGCCTAAATAATCCTTCTGGACAAATAATCAATGACAAGGTCACACCGACCATAAAGAACCTGTTACGGGAATCTGCAAGTCAATCACGAGTGGGTACACACACCTCTTCTTCAGGTCAAAACAAACCAGAGCCGAGATGGGGATCTGGAACTGGTCTATCCCCGTTAGAAAGCCATGTTCCATTCGCCTTCGACTGGGAAACATCAGTGATGAGTACGACTGTAGCACGTTAGCAAGTATACTCCAAGAGCACCAAATTAACATTATCGAATGTGGCAGATTGATTACCCGATCTGGGTCACAGCCTCCTTATGTGTTCTTACGAGTTACGGAACTAAGTTTAGAGGATAGTTTAAATGTTGCAATGTGGCCTATGGGTGTGTCAATCCGACCGTTTTATGGTCCCAATCCAATTTTCGGCCTTGATTATTGGAGACTGTAAACATAAGGAAACCTAAACGACGGGAGGCCTGATACGCCCCCAAACAATTGAATGGGATAGTATTAAGAGAACACTGTTGAACGCACGTTCGATTCAAAATAAACTTGATGATTTGCAAGCCATGCTTCCGACCCCATACACTTCTGTTTTATTACTGAGACCTAGCTCTCACCTAATTTTGACTATGCAATAACAGTAATACCAGTTTACCAACAATTTAGAGCCGACCGCCCCAGGGGTGGGGGCGTGATGATGTTGCTGACACTTTCGCCACTCTCCTGACTAATTCAGGTAACCAAGGAGGCATGGAACACTTGACAATTAAAAGTTTCATAAAACACACTTGGATTCACTTGACCTTAATATACCATCTCTCACATATAGCAATGGAAGACTGTGTTTCCCTAATAGGTAATCTAAATGATACAGATACCCACGTTTTGCTGGGCGATTTTAACAGTAATTTTTATTTTCCTTCTCATGACTTCTGGAGATTAACTACCTGCACGAAGGCCCTTCGCCTGACGCAAATACTTTCCAAAGCCACTCGGATCACAAACGCCTGTGAGTCCTTAATCGACCACATAGTTATTGCTTATAAGGATGTGGTCCATTTAACAATACCAAAAGTTGATCATGTAGCAATCTTTGTTTCCTTAATTTTAACAAAATCTGATCAGAAATGCAATAAGAACAAGGAATTATATCTTCGTTCATATGACTCTTTTAATAGACAACAATTTCAAAGAAATTTAGAAATGCTAAATACTGAGCCTTTGGAAAGTGTTGACGACGTCGACGTGTTGCTTTTGCTTGAGAAAGTTGACCATTTGGTGATGAAGGCTGCAATCACAGCTGGTCGACAATATAAAACTTACAGATCGACCCGAAGACCACATAATAAATGGTGGAATTCAGCCTTAACTAGTACGTGAAAGATTAAACAACAAACTTACCACAACTACGTTCGAACCAGGGAACAACTAGAACTTAAAGCTACTGCCGATTTTAAAAAAGCTATCCAAAATGCCAAAAGAGCCGCCGTTACCCAATATGCCAAATCTAACCAACTTTGGCAATTGATATACGGCGAAATTGTACTTACAGTAAACCACAATTACCTTGCGACAAATATAGACATTACCTCAAGTAGCTCAACAACCCCACCAATCTTACTGTACCTTCCAAGATTGTTAAGTGGGATACATCAAGTGGGGACAAACATTTCGATAACTTCCACCGAACCTGGTATCTCTTTTGGTTTATTGATAGTTAATTTAATTATAAAGGTCCGAATTCGTGGCCCAAACTATCCGCTTGCTATGACAGACAAAATCATCTAAAACTTTAGTCCTACTGGATACATGATGATATATATTTTGTGCACAGCGATAGTGAAAACTAAAATATTCCACAAGCCCTCAAAATAACAAGAATAATTCCTATTTATAAAAGTGAAGAGCCGACTGACATTTCCAATTATCGTCCAATTTCGGTTATGAACCCTCTATCTAAGATTGTAGAAAAAATTGTTTTCTATCGTTTAACCAGCTACTTACCAACAGAAGGGGAGTAGACCCAGATGTAAAGTTACTTGGATTCCATTGTATTTTTTTATTAAAGCTATAGAGGTTTACGTGAATGGTTATAATTTCATTATCGCCCAAACTGACATCACTAAGGCTTTTGACACAAATCTCCAGAGACAAACTCCTCTACGACTTATCGACTCTGGGGGTGTCTGAAGGATACTTGGACTTATTAGATGATTATTTTAGGGATCGGACAAATATTATCAGTTTATGCCCTCTCATAAGCAATAAGTCTATACGTAGTATGATCTAGGGCTCGATCAGCGAACCCCTCCAATTTGCAGTTGCTACTGCATCAATATACTGTCATCAATTCAATACAGAAATACTGAGCTATGTTGACGACAACTTTTTTTTCTTACCTACCACATCAAAGAGCATGGCATGGCTCAGGAACTCCTTCAACGAGATCCGACATACATGTCAAATTGGTAGAGAAGTAGAGGCTTACGCCTTAATTCAACAAAAACCAACATTATGAGTGGCATGAAAGTTGAAACCTCTTCAAATACAATCAAGATACTTGGTATTACCTTTGAACCTAATCTTAGTTTTAATGTCAATACTGACCAGCCCCCTGAGTGGATGCCCCCTTACCGTGGATCAGGGGTTTGGGTGCTTCAAGCATTCTGTGAGCTATGCTGGTTGTAGCACGGCTACGTTAGGGTCACCCTTACCAGAAAGGTCATGGTTGAGAAGTGAGGCGAAGAGTATCCAAACAAACATTATCTCATGATGTCGACGAATGAGAAAATTCAAATTGCATCGGGTGTGGCTCAAGTTAAAGTCACCCGCGTTCGAGAGTTAGGCAGACGCTCTCGTTCGAAAAATAGTCGACAGTCTCCCGGCTGTTATCTAGGAGCAATGCCTCCGAGAAGCCCCACCAGTGCACTCGCTATGCGCTTGGGGAAAACGGTCAGGGGGCAGCGCATGCATTTACCCAGGAGGAGAAACAGGTAAAGCGACAACGGGATAAGTGCTGTCAATTGGCACTTGGAATGTATTCTCCATGACAGGAAAGGAATCAGAATTAGTGGAGGAAGCCAAATGGTATCGGCTGGATATAATAGGTATTACCTCTACGAAACGTCTGCGTTCTGGAACTATGGACTTAGAAACAGGGTGGAAGCTTTTCTACTCTGGTGTCGACCCTAACATGACTGCCCAGGCGGGAGTGGAGTTACTCACAAGTCCCCGGCTGGCAGATTATGTTGCAGATTGGACCCCCTTAGGTGGAAGACTTTGTCTCCTGAGGCTTCAGATAGGGAAACGGTCTCTCTCTCTATTCGTTGTGTATGCTCCGAATGCAGTCACAGAGTACCCACTTTTTCTAGATGAAGTTGATGCTGCTCTTAGCAGCAGAGGGAGTGCAGATTCTGTCATCCTGATGGGCGACTTCAATGCACACGTAGGGGCTGATGACCAAACGTGAAAAAGCGTGATTGGGAGGAATAGTGATCCCGATTTAAATGCGAATGGGAGGTGCTTGTTGGATCTCTGTTGCAACAATGGACTTTCCATCACAAACACCTTCTTCCAGCACAGAGATACAATGGACCAGAAATCACTGATTGATTTTGTAATTGTTTCAGCCGACTTATTCCGATCAGTGTTGGATACTCGTGTGAGAAGAGGGGCAGAACTATCAACTGATCACCACCCTGTTGTCTGCACTTCGCGGTTCTCAGAATCCATGCCAACCAAGCGAAATACTACGTTTAGACAAACTTGGCGCATCAAATGGGAGGCATTGGAGGATAGAGCTGTGAGGAAGACCTTTGCAGATAACATATCTTCAAGTTTCAAAGAACTACCCAGTGATCGTGGTACTGTTGAAGAGGAGTGGCAGTTGTTTAAAACTGCTGTGATTACTTCGGCTGCATTGTGCTGTGGTCGTAAGCGGCTGAGTGTGGCTCAGGGCAGTGAGAAAAGGACTGCGTGGTTGAACGGTGAAGTCCAAGAAGCTGTCAAGTCAAAGAAGGAAGCCTATTTGCTATGGTTTGCAAATAAGTCAACTTCGAGTCGAGTGCGGTACACTGAGGCGCAAAAGGAGCAGCAAAGACAATATCAACAGCTATAGCCAAGGCCTGGGAGAAGTTAGGGGAGAAATTGGTTCGGCAAACAAGGTGTTCTGGCAGACCGTGCGCCGCCTTCTTGAAAAGAAATCTCGTTCATCACAAACTATTAAGAGTTCAGATGGGAGGCTACTGAAAACTGAGGAGAGCGTATTGTATAGGTGGAAGGAATACTTTGCATCGCTTCTTAATCCGATGACAACAACAACTGAGACATACAAGGTGCACCTTTAAGCGGAGAATAGTCACAGTAGTATCACTGAAACACAAGTCAGATGGGCAATTAATTCCCTGAAGACTGGCAAAGCTGCAGGTGATGATGAAATCCAGCCCGAGATGTTAAAGGCCTTAAATCAGGATAGAATCATGTGGCTGACTCGAGTGTGTCAGGTTGTTTGGATATCTGGACAGGCCCCTAAGCAATGGCAGACAGGAATTGTGATCCCTATCTTCAAAAAGGGAGATCAGAGAGATTGCAACAACTCTCGAGGCATCTCTTTGCTCAG
This sequence comes from Rhysida immarginata, assembly GCA_023313115.1. Classification (NCBI taxonomy): domain Eukaryota; kingdom Metazoa; phylum Arthropoda; class Chilopoda; order Scolopendromorpha; family Scolopendridae; genus Rhysida; species Rhysida immarginata. The sequence goes on along the minus strand of JAHWFO010113782.1, from coordinate 941,675 downwards.
CATTCCTGGGAAAGTGTACGCTAAGTGTCTGGAGAATAGAAGTCGGGAAATAGTCGACTCCAAACTGTCAGGGGAGCAGGGTGGTTTCCGACCTGGCCGAAGCAAGACGGATCACATCTTTGCTCTAAGGCAAATCTTTGAGAAATCCTGGGAGAATGCAAAAGAGGTCTACGCTTGCTTTGTGGACCTCGAAAAAGCATATGACAGAGTTCGTTGGGATAAAGCTCTGGCAAGTGTTGCAAGAGTATGGAGTGGATGGGCAATTACTGGTTGCTATCATGTCTCTGTACGGAAGCTCTGAGATGTGTGCTCACATAAATGGCATTAGGTCAAGACCGTTCACCGTGGGTGTTGGACTCTGCCAAGGGTGCGTACTGTCGCCCCTCTTGTTCATTATCTTTATGGACTGGATAGACAGGGGCAGCCAAGGCGATGAGCGTGTTTGTGTGGGCGACTGCCTGGTATAGAGGTTTTTCTTTGCTGACGACCTTGTCCTCCTTGGGTCTTCTCGCACGAACCTTCAGCATGCACTAGACTGGTTTGCAGCCAAATGTGAAGAAGCTAGGATGAAGATCAGTGTGGCTAAAACCGAGGTTCCGGTCCTTTCAAGACAGCCTCAGTGCGCTCTCCATGTTAAGGGAGCCTCATTGAGACAGGTGGAGAAATTCAAGTATCTCGGGATTGCATTCACGAGTGATGGACGGCAGGAGAAAGAATTGGATGCTCGGATCGGTGCAGCAAGCTGTATCAGACGTGAACTGTGGCAATCCGTGGTAACGAAACCCGAGCTAGGTAACAAAGCCAAGCTCTCAGTCTTCAAATCTATCATTGTCCCCATTCTCACCTATGGTCATGAGGCTTGGGTAATGACCGAAAGAGTGCGATCGCGGGTACAAGCGGCCGAAATGAGATTTCTGAGAGGTGTGGCAGGTGTTACCCTACTGGATAGAGTGTACAGCAGCACAATAAGGGAATCTTTAGGTGTTGAGCCGCTACTTCTCCGCATTGAGATCTCAGTTGTGCTGGTATGGCCACGTGATACGGATGCCGCAAAGTAGTCTTCCTAGGCAGTTGTTATTTTCGAAGCCGGTGGGAAAGAGACCAAGGGGTCGGCCTAGAATCAAGTGGCTAGACTACATGGAGAATATGTGTTCGAGTCGCTTAGATATTACCAGAGAGGACATGCGCCTGATGGTGGAAGATCGCGATCACTGGAGATTTTCCATAGGGCTGCTGCCCCTGCGATCCTAACAGATAAGTGGGTTTGAAAAATAAGTAAGTAAGCAAGTAAGTAAGTATATTGACCAGATCATTACTGTTACTTCGTAAGACATATTTGGTCAAACGGTTAAGATCCCTTTTGAATATCCAGCAAATTTGTCAATTTATTACCATTGTTATCGCCCCAAAAATAGAGTACGAGGCGGTTCTCTGGTCATCGTCCTCGTCAGTAAATCTAAAGAGGTTATCAGTTGCGTACACTCGTTTAATTAGGACAGCATTTAAAATGAATAGGCTGGACTCCATGACAAGGATGTGCTCGAATCACCAATTACCTATTCTCACTTCCATTAATAAGGCGTCTGTGATTATTGAATTGTCTGTAGCGGCTGCGTTCGTCAAGGCCTGGTTTACTTCTGGAACGTGCAACTCATCGTTTCCTATTTGTTGTTCCAACTATTATGTCCATATATAAAACAAAACGTTTTCCATATGATCCAATCGCCCTATGGAACGCTTTACCTTTTGAAATACGTTCGTCTGTGTTTTCCTCTACTTTAGTTAATGTTCTTCACCCTGTTGTCATTTTAATCGACGTCTACCAAGTACTATATCGACTCTCAGTGAAATGATTATTTATTTTTCTCTGCTGTGAAGGTCTGTTTCTTCCTCTTCTTTGTTTGACGACGTCAGTTTTTATCCCGTGGATTTTTATTTCTTTTTACTCCTTGTGAGTGCCGACAAATAATAATAATAAGAAGAAGAAGAAGAAGAAGAAAAAGAATACCCGCATACAAACAAAAAATTAATTACGTAGCTTTATTTTTAGAGGTGATAATTAAAACTATTCCTTGGACAGTTAAGACATAAACTCAAGGCTTGTAATATTTCTTTCTGATGATAGTGTAATACTTACTAATTGTATTATCAAAATTCTGAAATACAGGGTGACCCACTCCAAGCCAAAGTCAGGTTAGGTTAGGTTAGGTAAGGTAGGTTAATAACTTGAACAATAATACAATAATAAAGATATTGTAATGGAATTTTTTTATAGTGGATTCTCGTTTTTACGAAATTCCGTATTTTCCGAAGTAATTCTGAAATCCCAACTCCAATTTTGTAATTTTCTTGTTATAAACGACCACTAACAGACTTTAAAAAAGGAAGTTATCAATTTGATGCGTATGTATGTAATATTGTTGGAATTGCACAATATTCATATTTGGTAGTCTCTGTGGGCTTCTTAACAAGTATGTCAAATTTCTTAAGTGTGTATGTATTGTGGTTTCCCCGCTTCATGTTCTTTGTGTAGCGGGGAAAATTTTTTACCCCCCTTTCTTCGTGTAGCCCCCCCCCCCTTTTTTAGCAGCTTTAACTATCGATGGTGTTCCCTAAGGGTTCGTACCTGAATTGTTTTATTACTCCTTTTTAGTAATGTTAATCTTAGAATAGCTCTAATAATAGTTTTCATCAATAAGAGTTTTTTTTATTAATTTTTAAAAGTTTTATTCTTAATCGTTCCTGTAGCGGTTTTGATGGCTTTAAGTCCTTTCTCTGTTTAGATTGTCGTTGCTTTGTATTGTTTTAATAATTTCTTTTTTAATTTTAGAACCTTTACATTTCGATAGTCTCACGCTCGCCGGTGGCTTGCTTATAGCTCGTGCTTGGCTCGAGTTTCGTCTTTTTTAGGTTTTTCGTGGCAGTCTTGAACGATTTTTCCTCGGAACAGCAATAGTCATGATGCTGTTTCTCCCTGGGCTCGTCTGGTCGTTCCATGGAGGCCTTAAGAGCACTTGATTGATTTTCCATTCACTGTTAATTCCACGTTGACGGATTTAGATGTTTTACTGGATGCAATGGGCTCTTCTGTTTGGTTGAAGTCACTTCTCTCCTAGCTCTGCGGATCCTCTCCTCGCCTCATCGTTGTTGTTATAATGCCTGGTCATTCAAGATAGTTTGATTGTAAATGATGGCGCCGACTTATAGAAGGCGTTGACCATCGGGACTCAAGCAACTTATGGGGATTCGAGTCGTTCAACTATACCTTCATGTTTTTGGCTGAGGTATCTCACAAAGCCGCTTGCTTCGACGTTACTCTTCGAATGCCTCTGGTAAGTTTCATAAACATTATTCGAATTCACGCTTCAGTCTTGACTCGTCATTGTTGAACTGTTTTTTTCTCCCTATCCATTTTATGGATTCGCTGGTATCGTCGAGACATTCAACCGGTTTAACAAATGATCATGACTTTTGGAGTTTCTCTTGTTTTGGATTGAATGGACTTCACCGAAGCGTTCGGATCGATCACCTTTGCTGCTGCTTGAGACTGTGTTTATAACCAATACTTACCTCTTGTGCCTTCATGTCACACTATATAGTTGTTGTAACTTCTTTTGGAAACCATTAATTTAATGATGTTATTCCTTTTCTTTTATTCTTTCTATTTTAGTTACCTATGGACTGGAGTGTGATCCTGATCAACTTATCATTAGTTTCCTTTCTAATTTTGTTTCTCGTGTGAAATGCTGTATGTAGTTTAGTTGTTATGCCAGCCTTTGTCATTAAGTTTCCTGTAACCTGCTATCCAATAGAATCATGAATCCACGTCGTCTGGTATTTTCTTCCTCTTTCTTTTTACCGATTTCCCCGGCGTTTCCTTAATTGTTCTTTCCTCCCCCAATTACGTTTTATTTGTTTTAGTTTAGTGTATTTTTTTGCCTTTTCTTTCTCCTAGTTTCCTCTTTGCTTGTTTTTTTTCTTTTATGCTTCTAGGTTCACACTCGGGCCAACGGACTGTCTTTCTTCCCAAAAGTCCAATCTGCTCAGACTTAACCGTCATGTTTGGTTGTATTCCTTTTTTTGCCGTCCATCAGGTTCCAAACAAACCTGAACATAAATTAACCAACAACTTGTGCTCCACCGAACTAATTCCTAGCCCTACTCCCGAAGATCAAGCTTCCTCCCCATCAACCCTGCTGTTTCTTCCCTCACTGCTGTTTCGATTGACCTGCGATCGTCCTAGAACTCTTTGAAGTGTTTTTTTGTGCATTTTCAATTTTCATTCCTTTTTGTTTCATGGAGGATCATATTTTCAAAACGCATCACCAATACTCATTCAGCGAAAAATATTCGTACTGCTTGGTCGTGGTTGTTGTAAATTTCGAAATGTTTTCCAATTCGGATTTGGGTTCTCTAGCATTGACTCTTGCACTGTGCGAACAAAAAAAATCAAAGAGAAAGAGAAATAGACGCTGGTCCAAAGAGTGGTACAAGCCGAGAAGCTGCTTTTTTTTGCATTGCAATTGTTTTTTTGTTTTTATTATAATAATCTTTTGACTTCACACACCACAATTCCAAATAATCACGATATGCAGCTATTAACAGGGTTGTGAAATCTCGATCACTAGAAGGGAAACTTGGTGAGCTTGGTGGGTCAGCCATTTTCTCACTTCGCCGTCTCGCAAAACACTGAAGGAAACCTTCGCGGTCTCGCAAATAACCTGGATATTGAAGGAAATTTTGACAAAAACCTCCTAGACGTTCAATATTGAAAGGATGCTTTCTTCAATATTGACAGAAAATATAATTTTCTATAAAAGCAGATAACCCCCATGTTGGTAGGCATATTAATGATGTGGGCGTGGCCTTGGCGCGTCGTTTTTCCACCAATCAGCGTGCAGTATTCGCATCCCTTCACCCCCCCACCCCTCCACCCTTCCTGACGTCACAGACGTTCAACCAATCCGCGTGCTGAAGGCGACTCACAGGACCCACTACCCCCCTCCTCCCTGTTTTGGGCGTTGGTCTTTTATTTGGGCGTTTTTTTTGGCATTGGCCTTTATTTGGGTGTTTTTATTTGGGCAGGGTCTTTTATTTGGGTGGGGGTCTTTTATTTGGGCGTTTTTAAGCGTTGGTCTTTATTTGGGTGTTTTTATTTGGGCGGGGTCTTTTATTTGGGCGTTGGTCTTTTATTTGGGTGTGGCCTAAGGCTGAAATAAAATTAATTTCTTCATCCTCTGATGAGACCCCTGGTGCTGGTGCTGAGCACCACCAGCCACCAGCGTGGCAGATTAGAGGGGTCCTAATGCTCTCAGCAAAATCCACTTAGGTGATTCTGTCATACAAGTGAACACCTGTTGATTGGCTTAAATACCCTTAATTCTGGCTAGGGGTTGGGGTACTGGCACCTCAAACGGATTACCTAATTACTAATTCACTATTGTTTCTTGGGTAACCAAATTTTTTCCAAGCTCTTTTTACAGATTTTCTAAATAAAACGACTGCTATTTCAAGATGTATTGTTTTGTTTTTTTAATTTTCAACTAAGGACTATATTGTTTCAATTGATAGGTGTGCAGCTGAGTAGGGACTAATGCTGTCTAAAAGGGTGGGACTGAACTCTCATATACCGGTTATAAATAATAAATAAATACAGAGGTGTTCTTTACATAACTTAATTTAAATTTTGGTCATGGATGATGCATTTTCTCACGCCGCTAATGCTGCCGGTTTTGGTGGTGTGAAAGGTTTAGCTAAACAAACAAATCATTCTGAAAAAGAGACACCTGAATGGTTAAGGGGTGTGAGAGCTTATACGCTACATAAACCGGTGCGTCATCATTACCCACGTGTAATTGGTGTATATGCGTGTATATGCGCCAAGTGGACTTGGTTGATCTAACCAGTCTGTCAAAACAGAACGATGGTTATAAATTTCTACTTACCTGCATCGATGTTTTCTCGCGCTATGCGTGGGTCATTCCTCTAAAAACGAAGAAGGGGCTTGAACTTCAGAAAGCATTTCAAAAAATTTTCACACTCAACAGTGTTCCTGTAAAAGTGAACAGCGATAAAGGGAAAGAGTTTTTAAACAAGCATGTTCAAGATTATTTTAAAGAACTCAACACGGATTTCTTCACAGCAGAATCAGATTTGAAAGCTGTTACGATCGAACGATTCAACCGTACGTTAAAAAAGAGGATGTTTAAGTTTTTTACATTTACCAACAAACACAGATACATCGACGTCTTACCTGATCTCGTGTTAAGCTACAACCATCGCAATCACAGAGCCTTGGGTATGGCACCAGCTGATGTCAATGAACGAAATGCCCCAGCTCTATGGTTGAAACAACAGAGTTATTATACAGTTGCACCACAAACAAATCCAAGGTTGCAAATCGGAGATTACGTACGTATTTCGAAAATGAAAAACATATTTGATAAAGGGTATCTTCCAAACTGGACCGAGGATGTGTTTGAGGTTTCAAAAATCATTTATAGAAAACCTGTTGTGTATAAAATTAAAGATTACGATGGCAGCGAGATCTCAGGTGTATTCTACGATCAGTAGTTACAAAAGGTGAAAAATCCTGAAGTTTTTAACATCGAACAGATTATTCGCTGGCGCACGAGGCGTGGTGTTCGCGAAGCTTTTGTGAAATGGCAAGGTTACCCGGCCAGCATGAACAGCTGGGTACGAGAGATAGATCTTTTAAATGCTTGTCAAGAGGCGATTGACACCAGTTGGGTCCGAGTACAGCCATCATGTATAAAGACACGGATTTTTATGTTACGCTACCATCAACACACCTACTGGAGAGCAAATTCATTCCAATACAACAGCTCATTTTATCACAAGACTGCCGAGGACGCTACGTTTCCAGGGGCGATGGGAGGTTGGTTTATCGGAAACACATTTCCCAGCCCTCTTCAAGAATATTACGACTGTAAACAACACTTTCGAAATAGGTTTCAAGACTGATCTCATAGAAGAACAAATCGATTTCAGCATTGTTTCACCAGTAAGAATTCCGACACTCCAGTCTTTCATAATCGAAGTTGAATTGGTGTTACAAGCCTATTTGAAAGATGTTCTCTTTTACCATAACATCTCTTTAGATCAAAACGTCATCAAGAGTTTGCCTCTGAATGTCGGGATTCGCTTTAACACTCCCGAATTCTGTAAGGTGTTCAATCTTTCGCCAAATATTTTCTACGAGGATTGTTTCTCTCTAACTCCGGATTACAAACTGCCGTTTAAGTGGGTGCCCGATTTTTCTGTTACGTTAAGGTATCCCAAATCGGTACCTCTATACCAAAAAATTGTTGAATTTAAGAGTACCAAATTGCAAAGTAGGATATTGCAAAGAGTACCAAAATTGCTGCTATTGATTTTCTAAAAGATAGTTTTAGAACGGCGGGTATCGAGACAAAGATAGTTAATGATCTTGTATTGTTTACGGGGTCCTCAACACAATTCATCGAATTCCAAGCAGCTGTCAACATTGGATTTATACCTGATAGGTTTCTGAACAAGAAATTGAAAACGCCTATTGATATACCTTTAAACGACACAAATGACGGATTTATCAGTTGTGTTATTTTTGATCCACCTGACACTCCAGAACAGTGCATCTTAAAAATTCCCGAAGGGTATTATGATAGTCGTAGGGACGTTGTTGAGGCGCTCGTTAAGTTGATTCCATTGAAAGAACAGGCTTTTTACAAAATCAATCTCACACTTAACAAATGTTTTCATTTCAAATGCAGAGAAGGCCGCTATATTAGTTTTAGCGGGGGTTTATGTTACACATTGGGTTTACAAGCTGAACTTTCCGACCTGGAACTCTTTATCGGTGAGGGTTCAATCCCAATAGATCTTACACGTGGCATACATGGTTATTATCTATATACAGACATCAAACAGCCGCAAGTTGTGGGTAACACATTCGCTCCGCTCCTACGAATCATACCCGTTTCACATGAAAGACGAGAAGTGATTTATCAGGCTTTTCATTCACCCGACTACTTTCCCTTAAGTAAAAATGTCATAGACAAGATTGAAATCGCGGATCATTCCGACCACGGGGATTTGCTCGCGTTTTTAACAGGCAAGACCATAGTGAAATTACATTTTCGTAAGAAACAACTGTAGTGCGAGGTTGATTTCTTTTTTCTCTCCTCCGCAATTACTTCAAGATGCATATCCCCTATCAACCGAGCCAAAAGGTAATTTCACGTTACTATTTAAACCAGAGAGGCAATGGCTTACCTGTGTTTAGAGGGTCTGTTTACCAGAGAGGCAATGGGATTGGTTCATTATTTTCAAATCTGTTTCGCATGGCAACGCCTTTACTCAAATCCATGGGTAAGATTCTCGGGCGACATGCCCTAAAGGGCGGTGTTTCCGTTTTTAATGATGTGATACATGGTCAAAATTTCAAACAATCGCTGTCATCAAGAATGAAAGAAGCCGGAGGTAATGCCCTGCAGGAAATGGGTGCTAGAGTTCAGAGAGGTAGAGGCAGTGTTAACAGACGAAATTCAGCATTTCCTACTCATTCACATGTAAAAAGGCCAAGAGGCAACAGCGTGGAGACCTTTCTAAAGAGTGAATACAGACAAAGAAGTCGAGTGCAGCGTGCAAAAAAGCTGAAAAACGAGCAGAAGAAACAGAAGAAGACCAGGAAGAAACAGAAGAAGTCAACAAAAAGGCAGGCAAAATTACGTTCTAAGCCAATTTTAAACATACGTCCTTTATCATCAGTTTTCACCTAATACATACGTAATCATGGAATAAATGATACATCAGCTGAGCACTGAATGTCTCAACAGCGATCTCGACATTTTTTCTATACCTCACACGAGCGGCCAACAGGAAAAACGACACGTCATGGGGTACCAACCAACAGCCATCATCAGCGAAGACGGGCCTATTGAATTCTACGTACCTGGTTTGGCGGATTTTTACACGGATCTCGATCAAAGTACATTAAGCTTAGAAGTCGTTATCAACAAAGGGGATGGACAGTTACCAGCTGGTGATAAAACAGGACCTGTGAACCTTTTCTTACATTCGCTATTCTCACAAGTCGATTGCTATCTAGGTGATACGTTAGTTAGTCATAGTAATAACTTATATCCATGAAACTCTTTTGAACTATGGTCAGACTTCTAAACAAAGTCAACTCACAACAGCTGGGTATTGTAAAGACACGAGCGGTAAAATGGACAGTGCTGACGATACAGACAATGGGTTTAAGTTACGTAAAAGACTCGCACGAAACGGCGTTTACTACATGGAAGGTCCGCTCCATTTAGACATCTTTCGGCAGGGTCGATTGCTACTAAACTCTACGGATTTTCTCTGAGGCTATACAGAAGTAAACCCTCCTTTGCTCTGATGTCTGATGTAGCTAATCCCAATTATCAGATCACAATCCAAACAGCAACGCTGAATGTTGAGAGAGTTAAAGTTAACACAGCCACGCTATTAGCACATGCAAAGACTCTGCAAACAACTAACGCGTTTTACCCTATTGGACGGGTTGAAATGAAGTCAGTGAGTATTGCTACGGGAACTAGAAATCACGTCATACAGAACTTAATTACTGGTCAGATTCCCTCCCGGTTGATTTTTGCATTTACATCGAGCGAAGCCCAGAATGGTTATTTTACTTCGAATCCATTCAACTTTCAACATTTCAATCTATCTTTCTTCTCCCTCTCACTGATACTCATGCAATTCCTCTAAACCCTCTGACGCCGAATTTTTCCTCTGGGTCATATATGAGAGAGTTTGTTCATTCCATGAAGGCACTTGGGATTTGGAAAGAAGACAGAGATGTTGACATCAGTCAGTTCGATTACGGTTCTGGTTACACATTTCTGGCCTTTGATCTTTCGGGGGACAGGAATTATTATACAGATAGATATAACCTTATACGTAACGGTACGTTAAGCGTTCAAGTTCAGTTTACTGAACCTTTAGCTAATTTGGTGAATCTGATTGCTTATTGTCAATATCAGAATCTCCTAGAAATCAATAAAGACAGAACAGTGAGCTTCGGCTTCACAAATTAAGGTCTATGGATACGCAAGAGCTATGGAGGGCTCTTGAGAGAGATCCATTCACATGCACTATGGCAAGAGGTGTTTTCCCTGCGGATTTAGTGCTTCAACTCAAACCTCTGCATCCAGCTTTACTCATTGCTAATACGGATGATTCCAGTAAGCCAGGCTCGCATTGGGTGGCTTTTTTATACCCTCCCGCAAACATGCATACATCTTTGATTCTTTCGGAATGTTTCCTCAACCACAATTCCAACCGTTCATGCTTATGCACGCGGAAAAATGCAGCTACAACACGAGAATAGTGCAACATCACACGTCTGACACATGCGGTCATCACTGTCTACATTACCTGAAATTAGCAGTCAGGGGTTATTCTACGGCAGACATCTTGAACAACACTTATACAAATGAACTACTTTTAAACGACTTACTCGTGAAATGTGAAATCATCCAACACGAATATACTAGCAACTCTGAATTTAATATCTGCCAAAAGGCCAAATGGAACCAATGTTGCAAACCTTTAAATTACTCTGTTTAATTATTCTGATTATTATTATTATCTGTTTATTCAATTTCTGTTTATTCATTTGTTCAAATAACCTTTTTGTATTCAGCTTGAATTTGTGTTTTGTTTGTGGTTACTTTTA
>JAHWFO010113782.1:865123-920949 GCA_023313115.1 Rhysida immarginata | reverse complement strand
TAAAAGTAACCACAAACAAAACACAAATTCAAGCTGAATACAAAAAGTTTATTTGAACAAATGAATATACAGAAATTGAATAAACAGATAATAATAATAATCAGAATAATTAAACAGAGTAATTTAAAGGTTTGCAACATTGGTTCCATTTGGCCTTTTGGCAGATATTAAATTCAGAGTTGCTAGTATATTCGTCTTGGATGATTTCACATTTCACAAGTAAGTCGTTTAATAGCAGTTCATTTGTATAAGTGTTGTTCAAGATGTCTGCCGTAGAATAACCCCTGGCTGCTAATTTCAGGTAATGTAGACAGTGATGACCGCATGTGTCAGACGTGTGATGTTGCACTATTCTCGTGTTGTAGCTCCATTTTTCCGCGTGCATAAGCATGAACGGTTGGAATTGTGGTTGAGGAAACATTCCGAAAGACTCAAAGATGTATGCATGTTTGCGGGAGGGTATAAAAAAAGCCACCGAATGCGAGCCTGGCTTACTGGAATCATCCGTATTAGCAATGAGTAAAGCTGGATGCAGAGGTTTGAGTTGAAGCACTAAATCCGCAGGGAAAAACCTCTTGCCATAGTGCATGTGAATGGATCTCTCTCGAGGGCCCTCCATAGCTCTTGCATATCCATCGACCTTAATTTGTGAAATCAAAGCTCACGGTTCTGTCTTTATTGATTTCTAGGAGATTCTGATATTCACAATAAGCAATCAGGTTCACCGAATTAGCTAAAGGTTCGGAAAACTGAACTTCAATGCTTAAAGTACCGTTACGTTTAAGGTTACATCTATCTGTATAATAATTCCTGTCCCTCGAAAGATCAAAGGCCGTTCTAAAACAATCTTTTAGAAAATCAATGGCAGCAATCCTACTTTGCAATTTGCTACTCTTAAATTCAACAATTTTTTGGTATATAGGTACCGATTTGGGATACCTTAACGTAACAGAAAAATCGGACACCCACTTAAACGGCAGTTTGTAATCCGGAGTTAGAGAGAAACGGTCCTCGTAGAAAATATTTGGCGAAACATTGAACACCTTACAGAATTCGGAAGTGTTAAACCGAATCCCGACATTCAGAGGCAAACTCATGATGACGTTTTGATCTAAAGAAGTGTTATGGTAAAAGAGAACATCTTTCAAATAGCCTTGTAACACCAATTGAACTTCGATTATGAAAGACTGGAGTGTCGGAATTCTTACTGGTGAAACAATGTTGAAATCGATTTGTTCATCTATGAGATCAGTCTTGAACCTATTTTGAAAGTGTTGTTTACAGTCTTAATGTTCTTGAAGAGGGCTGGGAAATGTGTTTCCGATAAACCAACCTCCCATCGCCCCTGGAAACGTAGCATCCTCGGCAGTCTTGTGATAAAATGAGCTGTTGTATTGGAATGAATTTGCTCTCCAGTAGGTGTGATTGATGGTAGCTTAACATACAAATCCGTGTCTTCATACATGATGGCTGTACTCGGACCCAACTGCTCTCAATCGCCTCTTGTCAAGCATTTAAAAGATCTATCTCTCGTACCCAGCCGTTCATGCTGGCCGGGTAACCTTGCCATTTCACAAAAGCTTCGCGAACACCACGCCTCGTGCGCCAGTGAATAATCTGTTCGATGTTAAAAACTTCAGGTTTTTTCAACTTTTGTAACTCCTGATCGTAGAATACACCTGAGATCTCGCTGCCATCGTAGTCTTTAATTTTATACACAACAGGTTTTCTATAAATGATTTTTGAAACCTCAAACACATCCTCGGTCCAGTTTGGAAGATACCCTTTATCAAATATGTTTTTCACTTTCGAAATATGAACGTAATCTCAGATTTGCAACCTTGGATTTGTTTTTGGTGCAGCTGTATAATAACTCTGTTTTTTCAACCATAGAGCTGGGGCATTTCGTTCATTGACATCAGCTGGCGCCATACACAAGGCTCTGTGATTGCGATGGTTGTAGCTTAACACGAGATCAGGTAAGACGTCTATGTATCTGTGTTTGTTGGTAAATGTAAAAAACTTAAACATCCTCGTTTTTAACGTACGGTTGAATCGTTCGATCGTAACAGCTTTCAAATCTGATTCTGCTGTGAAGAAATCCATGTTGAGTTCTTTAAAATAATCTTGAACATGCTTGTTTAAAAACTCTTTCCCTTTATCGCTGTTCACTTTTACAGGAACACTGTTGAGTGTGAAAATTTTTTGAAATGCTTTCTGAAGTTCAAGCCCCTTCTTCGTTTTTAGAGGAATGACCCACGCATAGCGCGAGAAAACATCGATGCAGTTAAGTAGAAATTTATAACCATCCTTCTGTTTTGACAGACTGGTTAGATCAACCAAGTCCACTTGAAATTGTTCAAATGGCGCATATACACGCATGCGATTACGTGGGTAATGATGACGCACCGGTTTATGTAGCGTATAAGCTCTCACACCCCTTAACCATTCACGTGTCTCTTTTTCAGAATGATTTGTTTGTTTAGCTAAACCTTTCACACCACCAAAACCGCCAGCATTAGCGGCGTGAGAAAATGCATCATCCATGACCAAAATTTAAATTAAGTTATGTAAAGAACACCTCTGTATTTATTTTTTATAACCGGTAAATGAGAGTTCAGTCCCACCCTTTTAGACAGCATTAGTCCTTACTCAGCTGCACACCTATCAATTGAAACAATGTAGTCCTTAGTTGAAAATTAAAAAAACAAAACATCTTGAAACAGCAGTCGTTTTATTTAGAAAAACTGTAAAAAGAGCTTGGAAAAAATTTGGTTACCCGAGAAACAATAGTGAATTAGTAATAAGGTAATCTGTTTGAGGTGCCAGTATCCCAACCCCTAGCCAGAATCAAAGGTATTTAAGCGAATCAACAGGTGTTCACTTGTAAGACAGAATCACCTAAATGGATTTTGTTGAGAGCATTAGGATCCCCTCTAATCTGCCACGCTGGTGCTTAGCACCAGCACCAGCACCAGGGGTACATCAGAGGATTCTAAAATTAATTTTATTTCATCCTTAGGCCACACCCAAATAAAAAACCAACGCCCAAATAAAAGACCCCGCCCAAATAAAAACACCCAAATAAAGGCCAACGCCCAAAACAGGGAGGAGGGGGGTAGTGGGTCCTGTGAGTCGCCTTCTGCACGCGGATTGGTTGAACGTCTGTGACGTCAGGAAGGGTGGAGGGGGTGGAGGGATGCGAATACTGCAAGCTGATTGGTGGAAAAACGACGCGCCAAGGGCACGCCCACCTCATTAATATGCGTACCAACATGGGGGTTATCTGCTTATAAATATCCGTCAATATTGATAGTACGCTTCAAAACACTCTTAGACGATCAAAATTTGCATCAATATGGTCTTCCATCAATATTGAAGCGAATATTGATCAAAATTTTGATTGTCTAGGGGCTACTTAAGGAAGCCATGAACAAGGGGGTGTGGCTGAGGGAGCAGCAACAACCCTTCCATGAAATTGATCATGTTGCCATAAAATTTTTGTGCTGCCCCTCCCCCCTTAATAAAAATTGTCCAGCCCTACCCAGCCTGCAAAATAAATCTCCGCAAAATAAAATGTTTGAGATTGCTTGCGTTTCTAAGGTTTCGATTACTTGTGTTTGCTTTCATCTGAAGATAATGTCAAGCGATTATTATAAATCTTTAACTGCTATAGCCCAACAGCGCTATATACAGAAACTGCCATTTGCTCGAGAAGAATTTCCTGATCCCGCTGATGAAAATTTGGATTACTTATTCATAAATGACAAAACCAAGTGGACTTCTATCACTGTGATAGATGTGTATGAATATTTTGTTAAAGGCACATGCTTTTACACTAAAGCTGCCTTCACAGCTCATAAATCACTGGACAGCTTTAATTACAAAATTAATAACAAAGTCAAACAAATCAAAATTTTCAGAAATCAGAAACTGGAAGTATCATTTTTGAAGGGAAAGGTTCAAGCAGGCCAGACAGCCAAAAAGATTTATTTGGCATGGAGCATGGTTCGAAATACTGGAGAAATTCTTCATGGCCATTGTACATGTATGGCTGGGTAAGATATTTATATTATGTCATTAATTTTTATATATTTATACATTTCATATTTATATACTTTAATTTTTTCAAATAATGTGTAACTTATTTACAGCCTTGGTGAAGCCTGCAGCCACTTGGTTGCATTGATACAAACAATCCAACTAAATCTTCAAGAAGGTTATTTAAACCCATCATGTACTTCTATGCCATGCACATGGGATGCTGCAAACAAACAAGTAGGTTACTTATTATTATTATTATTATTATTATTATTATTATTATTATTATTGTTGTTATTCTGTTGCAACAAACCTTATCACATAAAATTATATATTAAGGTTGGTTTGAGTTTGGGGCAGATCAACTACTGGTTTCAATTACACCCATTAAATAATGTAACTGATTTTTACAGATAAGTTTTTTTTTAATTTTGAGGTTGAAGTATGTAAAATTGTAACATAGGAGGTTCTTATGCAACACTACCGATCGCACAAACAAGTGGTTCCAGCAGCGTCAACTCAGAACAACCAATGTTATTATAAATGCCAACAGGGTAAATCTACCCGTCTCCAACCCTTGTCGTATAGTAAAGTATTCATGATTAGTTTGTGTCCGCAATAACTCCATTTTATTTAAATAACATATTAAAATTCGATACTCAGATTCTCTCTCTAAAGATTAACCTGTAATGAATCCCAGTGTAAAATAGGATGAATAAAAGAATGCAAGTTTCAAAGTAAACAAACGAATGAATCTTTATTGAATAAATAAAATGCAAGCAAAATGGTTAGTTAAATGTTAGTAAGATAAATAATGTTACATTAGGCAAAATTCAGTAAATGAGCAACCAATAAAAGTAGGCATGTAAAAGGCTCTCCCGTTTAAAATTTAAAATTTAAATGAATAATTGAGAAATTAACCAGATTTGCACTGAGTTGAATGTTCACACAGTTGACACATATTACTTAGCTGTACAATTTTCTCGTTGCTTGACGGCACCATGAGTTGTCCAATATGTTGATGTTTCTTTTGACGCACGACAGTTTTTCTTGTTGCCGCCAACGATGGTCGTTCTCCTGCTCTCACACTCCGAAGCCGTCCCACGGCGTAACAGTGGCAGCGCATCTGGCCACACTTGCGTCCACTCTCCGGATGACCCGCGGGAGATTCTCCGAGGCAATCCCACCAAGATGCCGCTGTCCCACTCCCTTTACGCCGGGTGAGTTTCGTAATCCTCCTCGCCACCACACCATCGCCGCTGGCTGCTCTGCTCTCATCCTCTCTGGGTTAGTCCTAAATGGTCGTTGCAATGCGGTGCTCGCTTACTGGTTGTGAAGAGCACTCATTTTCAAACTCCTATTCAAGCCTTGGTTTGTTGATCATGTCCGCTGTCGAGATGTGCGTTGAGTTGGGCAGCACTACATACTTGGATTGATCATTCCCAACGCAGACAGTGATGCCCATCGCCATCGAACAAGCCGGGCTCCGGGAGACTAACCTCCCGAGCCGAAGAGACGAGAATCTTCCCGACCACAGCCGGGTCGAGTAGATAATAATCATAAGAGAAAAGAGTAAGAGAGAGCATGCTACACGCTAGTTCTCACTTATATAGCCAATTCAAAAAGAAAACACGTGGGAGAGCTATCACCAATCAACCTCTCGCTTTCAAAAAGGTCTTCCAGATAAACACTGCTTTCATTGGTTTAGAAAATTCCCGCTAAAACAAACTTTACAACCGGCCATTGCAGTTGAGTTTCGTGAGCAAAATTGCTCCCCCCCTACCCTTTCAAGAGAATTTAAATAGAACGAGAAGTCAATTAGCGAAAATTAAGTAAAATACACTTACGGAATAATAATTGTAATAGACATAAAGGTTCAATTGGAGCAATGACAATACTCTCACAGCAAGAGAACAAGAGCAGTTAGGTTTTGTAGACTCTTGCGAGAAAAACGAGCTGGATAAAATACACTCATTACTTAGAGTAAACACACAGATTCACATGACAAAATGTGTATCTGTAGTGACATATGCAGTTATGTCACAAAATAATAAACATGGATTTGAAGAAACCCAGGTTGTCTGCAAACAACTGCAGCCAATCTACTACAAGTGATGCTTCACATTGGCAAGATAGTGCTCCGATATCAGTGGGTGCTTCAGATGAACATATTACTGCTTTCATATCTCAGTACAAAGTAAGTGATATGTTATAATTTGATTTGTTTCAATTTGTCAATTTTAAGTTTTGACAGCAATTCTGAATTAATAAGATAACTTTTCTGCGGCATCATTTCAGAAAACTGATCCTGGAATGATCATATTACCTTCATTTGATGATGACAGTGATGCAACTGAGAGAGCTAGTGAAACTGAAACATCAAGAAAATATGCTCAAGTCGTCAGTCTGGCCCAGATCTATTAGAAAGAATATTACATGCACTAAAGCATTTTCCAGACTTGCCAAAGCAAAATCAGGAACTTTTGTTTCGAATGATCAAGTTCACTGATGCAGAAAGGGGGTGAATAAAGGAAGATACAAAACAACAGTGGAAAGGAAAAGAATGGTTTTTACACAAAAATGGTAGATTAACTGCATCTTTATTTGGTCAGGTCCAAAAATGCAAAACTGCCCACGACTTCTTAGTAACCAACATTCTACAGTATGAAAATGAAAGCTTATCGGTTAGTACACGATGGGGATTAGAAAACGAGAAAAAAGCTGTGGAATCCTTTCTTTCTACAGAAATGTTAAATCATACAAACTTAAAAGTACATGATGTTGGATTATTTATATATGAAAAATATTCATTTCTTGGAGCCAGCCCAGATGGACTTGTAATGTGTGACTTTTTGTTCTCCTGCTAATCTAGAAATAAAATGCCCTTATGCTGCTAAGAATGAAACCACGCCTACAGCAAAACCAACTTTTTTAGATGAAAATTTGAAGAAATCACATGATTATTATGCCCAAGTACAAGGACAAATGGCAATAACAGGGAAAAAAACAAACATTTTTAGTTGTTTATACCATAAAACAAACTTCAATTCAAAAAATATCTTTCGACATCAACTATTGGGAAGATTAACTTCCAATGCTTATAGAATTTTATAAAGATCACATCGTGACAGAGATTGCAACACAATCAATTAAAAGAAAGATTGATACTGCTGCTTGTACATGCTACTGTGCAGGAACCAAAAATGGAGTTATCATCCAATGCATGAATTGTAAAAAATTATTTCATTTGAAATGTACAAAACAAACTAGAAAACCTAAATACAACTGGCATTGCTTTGAATGTCAATAATTTGATTGTAAAAATTTATTGTAAAATTTTTTTATTTTTATTTGGTAAATAAATCTTCATATTTTTGAAATGTTTCCTTATTGCTTTGCATTTTTTTTAACGGATTGACATCAATTATGATGCAAGTTTTAAGATTTCATTTACAATATAAAATACAGTGAAATATTGCCCACAAGCATTCTGATATACAAGAGATGTAAAATACATATGAAAGAAAAATATAAACACTTTTTTCACCACAATAAAATAAATTTGATTCACAAATGTGCATTTCAGCAACTATGTTGCCATCGATCACTATAAACCACTCTGATCAAATGAATTACCCTGTCGAATTCATAGTGATCGATGCCAACATAGTTGCCGAAATGCACATTCATGAATCAAATTTATTTTATTGTGGGGAAAAAGTGTTTATCTCTTTCTTTTACTATTTTTAATACATTGTTTACTACTGTTCCATATGTATTTTACATCTCTTGCATATCAGAATGCTTCTAGGCAATATTCTACTTTACTATCAAGTCCATAACAATAATAAAACAGTGGATAGATTGCATTACAATATAAATCTACTCACAGATTTATTATTATTAATTTAATTATGATGCAATCAAATCAATTTTTAAATTGCATAATGCTCCAACAACAATCAGAAATTTGTCTATGGTAGCATACTGAATGTCACTGTCTTTCTTGATAAGGAAAATAGGTAATGTTGTTGAAAGAATCTTATAAGTTTTCATGCGCCTTATGGCACGTTCTACATGAACTATAGCCATTGACATTTTTCGTGAAAATGTTACCTCAGAATCAGCAAGCTGATTTTTTTTCCTCGTGTACCTGCAGGAACCAACAGTTTTGCTGACTTGCATGCAAGCATATCATTTATTTGAAATCCACGATCAGCTAGTACAACATCTCCAGATTCCAATAAATCGATAAAAAAACTATTCTTGGTCAATTCTTTATCACTGATGCATCCTCCCCAAGCTTGAGATACAAATGAAATACATCCATTTGGAGAAATAGCAACAAAAAATTCAAGCTGTTACGACCCTTATAGTTTGAGTATGTTTAGGATCTGGCAGTATAATTACTAGGCTTTTCAATGGGTACTTCGGTGCAATCTATAATACAACGGGCACCATCAAAATAGCTGTCTTTAAAGCAATCAGGCTAAGTTTTTTTAATAACTTTACGTGAAGGCCACCGTATTAAAAAACTAAGATTCCTGTGCATCATATCCAGCCACTCATGAAAAACCTGACTGACTGCTGCAACTGGAATCCTAAATCTAAAATCCAAATCTTCATTTAGCAAACCCAGTCGAAGCTTTATTAATATCAGTGCAAACTGTTCTGCCACTGACATTTTCTTGCAGACAGCTGGGCTCAAAACACTAGTAAAAAACGTAATCAAGTTTAAGAACATGGTGATACTCAAACCAGTATAGAATTTCATCTCTGAATCATTTCTTATTAATCGATCACTGATGGTCTCATTCAAAAGGTCCTTTACTACTTTTTTGTGCTGCTTTTCTGCTGCCAGATAATTTTCCAGTTCCTGAATTTTCTTTATTTTGCTTGGTATTTTCAAGAAGGACTTCATCCCATGAAGTACATGTCTGTGTTGAGACAGCAGTAGTCACTTCACAAGGTGTTGTGGGAACATCCTGCATGGCATATGAGTCGTCAGGTGTGTTGTCTTCAACCTCAGATGAACCGTCTTCACTCTCAGTACTAGCTGTTGGTACTACAGCTTCAGATGACCGTCGTTCCTGCAATCTTCTATAACGATCATTTTTTTTGTTTGATCCTAGCTTGTGAGGAAACAAAGTTGGTACCCAATCTGGGCTGTTAGAATCTTTTGAGGGTGCACCTGTACATGAAAAAAAAAAACAAATTTCATTGTTAATTACTAATGAACAAAATGAATTTAGTCTAATAAACATTTATTTATCATCCACTATTTAATTTAATGTAAATATTAATCCTGGAACTGCACACTTATGTCTCAGACTCATAGGCTCACATGCGTATTACAATGTGATGACTGGAAAGCTTTATTTGTCCATTCCAGCTTAAAAATTCACTTTTCTGTTACCCGAATTGGAATATGTATCAATTTCTGCACTGCAGTGAAACAGTATTATTCTAAAAGAAGAATAAAAAAATTGAACAGGGTCTATCAGACCCATATGTGGAGTTTATGTCAACTAATCAGTTTGATGGGAGTGGCATAAATGCCATTGTTTGGGGCTTCAAATACCAAGTAAAAAAGTAATAGTAATAATCAAAAATCTTTTTTTAAAACTAGTAGGAACGATCATAATTCATCCATATTTGAAAATGAATGCAGATATACATGTAAAAATGAGAATCACAGCATTATTTTTGTTAACAAGAACATTATTAATATTGCTCAGGCCAGCCTGCTCAGATGTTTATTTTTTTTTCGTTTAAAGTATGTTTTATTTGCAGTAGAAAAATTGTTAACTCGTATCTTCTTAACTCCTACAAATGTATACAAGACAAGAAAAAAGATGATTGAACTCTGATATAAATTCTTGTGTAATTAGTTATTCTTTTCAAATATTAACAATATTTATATTTTTTATTAATCACACAGAGAAAAAGAGACCCAAACATGAAGTTAACATCGCGAAAATTAAGTGTGATGTTCTAGGGTTAAGATAACAAATAAAAAGAACTTCAGTGATAATTTATCATAGGGTAAGTTTATAATTACTCCATAAAATTATTAATGTAATTAAATCAAACATAATACAGGGTGGTCATAAATTATTAAGCACATTTTGACAGTGAATATTTTATTAACCAAGAAATGTACACACTTCTTGTGAACATCATTGAAAAGTACAACTCAAACAGTTTTTTCCCGTAATATTCTGAAATTACAGCACTTCCACGTGTGCTCCTGCAGTGACTCGCAGAATATCCATTCGATATTCGATTTCACGCCATGTATTCCGCAGCATTTCAGGTGTCACTGTTGGAATGACGGCCACAATCCTTTCCTTCAATTCATCAAGATCACGCACTTTGCTGGAGTACACGCGGTCCTTTACATATCCCCACAAGAAAAAATCGAGTGGTGTGATGTCAGGAGATCGCGGAGGCCATGAAATCGGCCCCCCGCGGCCAATCCAACGACCAGGAAATTGTTCATCCAGGTATCGCCGCACAGATGTTCCCCAGTGTGGCGGTGCACCAACTTGTTGAAAAATAACATCTGGTTGTCGTTGTTCAAGTTGCGGTATAGCATAACATTGCAGCATGTCAAGGTACGTGATGCTATTCTCCGAGTGCTCTGTGAAGAAGAATAGTCCAATCACTTCATTGACAGTCAACGCGCACCACACATTGACCTTTGGACTGTCTCTAACATGTTCACGGACTTCATGAGGGTTCTCTGATCCCCAAATGCGACAGTTGTGTCTGTTCATACGCCCGGAAACGTGAAATGTTGACTCATCTGAGAAAGCCACTTTATCCAAGAACGTGTTGTCCACATCAATTTTGTGCAGAATGAGCTCCGCGAATGCAAACCGTTGCGGTTTATCGTCGGGCTTTAGTTCCTGAACAATCTGAACTTTGTAGGCATACAATTTCAAACGCTTATGCATCACTTTCATCACCGTAGATCGTGGGACTCGCAATTCCAAGCTGGCGCCGAGTCGACTTCGTAGGGCTCCGTTGGAACGCATCTCGCACCTTCTCAATGACTTCCTCACTGACGGTAGGCCTACCAGCACCTTTCTTGTGGGCTACGCTTCCAGTGTCCTTAAACTGCTGATACCATTGCTTTATGGAAACCTTTCCAGAAGCAGGATGTCCATATTCCAAGCGGAATTGCCGTTGAACTGCTATCACGGATTTCTGCTCATGAAACCAAAGAACGCACATTGCTTTTTGCTGCACGGTCGCCATTTTCGCGTTTTGTGTTCCTACGCCAAACAGTGCTGCCGCCTGGTGGTGATAGTGACACCTGACAAACTGTTTGACTTGTACTTTTCAATGATGTTCACAAGAAGTGTGTACATTTCTTGGTTAATAAAATATTCACTGTCAAAATGTGCTTAATAATTTGTGACCACCCTCACGGTGTAAAAGAACAACTCACGGTTAATGAAATGTACGGAGCATAAACGGCTTCCTTGTGTCGGTTCCCAATTTTTTCGGCCTACTGCATTTAACCACGCTGTTCGCCGAGGTTCATCTTTCGGAAACCTGTATATTTTAATTTCTGACAAAGCATTACAGCCAGATCTCATTGAACAGCCAACAGCACAGCAACAACTTCCAGATTTTTGAACACATTATCATAATAACAACGACACGAACCCAATAGTAAAGCATGGCCTCAGCGCTCGACAGGAAGTGAAGAAGGATCCAGGAAGTTGAAAACTGACGCCAGTGCCCTCACCATTAGCTTGATAAAAAAAAAATGGGGTGAATTCTCTTATCGTAAAAATCTGCCTTTAAAAAAAAAACTTTAAAAAAAATAAATAAAAAACCAAATTAATATTTGGGGGCTATATTAGTAATTTTTTTGAGAGCTTATTTTCTTTAAAAATTTAGATTTCTCCTTTTCATTCATTCCAACTTTGTCTTTATTTAGCTAATCAAAAATTTGATCTAATAGCTCTTTACGCTGTTAATTTACCCTCTTTTTCTGTCACTCAGACTACTGATTAAAACTGCTGGTCAGATTTTACTTCCCTACTCTTTCGCACGGAGGGGGGGGGGGGTCTAGAGATTAAGGAGTCGACTACTTCGGTCATTTTGCACCTTTTACACAAGTTATATCTGTACGCAGCCCGGGACAGACACAAACATCCATGCCCACGGCGAGATTCGAACCCACAGCCAGGCGAACTCGAGAACTAGAAAGCCTCTCTGCTACCTGGCCGGCTCTTTCGCACAGGCCTTAAGCCTTTTGGCCTGTGCATGCTTGTAAATAAGCACACAACAGTATGTATGTAGGTTTGTCCAAGTATTTCTCAGAAACTAGAAATCGAATTGCAATAATTCTTTTTTTACTGGATTAGGTATCTTTCAACTTAAGGATAAATCCAAGTTACATCAAATTCGGTTCAGTAGTTTTCAAGATACGGACTGATATAGCTAGGCGATAGTGAAAGTTTCATTAAACTGGATTTTTTTAATACTCTATTTAATCTTGTTTTTAACAGACTTCAATAAAAGAAGCTATCAATTCGATGCGTATGTATGTAGTATTGTTGGAATTGAACAATATTTATATGTTAATCTATGCGGGCTTCTTAACAAGTATACAAATTTCATAAGCGTGTGTATGTATGTATTTTCATGTGCAGGAATGAAGATCAATTCCTACACATGCAGCCAAAATGAGGTAAAAGACTGAATTTCAACCTAACCCCTATAAACCAACCCACAAGTAGTCTATAGTTATTTTAAATAGTAACGTTAAATAAAAAATAAACCCTGGATCAATATTAAAATTAAGGTAACCATTCTATAACCATCAAATTAATTAGAGATTTCCCCAAATCTCATAGAAATTAAGATAAACAAAAAAAGGTAAATACAATGAAGGAATTCCGATTAAATAATTTTTATTACAGCACCGTCAAAGAGATTAAGATACAACGCTAAAAGAATAAGCAAAATTAAAGGTAAGAAAATCATATCAGCAAAAAAAAAACTATAACAAAGGTAAGGTATTTAGTACGGACAGTTTGTATTTTCAACCCCCTTGTTCATACTAATTTTTGCGTCCGTATTTGTCCATACTTTCCACTTGTTGTCCGTGTTGTCCGTACTTTCCACAGCAACGATGTGCATGCTCTGAATGTTCAGAGCAATGAATAACTTCAGCCGTTAAGCGCCATCATTAATGAAATCTTCCCAAGGAAAATTGTTGATAACGATCTGTTTGATGAGCTAACTTACAGGTATTGGACATTGAAACTGAAACACCTGGTAGAAATCCAAAATCTTTATTTAATAAGGTGTTGGGGCACTGTGGGCAGCCAGCACAGCAGCAACACGTCTTGGGAAGGATCGGTAGAGGTCCTGCACAGTTTGCACCCCAGACCATTACTGATCCACCTCCGTGTTTGACTGTGGGTGCCAAGCAGTCTGGGTTGTAGGCATCAGAGGGGCTCCTCCAGACGAATACCCTCCCTGTTGTTTGGAAGACAGTGTAGCTGGACTCATCCGAGAATATGACGCGTTTGAGTTCATCCAACGTCCAGGTTTTATGCGTCCGGCACCACTGAACCCGCTTGGAGGCATTTGTACTACTGATGAAAGGCTTCGGTATAGCAACCCTGCCATGGATGTTGGATTTATGCAGGTAACGACGGAATGTCTTCGTGCACACAGGTTCCTGGAGGTGTGTATTCATTTCTGCGGTGATTTCTGCTGCGGTGGTTTTCCGCTTTCGTGCAACAATCCTGGTCAATGTCCTGACATCTCTTTCCGACAACTTCCGTTTTCCCCTGCAGTTGCTCCTCCTGGACGTGGTTCGTCCTTCCTGTTCATATGCACACATCACCCTGGATACTGTAGCACGTGAGACATCACAAAGTGTGGCAGTTTTGGACACAGATGCACCTGCTAGACGCACCCCAACAATCTGCCCTCTTTTGAAGTCAGATATGTCTCCCATTATAGCGCTCTGCACAGACAATTTGAAGCTTACTATCGAACTTTTCTACTGGAGTGACTACCAAGACCTCTGACACGTGATTCATTGATATGCATACGATTAATTACCTAGCAGAAGGTTCTATTCAGCCCTGGGGGTAACCAGTGCTATTTGCGAAGGTGTTTCAGTTTCAATGTCCAATACCTGTATGTGAAACAGCTTTTGTCACCTGCTAAGCTGGAAGAATGGAGCTCATAAAACATTTCTGTTGATCAAAAATGGGTGGAAATATTTCAACATTTCAAAGCAAATGATGTAAATTTACAGCTACTGCTCGAGTCTTTATTCAACCTTCTTGGCATAAATGCACCAGTGGAACAGGCTTTCTCTCAGGTAAACAATGTTTGGAAACCTGTGAAATCGCAGCTGAAAGTGAGCATTTTGAGAGTATTTTGATTGTTCTGTGTAACATTGATCTAACATGTTGTCAATTCTGTGATATGCTTCTTGAGAATGACAAGTTGTCATAAGCTACTCATGAATCTGCAAAAAATTCACAATAGTTTGTCATCTACCGATATTAAACAATGTGACTAGCGACCTGGAAAAGTCAGGGAATTTTCTGTAACCTGGAAAAGTCAGGAAATTTTCTGTAACCTGGAAAAGTCAGCGAATTTTACAGAAAATCAGGGAATTTTACAAAAAAAATCAGAGAATTTTACAAAATCAGCAAAAAAAAATGCGAAATAGGAAAGAAAAATTTGAAAAATATCAATAATATTCTTTCAAGATAGATTTATTTTGCTGTTTATGGTCAGAGAAAATAACGTGATCAACTGGGAAGAACCAGGGAATTTTACGAAATCGTTTTGCTAGACACCCTGTTAAATATTTAAACAATATCATCTTCTTTGTTTCCCCCCTCTGCTATGCCTGTGCTTGCTGTTAAGTCTTTGTGTCCGTACTTGACATCCAGAAAATTTGATAAGCTTAAACAAAGGTAGGTCAGCGAGGGACATTAGGATCACTTTGAAGATAGCAGTTGGACGAAAAAGTCGGCGACAAATAGATCAGTCAATTTTTTAGAAGTTGAGAAGAAGGCTAATGCGTCCAAGTGATTGAATGATGCTACCTAATAATTGACAATTATAAATACGAAAGAGGCGGTGCTATCCAAAATTGAAAACTGAAAGTAAAAAAAAAATATATAAAGAAATATATAAACACTGCTTAGATAAATTGACGCGAGAAATTCAAAAAAATGTAATAACAAAAGTTCAAAAATTCTTAGGTAACAGTAACAGTCAGCAATTGTCTCTTATACAACTCGGAAAGAGAAGTCATGTGGATTGATTGTTCGGTAGGCCCAGTCCAAAAGTTGCATTCTCGGCGTGAAGCCTTGGAAAAAGTAGAGGGAGAGCCTTGAATAGATGTTCAGGCAAGCAGAACAAATAACAAAAGAAAGGAAAATTAAAATAAGAAAAAAAAAAAAAAAAGGTAAAATAAAAACAAAATCCATTAAGGAAAAAAATTAAGAATGAAAATATAACAAGATAAATCAATCAGAAAAGATTCAAAACAATCAAGACAGCCTTAACTAAAACCAAAATGAAAGACACAAAAGAAAACACCGACAGACAATTTTCAACAACTAATGACAAAACATAACATTTATCATACTATAAACAAATACATAATCACAACAACAAGGACTTACCCACTCGAACAGCATTCAACTACAATACAGGATTCTTTAGTGAAGATGCTAAAAAAAAAAATTATTAAACACAGAAGGCAAAAATCATAAAATAAAGGAAAATCTTAAAAAAAATTTTTTCAACAAGTTGTCACAGAGGAGCTTTTTCCAGGCTTTTTCGTTTGAGTTTCAAAAGATGTCAGTCATGTTCGCAGTTGTAATGGAATATAACGTCAGCCATCAACATTCCAAGAAGCAAAAAGAGTAAAGGTTGATTAGACCACACTTGGCAAACGAATGAAAGATAGGAACAGATGAAATCTTGACGGGAAGAAATTATCTACTCTGGATAGCTGATGTCCTTTTGATAGATCGTATCATACATCACATTATTCGAAAAACTGTGAGGTTCGGCGACGACCCTTTCTATTTCCATAACAAACAATTTTTTTTGTATTGTTTAAGATATGCCCCATGAGGGAGATGACCCGCTCCACTGCGGCCAGTCTATTTACAATCCAAAATCTAAACATCATGAAACACTTTATTAGTCTTTATTGTTGATAGAAAAAGCGATGGGTGAAAACAACGAGCCAAGTGAAAACGATAACTAATTAGTTATCTTTACACCACAGAGTTGTATATTTCAACACAAATGAACGAAACATAACTTGTTACAGTTAAGCTAACAAAAAAAAACGATAATAGTAAAAGTTCCTTGGAAAAGTCAGAGCTCGCATGCTTGCGACTCCAATCTTCCATTGCTTCCTTGTAATAACTTTTCCATTCCACTAAAACTAAGCGAGCTCAAAAAATTTGTTTTTCCTCATATGCCGAGCGAAAATCTCGCAAAAATACTAATGAACAGGCTACTCTAAAAGAGCAACCTTATGGACAAAAATCTTTCGCGTCGTAACAACGAAACGCATCGCGTAGAACAGAATATAGTTGAAACAATCTGATTAGAAAGTAAATTTTAGTAATTTAAAACAGTTTTCTAAATATAATATTTTTTATTATTTAATTATTTATTTTTATTTCTTGCAACATGATGGGATCTAATTTTCCACAATTGTCTTAAAATAGTTACCCTCAAACTTAAAAATGACCAGCGAGTTCAAAATAAATAACTGTAAAAAAAGCCGTGTCAATGCTGAGCCCAGCAGAAATAAAATCTAAA
This sequence comes from Rhysida immarginata, assembly GCA_023313115.1. Lineage (NCBI taxonomy): Eukaryota > Metazoa > Arthropoda > Chilopoda > Scolopendromorpha > Scolopendridae > Rhysida > Rhysida immarginata. Next base: position 904,062 of record JAHWFO010113782.1, on the reverse strand, counting down.
CTCATAAGGTGTTACCATTCGAACCGTAATAAATTTTTGTTTAAATTATCCAAACCTTAATATTCAAAATGCAATCCCAAACAAGTCCGTTTTCTTCGGATACTCAGCACATATCAACGAAAGAAAAATTATTATATTAAATTGAAAAAATAAAATTGATGTATAGCCATTTGTCTCCTACATTAAACGCCATATGAAATCTTAAATAGCGTACTTAGTAACCTGGCCAGGTAAAATTTGAGAAATACAAGTATTCTCAAGCATAGGAGATCAAGAGACAAGTGAGGCTCTATGTATGTACATGTAAATAGAAGTAAAAAGACATTAACAACGCCAACAGTAAGCGTCGCGTGAACCCTTTTAAATACCAAAGGGAGGGGGTCACTGTCACCTCCCTTGAGAGACCGCAAATAATGGACATTGTCTAAAAAAAAAAGATTAAAAAAACTAATCGGCGCGAACCGAACATTTAAGGAAAGGACGAAAAGATTGACACAGCGCTAAACCATAAGTGAACAAAAAGAGAGCTAAAGGAGACCGATTATAACCAACACTCAGTGGGAAGGCGTAGAAAGATCCATAGCGAAGAGAAAGAAAATCACATAATTTTAGATGATAGACCCAGAAAAAATGGTAAGAAAAAAAAATACAAAAGTATACATTGAAGCATAGTTCAAACGTACCGAAAATCGGTAGGCAAATGTATGTAGGTATGTATGTCCACGTATTTCTCAGAAACTAGAAATCGAATTATGATTAAGTTTAAAGATTTGAAACTTTGTGGCCAAAACTTCTCTATTAAGAACAGTTTAGAACTCACCGGTAAAATACAGCCTATCTCCATCCCTGACAAACACATCCTCGTTTCATTTGATGTAGTATCAATGTTTCCTAGTATCCCAATTGAAAAAACCCTTAGCATATTAGAAGATTGCCTCGATGAAAATGACTTACCCCTTGCCCAAGTTAGAGACTTGATGCTCCTTTGTAGATTAAGCTGTTTTAATAATTTATTTCAATTTAACAACAATTTTTACAAAATGGAGAAGGGAACCCCAATGGGCAGCAGCTTAAGTCCCTTCCTTGCTAACCTTTTCCTCAACCATTTAGAAAACTTGGCAGTGTCCACTCTACCTTATTTCCCTAGATATGTGGACGACATTTTTGCCATAGTCGATATACAACAACTAGGTTTGCTTGTGGAAGGTCTTAACAATTTATCCCCCTCCATTACCTTCAATGTTGAGAAAGAGAAAGAAAGAGCTTTACCATTCTTGGACTTAGTAATACTGAGAGATTAAGGGAAACTCAAGTTTGATATCTATAGGAAATCCAACTACATCCCTGAGTATATCAATGCCAAATCCAACCATAGCTTCAGCCACAAACTATCAGCCTTCAACCATATGATCAATAGAATGATAAACACTCCCATGGTACAAGATAAGAAACAAGAGGAGATCCACCGGATTAACGAGGCAGCTATCTTCAATGATTACAAAGAAGATATGATTGACAAACTGATTCAAAAACACGCTCTCAAAAAGAAGTTAGAGGATATCATGACACTCCAGAATAACCAAGAGAAAGGAAAATTCATAGGTCTCCCCTACAACCGAAAATTAACTGGCAGCTTAGAGAAGATATGTAAGGTATATGGCCTCAAGGTAGCATATAAGAGTTGCCATAGTCTTAAACACCTACTAGGCAGCAGGAAAGATGGAATTTGTAAAGTAGATAAATCGTGAATATACGAAATTAATTGTTCCTCGTGTGACTGTAAATATATAGACCAGAGCAGAAGAAGGATTTTTACTCACATTAAAAAACACTTTAGCTATATCAAAAGTTACAAGCCTAAAAAATCTGCATTCGCTGAGCACATTTTATCCACGAGGCACATTGGGAAATTAGATAATTTCCGGATACAACATTGTGTTGACAAACCTAAAAAGCTTAACTTCTTAGAATCTTTTGAAATAGCTGAAGTACCATCTGATATATTATTAAACCATGAAAGAGGCCCACTTGACCTGTCACAGTGGGCTTCACTGGTTTCAAAACTTTAACTAGGCTGAATGCTCTTACTATTACTTCACACTCCTGAATATAAGAGCCTCTCTGCTTATAGTAGCTTTTCGTTTTTGTTCCTAAGTTTGTTTGTTTTTTTGTTTTTTTTGTTTTTTTTTACTTCTGTATTTTGTTTCTTAAGTGTATTTTGTCATTGGGCACTTGACCCTCTCCAATCCTCAATTACCTCTCTTTTGTGTATACCAAACATGATGCCCTACATTTTGATTGGTCCCACCTCTTTATATAAACTTGTCCTGTATACATATATGGTGTCATCCCGAGCTTACAGAGACAGAGAGCAGAGCACACATCACGGGTTCGAGCTAATCATAGATGGTATAGATTGGAGAAGGAATGTAATTGAAGGCACACTCTCTTAAGGTCAGCGATTTTTTTATATCCTATTCTTTAAGGCTGTTTTTTCTACAGATCTTATTCTGGAAAAGCCCTTTTCAGGGCTAGCAGTCTGACTATTCTTTACTGACTATTATTTTAAATTTTATCATAATGCCAGACTCAGGCAAAGCGTTAAGTGGCATTGCAAGCCAAAAAACAAGTGACGGTAAATATACATATGGCGAGATATATAAAGATGCCTGTAAAGATTACAGATTCGAAGCTTTTGATGCTATAATTAAGGATAAGCTAGAGGTTTTGCGCCAAGAAATGTGCACTAAGTATGATATTTTACAAGGAAAAGTCGAGTCACTAAAAGGGAACATAACTGAAATCCACGATAAAATTGCTAATATGAATGCTGAAATATCTGCAGCACGTAATGAAGCCAACAAGAACTTTAATAAGTTGGAGCAATTCCTCAAAGATCAATTCTCTGCTCTGTCAATGAAAGGTAATCAGCCTACTGGTGTAACTTCTGACTGTCTAAGAGACTCTTGTGAAACAGAGTGTGAATCCTCAGCCTATGGAAATTATCCCCTCTGGCTCAGGGAGTAATGATAACGATGGCAAAGACCCGATTAGTACAAATCGCAAACGGCTATACAATGATACGGATAAATGGATACCTGCAAAATCTAAAAAGGCTAAAAAAGGGTTGAAAATTGACAACATTAAGGATGTTGTTGATTTAAATGATACAATCGCTGTTGCTTTTCGAGAAAGCAAGTCCGAACAGCGAAAAAATGTTGAAAAGCCAAATACCAAGAGCAGCTCCTATATTCCGCCAATCATAATACGTACTCACGGTCAGCCAATCAAGCAAATCCTGGGCGAGATTCAAAAGCATGTGGCGATTAACCTAATTACTGTACACACAGGCAGAGCAGAGACGATCAAAATAAGGTGTCATGATGAGGAAACTCATAGTAAATTGGTGTCTGGCATTAAGGCTGATAACGTGCTAAAGATTCAGCATCATCAACTGAAATCGGAAAAAGTCCTCAAATACGTTATACGAAATGTAGACGTGACCTATGACCTTAACGATTTTAATGAAGACCTGAAAAAGGCCAACTACTTCCCTGAGAAAGTGATTAGGCTTAAAAAAGCCAAAGGATCAATTGATATGCCCATGATTCTGGTTCTGTTATCAAACACTGAACACAATAAGACACTTAAAAATGTGACCCGCATAGGGCCTTTAGCTGTCAGTGTTGAAATGTTTCGAGGTAATAAGAAACCTTTACAATGCTATAATTGTTTGCGATTTGGCCATGTATCTATGGGTTGCACGGAATCCCCCCGTTGTAACAAATGCGCTAAAGATCATCAGTCAAAAGACTGCCCAAATGTAAAAGGACAAGATCCCCCAAAATGTATTCGATGTAATGGACAACACACCTCCAGTTACACAAAATGTCCTAAATATCCGCAAGTCAGGAGAGTGCAAAGTGCTAAAGTGTCCCCGGAGATTTCCTATGCCTCAATGGTCTCCAAACAAGATAAGAGCATTAACGTGAATGATTTTCAAGAAATGTATAAACAAATTGGCAGTGTATGCAATTTGTTAAACGAACTGGGCAAGAAAATGCCACTGATGAGTGGAATACTTACGAATAAACACTGACAGTATGGCTGATCGATGTTATTCTATTACAAATCGAGGTAAACTTCGTTGCGTAATATGGAACGCCAGGGGGGTCCCCCGGAGGCGTATTGAGTTTTACAACTTCCTAACCCAATGGGATATAGACATAGCATTTCTATGTGAGACACACTTAAGGCCAGACCGCGACTTCAGGCTACCTGGTTACTATGTCTATCGTAAAGACAGAATTCTTCCCACTACAGTAAAGTCCCCGTCAGGTGGGTCAGCAATTATTATTAAGAAAGGCATTCATCATCGGGAGGAACCAACCCGAGACTATATGGGAATGGAAGCTGCCTCTGCTATCATTACTGATGCCACACTGGGAGAAGTGAAACTAGTGGCTCTATATAATGCGCCCAAGCATAAATTCGATGCCAATGAGCTTGACGAGCTGTTTTCCGGGAATATTCCCGTTATTATGGCGGGAGACCTGAACGCTAAGCACTCGCACTGGAATTCAAGATGCCATAACCAAAACGGTGTCCTTTTGTATGGCTACGTGCAAAGGCAATCTGATATTATTGCAGTAGGCCCTGTGGATGATACATATTATTGTGATCATTCTCCTTCAAGCGATGTACTTGATATTGTGTTGTTGAAGGGCTTCTACAAATCATTCAGTATCTATACTGTCAATGATCTATCCTCAGACCATAAACCAGTTGCACTAAATTTTGATAACGTAAACATTGACCTCAAAGAAGAACTGAGGCTCAAACAAGACTGGAAATTTTTTAGAGAAATTCTCAAAAAAGATGACGACCAACTAAATAACGTACATAGTACGAGCGACATAGATACCAATGTGAAAAGGGCTTACTGAACGTATAAATGCAGCTATTGACTCTAGTGCTTCGCCCTTAGAGTCGAAGCGAGCTGATCACCTTGATCTCACCCCAGAAATCAAACAATTAATTGAGCAAAGGAATAAGGTTAGAAGGCAGTGGTACCGAACTCGTGATTCATGGCTTAAGACCAAGTATAATAGGCTCACAAGAAGAGTTCACGAGGAGGTAAAAGCACTTCGTAATGCCAGATGGAATGATAAAGTTAAGAGTCTGTCGACCCACGATAACTCTATGTGGTGCATGGTTCGAGCCTTGCAAAACAAGAAAGCCATAAATATCCCACCTCTGTTAGCCCAAAATGGCAAATTCATCACGAATGATGATGATAAAGCGCAGCTTATTGCAAGCTCACTTTCAGAACAGTTTGTCACGCCTACTGATGGTCGGCAAATAGGACTTGATATGTCCGAGAAAGTAAAATCCTGCATAACTGGCTTCTATAGTATTCACGGCAATGAATTCCCAAAACATAGCATTGATGTAAATGAAGTCCTAAGCATCATTAAAAATTTAAAAACGAGAAAAGCTCCAGGTAAAGACTCTATTAAGAACACTGCTTTGAAAAATTTACCTCCAAATACAATTCAAGATATTGCAAAAGTGATTAACGACTGCTGGAAGAACACTTACTTCCCGGATGCTTGGAAGCAATCAGTTGTCTTAAGCATTCCTAAGCCAGGACAAAATCCTGCAAATCCTGTTAGCTACAGGCCCATCAGCTTGTTACCATCAATTTCCAAAATCCTGGAAAAAACAATTCTCAAGAGATTCATTGAGCACTGTGATGCCAACGATCTCATCCGCGATGAACAATTTGGCTTTCGCTCAAACCATTCCTGCCAACTCCAAACATGGAGGCTCGCAGCGGATATCAATGAGCCCCTTAATCTCTCTATGTACTGTGGGGTCGTTTTTCTCGATGTACACAAAGCCTTCGACCAAGTCTGGCACGATGGTCTTATTTTTAAAATGATTATGGATGGATTTCCTCAAGACATAATTACTCTGATACACTCGTTTCTCTCCAACCGGTTCTTTCAGGCCAGAGTTGGAGATAGTCTATCTCCTATGTATGAAGTAAAAGCTGGTGTCCCACAGGGTTCAGTCCTGGGGCCAGTATTATTCAATTATTTTATGCGAGACTTCCCAAGTCCTTCTAAATGTAAGCTCTTTTTTTACGCAGATGACGCTGCTATACTGACCTGTGCTCGTCAACCAGCCGTAGTAGTCTCGCGGCTGCAGAAGGCTCTAAAGGAGTGTGAAAGCTGGTTTAGCAAGTGGAGGCTAAAATTGAATGTAGACAAATGCAAGGCGATGTTTGTCTCCAAAAAGAGAAAGAGATCATTAGACTCTCTAACACTGTATGGCAAAAAACTGGACTGGGTTGAAACTTATAAATATCTTGGTGTTGTTATTGACTCTAAACTTACCTGGACTCCCCACGCAACTTATGCGTTGAATAAGGCCAGGAGAGCCAAGTTTAGCTTGATTGCTCTGCTGGGCCGGAATAGTGCTCTAAACATTGATAATAAACTCCTACTCTATAAGGTCATTGTTCGGACTATCTTGACCTATGGTATGCCCGTCTGGGCCACAATATGTAAAACTAGATGGAAAGAACTGCAAACGTTCCAAAACGTTACCCTTAGGACTATTGCGCAAAAAGATCGGAGAATTGTTCGCAATTCCTCCATTTATAATGACTTCAACATGACTCATATTGGCAAATACATTCAAGGGCTCATGGAATCCATGCTGCCCAATATAGAAAATCATAGCAACGAGCTAGTCTCGGGCATTTTAAAGCATCCTATGCATAGAAAGAGATATCGTGATCCAAGGCATATACTTGATATTAATTTTGAAGACATTGATAATGTCTTATTTCCAGATTACTGGACTTCATAGGTCGTGTTTTATCTAATACTAGTGGTCTGCTTCTAGTCTAGACAGTCGTCAATCAAATTTTCCTCCACCAAGAGGAGGCAATTTTCTTTCATACTTTGGATGACCCTTGTGGGTACATCAGGCTTCTTTTCTAGCTCAGTGTATTTCCCTTGGAATATGATTATGAAGGGTGAGATTATGGAAGCTATGCTTCAAGTTCCACTTGAATACCGATACACTACACTGTTCGATTGTCATATATGGTGTATTAAAATGTTCTTGTAAACAAGTGGAGTCTCCTTTCTCTCTCTCTCAAGTGAACTAATGAGTTATCTTTACACCACAGAGTTGTGTGTTTTAACACAAACGAAGCAAACTTGTTACTGCTAGCTAACAAAAAAAAATGATAATAGTAAAGTTCACTTGGAAAGTCAGAGCTCGTATACTTGTGACTCCAATCTTCCGTTGCTTCTTTGATAATAACTTTTCCATTCCACTAAAACTAAGCGTGCTAAAAAAAAATTTTTTTTCCTCGCGCCCAGAGTGAAAATCTCGCAAAAATACTAATGAGCAGGCTACTCTAAAACAGCAACCTTATGGACAAAAATCTTTCACGTCGTAACAATGAAACGCTTCGTGTAAAACGAAATATAGTTGAAACAATATCTGATTAGAAAGTAAATTTAGGTAATTTAAAACAGTTGTCTAAATATAAAATTTTTATTAATTAATTATTTATTTCTATTTCTTGTAAAATAATGGAATCTAATTTTCCACAATTGTCTTAAAATAGTTACCCTCAAACTTAACCCGGCATTAGTGCGGTGGGGTATCTGAAACCCCAGACCTTTTCTTTTTGATTTTATCATAACTTGGCGTAATTTGTCAAGAATGGCTATTTCTATACCTTTCGACACATAACCATAGATAACGTACACGAAGTTATATTCATTTTGGTTGAAGACTACATCGTATAAGCACGTGTTGATTTCTGTTTGGGTTTCTCACACCCCACCGCACTAATGCAGTGACAGAAAATTCTAGGAAAAGTAGGCTTCTTTGCATTACTTCTGTCAATAATAAGACATTTTTATCAGTTTTCTTGTTTATGTGATATTAATGAATGTTTTTAGGAAGATTCACATTATGTCTGAGATATAAAGACAGAAAAACTAAATATTCCTGCCAAAGATGTAAGCAATTCTTGTGCTTGAAACATGTAATATCATATTGTGAAAAATATTTTTATAGGATGTAGAACAACACAATGTGCAGTCATAATTTAGGTTACATACTATTTCATGCTTTTATATTAACTCCAATATTGAATTTGCTTTTGTAATAGTTAAATTTTTTCTAATAGAAATAAAATTCTTTCATTTATTTATATTTTTTTTAAATATAGGAAAAAAATCAAACTTTCTCTTTATTTTATTATTTATTGTTAAACTGATTTTTTTTTTAAAGAAATTGATTAACCATAGCAATTTATAAGCTTGATAATAAATTATAAAATAATAAAACTTTAAAACAAACTGGAAAATTTCAAGAAATACGTTGGGGTATGTGACACCCCACCGCACCACTGTTGTGATTTTTTGTTACCGCACTAACGACGGGTTAAGAATGACCAGCGAGTTCAAAATAAATAACTGTAATAAAAAGCCATGTCAATGCTGAGCGTAGTAGAAATAAAATCTAAACGCATAAGGTTTTACCATTCCAAGCGTAATAAATTTTCATTTAAATTATCCAAACGTTAATATTCAGAATGTGATCCCAAACTAGTCCATTTTCTTTGGAAACTCGGCATATATCGATGAAAGAAAAATTATTATATTAAATTGAAAGAATAAACTTGATGTATAGCCGTTTGTCTCATACATTAACCCCCATATGAAATCTTAAATAGCGTACTTAGTAACCTGGCCAGGTAAAACTTGAGAAATACAAGTAATCTCAAGGATAGGAGATCAAGAGATAAGTGAGGCTCTATATATGTAAATAGAAGTAAAAAGACAATGACAACGCCAACAGTAAGTGTCGCGTGAACCTTTTAAATACCAAAGGGAGGGGGTCACCGTAACTTCCCTTGAGAGACCGGAAACAATGGACATTGTCTAAAAAAAAAAGATTAAAAAACTAATCGATGCGAACTGAGCGTTTAAGGAAAGGATGACTAGATTGACACAGTGCTTAGGAGTCTGAACAACAAGAGAGCTAAAGGAGACCGATTATAACAAACACTCAGTGGGAAAGCGTAGAAAGGTCCATAGCGAAGAGAAAGAAAATCCCATAATTTTAGGCGATAGACCCAGAAAAAAGAAAAAATGGTAAGAAAAAAAAATGCAAGGGTATACATTGAAGCATACTTTAAACGTACCGTAAATCGGTACGCAACAGTATGTAGGTATGTAAGTCCACGTATTTCTCAGAAACTAGAAATCGAATTGCAATAATTCTTTTTTATTGGATTAACTATCGTTCGGCAAACAAGGTGTTCTGGCAGACCGTGCGCCGCCTCCGTGGAAAGAAGTCTCTTTCATCACAAACTATTAAGAGTTCAGATGGGAGGCTTCTGAAAACGGAGGAGAGCGTATTGCATAGGTGGAAGGAATACTTTGCATCTCTTCTTAATCCGGTGACAACAACAACTGAGGCATACGAGGTGCAACTTGGAGCAGAGAATAGTCACGGTAGTATCACTGAAACAGAAGTCAGATGGGCAATTAAGTCCCTGAAGACTGGCAAAGCTGCAGGTGATGATGAAATCCGGTCCGAGATGTTAAAGGCCTTAAATCAGGATGGTATCCTGTGGCTGGCTCGAGCGTGTCAGGTTGCTTGGATATCTGGACAGGCCCCTAAGCAATGGCAGACAGGAATTGTTATCCCTATCTTGAAAAAGGGAGATCGGAGAGATTGCAACAACTATCGAGGCATCTCTTTGCTCAGCATTCCTGGGAAAGTGTACGCTAAGTGTCTGGAGAAGAGAAGTCGGGAAATAGTCGACTCCAAACTGTCGGGGGAGCAGTGTGGTTTCCGACCTGGCCGAAGCACGACGGATCACATCTTTGCTCTAAGGCAAATCTTTGAGAAATCCTGGGAATATGCAAAAGAGGTCTACGCTTGCTTTGTGGACCTCGAAAAACCATATGACAGAGTCCCTCGGGAGAAGCTCTGGCAAGTGTTGCAAGAGTATGGAGTGGATGGGCAATTACTGGTTGCTATCATGTCTCTGTACGAAAGCTCTGAGATGTGTGTCCGGATAAATGGCATTAAGTCAAGACCGTTCACCGTGGGTGTTGGACTCCGCCAAGGGTGCGTACTGTCGCCCATCTTGTTCATTATCTTTATGGACTGGATAGACAGGGGCAGCCGAGGCGATGAGCGTGTTTGTGTGGGCGACTGCCTGGTGGAGAGGTTGCTCTTTGCGGACGAACCTTCAGCATGCACTACACCGGTTTGCAGCCAAATGTGAAGAAGCTGGGATGAAGATCAGTGTAACTAAAACCGAGGTTCTGGTCCTTTCAAGACAGCCTGCTCAGTGCGCTCTCCATGTTAGGGGAGCCTCATTGAGACAGGTGGAGAAATTCAAGTATCTCGGGATTGCATTCACGAGTGATGGACGGCAGGAGAAAGAATTGGATGCTCGGATCAGTGCAGCAAGCTGTGTCAGACGTGAACTGTGGCGATCCGTGGTAACGAAACGAGAGCTGGGTAACAAAGCCAAGCTCTCAGTCTTCAAATCTATCTTTGTCCCCATTCTCACCTATGGTCATGAGGCTTGGGTAATGACCGAAAGAGTGCGATCGCGGGTACAAGCGGCCGAAATGAGATTCCTGAGAGGTGTGGCAGGTGTTACCCTACTAGATAGAGTGTACAGCAGCACAATAAGGGAATCTTTAGGTGTTGAGCCGCTACTTCTCCGCATTGAGAGATCTCAGTTGCGCTAGTATGGCCACGTGATACGGATGCCGCAAACTAGTCTTCCTAGGCAGTTGTTATTTTCCAAGCCGGTGGGTAAGAGACCAAGGGGTCGGCCTAGAACCAGGTGGCTAGACTACATGGAGAATCTGGGTTCGAGTCGCTTGGATATTACCAGGGAGGACATGCGCCTGATGGCGGAAGATCGCGATCGCTGGAGATCCTCTATAGGGCTGCTGCCCCCGCGACCTTAATGGATAAGCGGGTTTGAAAAGTAAGTAAGTATCTTTCTACTTAGGGATAAATCCAAGTTTCATCAAAATCAGTTCAGTAGTTTTCAAGATATGGATTGATATAGCTAGGCAATAGTGAAAGTTTCATTAAAGTCGGTTTTTTTATACTCTGTCTAATCTTGTTACGAAGTATTTTTAAAACAAAATACGGTTTTTACGAAGCCATCAACATTAATTAATAGTGAAATTTTCATTAATTAAACCAATCATTTTAAGCTTTTTTGTTCAGCAAATGATACCTATCTCTAATTGGTCAGGTAGCAAATGAATCATTTTGCTTTCTTTACTTAAGCATTGGTTTACGCTGTGTTATGAAATAGTTACGATATGAGAAAATCGATTCTTAAGCTGGTTTCACTTTCGATATCGTAAATGTCGAAAGAGTGTTGTTGAGCCAGTTGATTGCAAAAGTAAAGCAGACATTAGTGATACTGATTCGAAGAATTCGAAGCATGGAATAACTTAAAAAGTAGGTTGAAATTCAATAGTAAATTCTCTGAGTTTGTTGATAGTAATAACTTCGTCTGTGATTTAATCAAAGATGGTGGCATCGAAGACAAGATCAATGATGATGACGACAAAAAAGCCCAAGAGGAACCCATAACAACATCGTCGTACATTAAAAACTCTTCAAATACACTGCAAAAACATTTATACTCTATGGAAAATCATCCAGATCAAATTTTTGAAAGTTTTTTGAATTATCAAATCGTATTGAGAAGGAATTAAATTCAGATGCAAATTTGCAGCAAACAACAATTTTAAACTATTTTCAAAAATCAAATTGACTTTTATTTGACTTTTAAAATTGTTATTAATTTATCTAAAAATAACTGTAAAAAATTATTTATTGTGCAATTAAATCATTATTTCAAATTTTCTGGTCTAATTATCAGGAGGTTCGGATTTTACGAATAAATCTTATTGGTCCCTAGGGGATTCGTAAAAACGACAATCCACTGTACTTAGCTTGCTTTGCGCATAATATGATTGCATCATAAGTGCTGGAAGTGGCTACATCTGCAACCAAACAACACTGAACTCAATCCTCTATATTTCAGAATGTGGCTGCCAGTAGGTCACTGACTGAATTTTATTGTGATATTTGCTTTCAATAGGTCAATGATTTCTGGATTTTTGCATATACTCTGTCCTTTAGAAATCTCCATATGTAGTAATCAGATGACCACGGTAACCAAAACCCTTTAGAAATGTCGGTTGCCAAAAAAGGACAGAATTTCAGCCATGCTAAGGTTGGATATATGCACTGTCACGCCATCTTCTTGAAGTAGCCAATGGTTAATTCCTTGCCATCTAATTGCTGTTGAAGATCCTAAGGTATATAGTGATCATGTTGGTTGTTTCAAAGAAAACTAGACCAATTATATACTGGCAGGAAACTCCACACAAAACATCCCACTTTTCTGAATGGAGATGTTCTTCATGAGGATTTCACTGGCCCAAATACAGGCGTTCTGAGAATTTACAGAATCTGAAAGGTGAAAACAAGCTTCGTAAAGAAACAAAATAAGAGTAATCGGGAATACTCAGATTTACATGGATGAATGTCTGAACCATCAACAGTATGGCAAATGTTTCAATTAGTCATTCTCCTTGAGTTCATGGATAACAGATATATAGTGTGCATAAAGCTTGGCTTTCTTTGCTGCACAATGACAATGCTTCCTGAGTAAATTGGAGAGGCTAGGAATCGGAGCCTTAAGGAGTAGGTATATATCTGGCGAGTTAAGCACAAGGCAAAACGAATTCTTGCCTGCATCAAGGTTCTGTGGAGGGTAAAGGGACAACCTAGGAAATGTGATCAGTGGGGTGAGGCAAGTGATCTACTAAGATCATGTAAAAGGCGGTGGACTTTGTAGCTTTGCTTTAATTCAGTCTCGTGAGTCGACAACGAAAATGCCACAAACTTGTACCAAAAAAAAGTGAGAGCCCCTTTGAATTTAGTCAGTTCATAGAATTGGATCATGGCGCGCACAAATTGAGCCACTTGGTGGCGACTTGCCAAGTCCATATAAATATGGTATGCAACAAAGAAATTCAAGGATTATAGACCAAATATAAATAAACAATTCTCGAAGGAGACTCTGCTTGTATTCAGCTTACCAGATGCATATGCACCTTTATATCCTCGGCAGGTTCATGTGATATCTTTGGACGACCTCAATCATCCGTATTAAATAAAGTCCTCGTGGTTTTGACTTTCTTCACAAGTGTCCAAATGGTGGATCAAGTGCACGTCTGCCTTCAAACTTTTCCAGGAATATCTGTTGGCAAGCCTTTGTCGAGTCTATTTTTCTGCATGTACGAACAAGGAATATACTGCTTCAAAAAATAGAAAGACATTTCTTTTTCGCTTACACTGTCCCACCAGCAATTAAACACCTATTTCCTTCTGACTCGAGGTCGAGCAATATCCACACCAGTGTACTGATTGTGACATCCTAGCCATCATGAGGCAAAACGACGCAGGCAGAAACATCACACCACAATCCACAACAGTCCTGCGTGCATTTCATATTATTGAAAACCGGGGCTTTGATCAGAGTGGGATGCCTATATTGCCTATAGTGCTTTGCTCTGATTACTTGATATCAATGGACTCTTCAACCAGTTTAAGCATTAATTATTCTACTAAATTTTACAGATGCAATATACAAAGAAACACATCTAAAACAATTCTGAAAAGACTTTATTTTTATTGAAACTTTTGTTTTATTAAAAAAAAAAATATTTCAATTAAAACATTCTCTTAAACAATTATGTATCGGCAATTAAAGTTGAAAGTCAGTTACCAGTTACTGGTATAAAGCTTAATCAAGCTATGTATAAAAAAGCTACAAAGGACTCCATTCTGAAAGACTTGATTATAGACCAAGTATGGGAGGAAATGTGAAAACTTATAATATTATAATACAGTATATTTATTTTAATACTGTCATATAATTTAATTATTCTTCATTTTTTCTGTTATTTATAAATACTATATTTATAATAATATAAACTTTACTTAACAGATATTGTACTTCAGTTAAGAAATTTCTTTTAGCAAAATTTTTCTCAAGGCTATCTTTTTTTCAATCAGGCAAAGAAATCATTGATTAAAATGGGATTAATGGCAATAGATTTTCAAAATAATTAAAAGTTCCCTCTCCAAGTTTTATTTGGCAGTAATGAAAAGCCCAACATTTCAAAACTGCTCGTTAGCAGCACCATTATTCAAAATAGCTGTATGAAAAAATTTATTGGGTACTAGAATAAGCAAAAATTGCATCGGTAAACATTGTTTCGAGACATTTCCGGACCAAATTTGATAAAAAAGTACCTCGCAATCACAACATCAGAGTGTTTGTGAAACAGTTTGAGGAGACGGGCAACTTACGGAAGGGGAAAAAAGCACACAAAGTTTATCCATCACCATCTAATGGAAAACGTTCGTTCAATTTAGAAAGCCCCACCACGTCAACATATATGTATCAGGCTGGCCGAGAAGTTAACATGTTGCAAGCAACAATGTCATACAAGCATCTGCAGTTCAAGCCTTACAAATTTCAGATGATACAGATGCAGAAACTATCGACATAACAAAAAAAGATAATTCTGCATAGATTTGCAGGCACAAATGGAAGTGGGTGCTTGACTAACAAAGCCACACTTCAACTACGTGGTAAAGTGAACAGGCATATTCCGAGATTTTGGGTGGTGAGAAATCTGCATACAACACTGGAAAATGATCCATGATTCCGAGAATGTTTGGGCCCTTTCTTCTTCACAAAGTCTTTTGGTGATGCTACCATTTTGAAAAAAATTGCCTCTGGTAAGGTTTTGGGGAAATGGACTTTGCAGTGTTGCCAAATGAAACTTGGAGAGTTAACCTTTCATGTCATTTCAGTTGTTGTGAGATAAGTTCATTTTAGCAGTCATTAGTAGGTTTTCTCTATGTACCATTCATCTTGAATTAATCTACATTTGAATTACTTTGAATTACTCTACATTCTAGTACATGGATTGTATTATATACAGAAAAAAAAATCAAGTTTTTATATACCATATGAGAAAATTTGATTACTTAGTCTTTTTTTATTCTAGACATTTGATTTGTCCAATATGTAGGCACAAATAATATCTTATTATTGAAAAAATATACGTACTGCAATACATAGTATTTATGCCAGTAATGCATTTTGTTAAATGAACAGTAACATACAGGATGTATCTGAAACCCTGTCGCAAACTTTTAGAGCAGGTAGTATGGATGATTCTAAGCAAGAAAGTTCATATGAATATGATTCGAGTTTGAACGATAACCGAGATATGAACACAAATAAAAATGCCGCTACTAAGATCAACAAGTTAATATTTCAGGTTCTATAATGCATAGCATAATGAAGTTCGGGGGGAATAATAGGGTACATAGAATTGTGTATAAGGTTAAAATTTCATCTAATTCCAATGGGTAGTTTCCGAGTTACACAATCAACATCGTAACACTTGATCACATGTGAGTACTAACCACCACGAGTTACGATGTTGACTACATAACTCAGAAACTACTCGTTGGAATTCTATCAAATTTCAACGGTATAAACAGTTTTATGTACCCTATCATTTCCCCAAACATTATTATCCTAGATGTTATAGAACCTGAGTTATTAACTTGTTGATTTTAGTGGCGGCATTTTTATTTGTGTTCATATCTTGGTTATCGTTAAAATTCGAACCCATGTTCATATGAACGTTTTGGCTTAGAATCATCCATAGTACCTCCTCTAAAAGTTTGTGACAGGGTTTCAGATACCCCTGTATATAGGAGGCAAGGGGATTCACTAGTCTCTTTCCTAAATCTTACTAATTTTAAATGAATTCTTCTTCCCCTCTAAGATAATTATTTTTGATTGAATTAATTTTTGATTTGAAAATAAAAAAAATATTTATCATCAAGATATATATTGTTTTGCTGTGTGCTTAAAAAAAATGAAGAATTTAGTTTGTATTATTAAGTCTGAATTAACATATTTTATTCCCAAAACTATAAATTTAGCAATCATTATCTCTAAAATGTGTAATCAGACAGTCTGCAAGAAGCCATTCGGAATATAATTAAATTAATTTCTGTGTCTGAACAGTTCAAGGGAAAATCTAACCTATTTCTTGGAGGCGATGGTAGGAAAAAAAAAGCTTGCTAGAAACTGTTCAGAAAGAGCAATTAAGTATACAGTAGATTGGCGATTACCCGAGTTAATTGAGATTAAGACATCCTTGGAAACAAAATAAAACTCTGTTAATATAATGAGATCTGGTATTAATGAGTTACAAAAGTAGATAATTAGCTGCATTAATGTAAAGACTGTGTCCATTTAATAAAAACATAAAACAATAAATACATTTTTAATTACACAAGTAAGATAAACAAAAGATTTTAAATTAATTGTTTGATAGCATGCGTTGGCTCGGTTAACTGAGGCTCTGGGTTAACCACGATTCTACTGTACTTGTAGTCCGAATAACATGTATGGCTTTTTTCTTACTGACTAAATAGAATAAAAAATAGCATTGAATCCTGTCTGTAAGGAACAAAATATGGATGAATAAAGCTAAATTCAAGGAACTATATATAAATATTAAAAATCTCGCAAAACCCATTTGCATTTTAAATGCTGTGTCTTGTAATAAGCCACAATTAAATAATTCAAAGGTACAAATAAAAAACATTATTTTCTTAATACATTCGATGCATATGAGTTTCAGTTTGTTTATTTCATCTGTGGTTTTGCATATATTCAATCTTTATTTCGATGTAAAATTTAATATATAAAAACATCTTGGTTAAAAAAGTAGACGCAATATACTACTCTAATTTATTTAAGGAAATTTTCAGTAATAGAGGCAAGAAATTTAATAGCAGAAATATAAACCTTTTTCCTATACTCATAATAACAAAACAAATAAAAAATTAAAATAAAATAAAACCTCACAACATTCTTGAAAATAAGTTTTCTTAAAAATTAGAACATAACTTTATATGTATTACAAAATAAAAATAAAAATTTCATATTAATTATGTTGATAAATACCACTCAACTTTGTTCCAGTCTTCTTTAATGTTATAGATTGCTTTGCTATATTGGGATACATCCACAGATTTTTTAATTGGCTGTCGTTGCTCCATCACCATCCTCTATCAGGTGTTTAAATACTAATATTGTTGTAATGTCTTTAATATCCCTGATCCAAGTATTGTAACAACACATTATATTTTAACCAGATTGAAGAGGAATTCAGGAGGATCACTTTTTCACAGTCAAAGTTTGAAGCATGATCTTCATAAAGATGGCTTTGCTATGCTACAAGATATTCTTTTTAATTGTTTCCTTTTAATCTGCATTTTAATGTCTATAAGTATGTTTCTGTGCAAGTAACATTTGGGCAAATTTTAATTTTTATTACCTTACAAAATATATTTAAAATAATGCACGCTCAGGCCGAGAGTACTAAGGCGCAGGTATTGTCACTCTGAAAACCAGCAGATTAAGATGCTGCTGAAGCCGAAGATTGTTCTTTTACTACCAAGCTTGGAAGATCAAGCAAAGCCTCAGCAGGGTTATAACCTGCTAGATTAAATTTCAAACAGATCTAATGGTAATTTAACACCCTTGACACCGAAAGATAAAAGAGAAATAGAAAATAGAGATATTTAAAAAAAAAATGTTTGACAGTAAAAATGACAGCAATGACATTAGCCATGTTCTGTGTCAAGTAAAAAATTTCAACATGCAGCAGAGATATTTTTAACAGCACTGTTTGAATTTATTAGCTGTTTCATTTTCAGATGATCCCTCAACCAAGATATTGTTTATACATGCAAAAAAAAAAAAAGGGAATGATGAAGTTAGAAAGTTGAAGTTCAATGAATACAGAAGATCCAAGAATTCAACTGGATTCCAGAAAGGGAAAAACTAAAACTGATATACAAATATACAAGGGCTGTCTAAAAACCCTAAGTCAGGAAAATAAATATTATTTACATGATGTGGTTCACCTCCTAATATCCTTCAGAGAAGGCCCTTCCATTGCTGATAGTACATCTGGAAGGCCTCTTTCAGAATGAACTTTCAATGCCAATGTTACATTATGCGTGTTGTCATCTTGGATTTCAAAACATAAACCTTTCAATGGCATTTTGACTGTGGGCAATAGCCAGAAGTCACACGAACTGATTTGCGGAAAGCAAGGAGCCCGGTGAATGAGCATAATGCGATTCAGGAAACTTTGGAGGAACTACGATAAATGCACTGGGCGTTTGTGAGGCCCTAAGTTCGGTTTCTTTTAACGAACTGCATTATGAAGGTAAGATCTTGAATCCTGGTAGTGCTTAGTAAATGTATCTTTGAACTTTGTCGTTCTAGCATGAATTCGATATGAACGATGTCACGGTAGTCCAAGAAAACAGTTGATGAAAAAATTAGGCCCTGACCAGCATAAAGATCGTGTAGGTAATGTTAATCCTTCCATCTCCACAGTGGCTTAATTGGTTAAGAAGTCCAGGGTGTCGAAATTTCTTTCTTATTTTCAAAAATAATTTAAACACCTGAAGTACGGCATAAAATACAAAAACTCTCATAGAACTTTCATTAAAGAAAATGGTCATTATCAACTTCTCTGCGCTTGCTTCTTTTCTCGATCTCGGCGAGGATGGATGCTGATACTATGATGACTACCACTTTGATTTCTGACGAAACTTGATCCACACATTCCACCACCACTATCTGAATGAGAATATGACGAGCACGTTCTTTACAACTTCATGCAGTGGCCACTTAATCATTGGTGCATGTGGCAGGCTTGCAAAATGTAGGCATGTGCATGAAAGTTCACACACGAGTGTGTGCAGTGGTGTCACTAGATTTCAACTTTCCACATTAAAAAAAAAAAAAACAAAAAAAAAACAAAAAAAAAAAACAGGACAAGCCTCATTTATGTAAAGAAAATAAATAATATGTATAATAAAATGCATATGTTTACATAAAAAATGCAGAAAATAAAAACATAATAAAAGATATAGAGAGAAAAAAAAAACTGATAATTACTTTCTCTAAAAAAAAGTACGTAATTAACATAGGAATTAGTCAACCGTCTTTTAAGATCATATTTAAAGAATTTTCAAACTTAACATTAGTTGCTAATAAAATACTGATAGAGATAAAAATAAAACAAATGAAAATCACAACATAATAAAGTACATTTAGACCGCAAGCTAGTGTTGCTGTTGCTATGAACTCCAATGTCCATGAGACAGCTGATGCACCCCTGTTAACAAAAAAAAACAAACATGAATTTATTATTATAATGATAAAAACAGTTTTAATAGTTAATTAAACAATAAATAATGTTATAATCAAAATTGCATAATCAGCTTTGCAATATGGAGATATTAATTATGAATATGTCAGATGAGTCAAATATGACCATTTTTCTCCCTTTCATTTATGATAAAAATATTAATGCTACAATTTTTTAAAATTGAATTGGTAGTGCGAATTTTAAATTCGCCAAAAAAGTAAGCTTAAAATGTGCATATGTCGTCAACAAAAATTTCATGAAAACACCACTCATTGCAGTTGAATATCAGGAAAAAGCTTCCATGTTTTTCATTTATGAATTCTAGATTACAATGTTATATTTTAATATGTCAATATTAAAAATCAATGCTGCTCCTATTGATTAGATATAATGATTACCATAATTTTCAGTATATGATACAATTCCATGCATAATACGCAATTCCCATTCATAACCACAATAAATTCACCTAACAAACGCTAAAATATGGCAAAGCATATACCATGTTCGAATGCGCAATGCATTATGGTTTTTTTTGGTTTGTTTTGTTTGTCGTTTTCTCTTCCTTGTCTTCATAATCATATTTCTTTTAGGTTTGATTAATTAAGAAATAATTTCTAAACACACACAAAGTCTTATGATCATATAGACAAACTTCTGGAACACTCATTTCCTATACATACACTACTGTTTATAAAAATCGCAACACCCTGATGGAATGGTCTAATCCATAAGCAATTTGCAATATTTGCATACAATGGGTCAGAGTATAAATGATTAGATTTTCAGAGTAATTGCTTGAAAGAACACCATGCCTCGACGACGACGAAGGGTACCATATCAACAGCTGACAGGCTTTGAAAGAGGACGCATAATTGGTCTGCGTGAAGCGGGATGGTCGTATCGTGACATTGCTGCTCATGTAGGACGTAATGCAACGACAGTTATGCGTGCATGGAGGCAGTGGAGCGAAGAGAACAGGGCACACCGAAGACCAGGCTCAGGAAGACCCAGCACGACGACACCGCGAGATGACAGACACCTCTATCGCATGTGTGTAGCAAATCGTACAGCCACTTCCACAGTGTTAGCACAACAGTGGGGTGCTACAGTACGCAGGACAATGTCTGCTAGCAATGTACGATGCCGTTTGATTTTCAGAGGATTGATGGCGGGAGTACCATTGTTGCGGATTCCTTTGACTCAAAACCACCGGCGCCTCAGGTTGCAATGGGCCCATCAACACCA
Source organism: Rhysida immarginata (assembly GCA_023313115.1). NCBI lineage: Eukaryota > Metazoa > Arthropoda > Chilopoda > Scolopendromorpha > Scolopendridae > Rhysida > Rhysida immarginata. The sequence goes on along the minus strand of JAHWFO010113782.1, from coordinate 883,381 downwards.
ACAGTGGCAAGCTGAATGGCAACAAGTTGTGTTTTCGGATGAGTCAAGGTTTAACTTGCAGCACCATGATGGCAGGATACGAGTCAGAAGACATCGTGGCGAGCGCGACCTTCCAGAATGCATCCTGCAGCGTCATTCAGGACAAACGCCAGGGGTGATGGTGTGGGGTGCAATCAGTTACCATGGCCGTTCCGTCTGATCAGAATCCATGGCAATCTGAACAGTGACCGGTACATCAGGGAACACCCCGAGGTCATCCCCTTCCTGCAGAACCTTCCAGGCGCTGTATTCCAACAGGACAATGCCCGACCGCATGTGGCCAGAAATGTCCTCGCCTTTTTTCAAGCACACCAAACGCCCTTGTTCCCCTGGCCTGCTCGTTCACCAGACATGTCCCCAATCGAACATGTGTGGGACAGGGTTGCTCATCGATTGGCTTGTCAGACTCCTGCAGCAGCAACTGTGGATGAACTGTATACCCGTGTAGACAGAGCATGGGAGGACCAAGGTCAGTGGAATATATGTCCTTCTTCCACTGACCTTGGGGAGGACATTCCCCAGGCCCTTATTCAGAGCTTGTTTGACTCAATGCCACGACGTTTAGAGGCTGTAATTGCATCCCACGGTGGTATCACCCGATACTAATGTGACAATAAAACGCATTGTATTGACCTGAAAATCTAATGGTTTCTTTTCTGACCCATGATATGCAAATGCTCCAAATTTAATGCAGATTGGGCTATTCCATCAGGGTGTTGCGATTTTTATAAACAGTAGTGTACTAACGGTTCATTTAATAATCACTTGCATCACAAGTCAGACTAACGATAAGATTGTATAAGGGCTAAAAGAAACAAATAATAACCCTTGTAACTCCCAAATGGCTCATCACAGCCTAACAATTTATTTATTCGCCTCAATGAAAGGACTATGTCACTTATTAACAGACATTTTGTTATTTTTAGATAAAAAATTGTGACAGACGCGTTAGAGTACTCACTCAAGAGAAAAAGAGCTTCCACTCGCTTAATGATAAGAGAAATGCAAGATCTACCACTGACAGTATAGCCGATAAGAGCATAAAACGCTTACCTTAGATTCCGGATTGTATAGTGTGAAATCATCAATAAATTCGCGTTGTGTTTGCAATACCTCGTTTGTTCGTTAAGAAATTAAGTAATTAAAGTTGAAACCCTGCTAGAACACTCTTATGCAACAATCCAATACAAAGTTTACGTAATATCTATTTTTGATCAATAAGTATTCAAATCTTTATTGACAAATAAACGAATTTTATTCAATGGATAAAATTGGAAACAGGAAAGTCAGGAGATTAGAATGTTAGTCAGAAGAAGAATTCAAAAGCAAAAATAATTACTTTACACTACAAAATTACAGCAGTCATAGTGTTGGGACTCATCACCTCTCCCCTGTTTTTATTTCAATTAAGAAAAGTTCGTTTTGGAGAGTTAAAAGTTCAAAAGAAAGTTTTCTGATCCAATCGTGCTCAAATTTTGAAGAAGAGTTCCATCTTGCCAAAAATACCTGGTGATTACTTTGTTCAGTCCAACGAACATGTCGCAATAGCAAAAGGGTCCACTGATGCCACCGATGAATTGAGAAGAGGCCCTATAGAACGATGACCCTCCCGTGACACTGGCCGAGCAGAACGGCATGCACAGGGTTCATGTGCTGCACCCGTCGTCAGCTCCACCATTGTCGCATAACTGGCATTCGGTGCCTCCGTGCCTGGCCCAGGCGAGTGCCTCTGCCTGCCACCAAAACATCTCGAAGTAGCCGCCAGTGGGAACCTCGTCCTCCCGTTCTCAGCTCGCATCAACTGCTGCTCGCTGGCTGCCCTCCGCCACGATCGTAGGTTGTAGGTTGACGCTCCAGGCCGCCTGTTGTTCACGGCTCTGCAATGTTAGGCCCCGCGTCGGGATCTGGCTGACCTTCCCACGCGGGACACAACACAAACACTCCATAGAGAAACTATCACCAATGGAGATGATGATTTTCCAAGAGAGACCAATGATTAATTAATTATTTTTCCCTTATATAGTATTTCATTTTTAGAAAACACGTGATGAGTCACAACTAATCAGCCATCCTCACTCACAGCCCCACCGTTCGTGCGCAAAATTAAATCCCGCCAAAAAGATAAATCGTTGCCTAGGCAACGTGAGATAAAAATGGAGAATGCCCCCGACTCCCCCCTTCCACTCGAACGAGAAAACGAAAGTTAAGAACCGCTGATTGCAATAGGTTGATTTAAGTATAGATGGCAGCGCTTACGCTTTATGAATCTGAGGCTATGACGCTATGGTCGAAATGAGGAGAAAATCTCGGCAATGTTAAGAATACTGTATAAGAACATGCATGTAAATTGCTCAGTTCCACAATGATCGAACAACAATGTTAAAAACAAAAATCTCAAGTTTCATGGACTACCTACAGATCGAAAAATTCAGTGAGGTTAAATGAGATATCGTAGCCTAGCCCAATATTTAGCATCGTCACTTTCGTAAATCGTAATTCATTATAAAATTTGCTCACTGTTAGTCAATACTTGTTTATTTCCGTCATTTTCGCTCCTATTTAACTGAAGCTTTTCTTTCAAGTCTTTAACTTTCATCTTCACTAAACTTTTGTAAATAAACTAGAACAAAATTCATAAACCGTAGCGGATGCCATCTGGCGGATAGATTTGGCATTTAAATCAACCTTATAGGTTGATTTAAATGAAGATGCAAATCTACAAAAAAAACGAGACAACTTCGTGACAGACAAAGCTGAAATGAACTGAGATTTTAATGCAGATCATAATATGAATTAATCGAGATCAAGGACTGTCACGAAGTTACTCAAAAGACAAAAGTTTCACTTAAGCCTACTCAAAACAGAGAACAAAGACTCAGATTTGGATAAATGAAATCTAAATCTATGCAACAAATCATTACTGGAAAATAAAATACAAAGAGTACAAATGTGTAAGATTACATTTGGACTCGTGTGACATCAGATATGTCACAAAATTAATATCTCTTAAAAGGCTTAACTAATTGTCATAAAAATGCATCAAGTCACAATTTAAGGAACCCTCTAAAAATGAATTAATTTCATTTGGTTCCGCTGTTTGCTACTTCAGAGAAGTTATCTGCACAAATTTAGGCTAAGTATTGTAATGTCCTGCACCCCCCCCCCCCCAGGGCCAAAAAAAAACCGAATAAATAAAATAATAATAATTAATAGATGTGCAAATTGATTTTGTATTTTATATTTTATATACAGAAGGTTGTTAGTGATCTGTGGACCAGAAAAGGTGGACAATCTGGAGGATATCGACATTTCGTTACAAGACAAAATGCGACAGACACCTCACTCCGAAAAGTCTGCCAGGCAACTAAGTAACCACAAAAATTCTTGCAGTTTTTAATTCCGGAAAACAAAATGATGTACACCAAATGTGGCGTGTCACTAGTCCCCAAAGTAATCCCTATTGGCATCTAGCACCTTCTGCCAATGTGTCTCCAGTTGATAAATCCCCTGGCTGGAAAACTAGCCAGTACTGGACTCAAAGAAGTCCATGAGTGCCTTTCGCAGGTCTGTATCATTGGTATAGGATTTTCCACGAAGATGGTTGTGCAGAGAATAGAAAAGGCGATAATCCGTTGGAGCAAGATCTGGTGAGTAAGGTGGATGACACAAAGTTTCCCAGCTAAGCCACTCTATAGTTTCTCTGACCACCCATGACACGTGGCCAGGTATTGTAATAAAGGAAGAGTACCCATTTGCAATTCACCAATGCTGGCTCCTTCTGCTGCAATGTCTGTTGCACACGTTCCAACTGCTGGGAGTACAGGCAACACCATCTAAAGATAAGGCCTGGGCGCTGAAACATTACATTGTTACATCACCTCAGTAGGAAATTGTTAACCGTATTTCCACCAATAATAAGTTCTGAATTTTCCCTACTGAGATGATGTAACAATGTAATGAAATTTCAGCGCCCAGGTCTTGTCCTTAGGTGGTGTTGGTACAGGTCCCCAGTGACGGTTTGTCCGGTTGATATCAGCTCGTGCTGAACCATTTGGCAACTAGTCCACCAGACACACTAGAACACGGGGTTCATTAGAAACTACAAATTCTCCCGACCTGAATTTTTGAACCAATGCCTTGCGGTGCGTTCATTCACAGCATCATCCCCAAACACAAGACACATTTGACGACTTGATGTTACTGCTGACAAGCCCACTTTGAAGTCATAAAGCAAACAACACCTAACCATGTCCTTCGATACCTCCATAAGTCTTCACTTCTGCACGAAATGTGATTGATGTGAATGCCCAACAGCCCTGTATTTATACCTTCCTGCTCCCCTCAACAGATTTTGGACTCATTTGCATATCTGCTATCACTTCCTTTTATGGCAACATAAAAACGGCAAGAACTTTTGTGGTTACCTAGTAGTCACCCCCCTTCCAAACTCAAAAGGGCATAATTTTATCACAATTCAATACTTCATTTAATTTGACACTCTCAAATGATAAATTAAACTTAAATTATTGATTGAAGTGAAAAATTGTACAAATTGAAATGGTTTACATCTTGTAAAATTCACCTTTTGATTAAATTTATGAAATTAGAAAAAATAATATTTTCATTCTTTGAACAAAAAAGCACGATTTTAGGATTTTTTTTAAAAAATAATGTGCTATGATTTTAAAGTAGGCTATTGATATACGTATTAAAATGATATTCGCATTTTTTATATTAAAATATGAAAGGTTTTACCGAATAAATTTATGATTAAATATAGTGTATATATTTTTAAATTTTAATTAAACAAGAGTCGTAGATTTCTGGATTAATTGGTTAATTAGAAAAGTTTTATTCTAAAATGTAATCTAGGGGGGGTTTAATAAATTGCAATTTATGTGCGGAAAAAGAAATGAATAAAAGAAAGATTGTGCATGATTTGATCAATGGAAATATTTGAATAAAAATAAATTATATCAGAGATGGATGAAGGTATAACCTACTTTCATCCATTCCCGATTATATGCAATACACAAAAATAAAATATTACAATTTCTTATTTCTTACAATCCATCATTTCTTTATGCATTATATATTTACTTCTAACATGGGTTTTATGTTATTTCACTAGGGTATTTTTGCTGTAATTTTTTTTTTCAATAATACACATACAATACATAATGTACTCTTCATCTTTTCCCTTCCTGTTTAGTTTTTCTCCCTACATTGTTGATCTGGATCAAGCCTAGGCCCACCTATTTCAGAGGACCTTAAGGCAAATATGTTAATCATAAATTCTTCCCTCCCCTTCCGTCTACAAAAATTTTAACATCAAAAAGGCAATGTCTATAGGCTCCGGGTGGAGTTAATATTTCCGACCTCAATCCCCTCTGGCGACAAAAATTAGCATTTTCTGAATGAGTCGTTTCCACTGTTTGTATTCATCACTGCGTTTTAAACTGCATTTTGTGGTTTTCTTTTGGGTTTCTCAGGGCTTTAAAGCCACAAAAAATTTCTACTAGCCATTATATCCCGTATCTCGCAGCATGGAAGGGCAGGATCTCATCACGGCCTACGAGATAGTAAATCGTAGGCCGTGGATCTCATTCAATAATTTACAAATTTAGTCACCAGTTTAGTCACAAATTTATCGCGTTCTGTAGCATGATGTGGGAGCATATCGCAATGAAATTTTTCCATGCGTTCACACATCATCGCAGTAGAATGAGGTTAACAACGCAATTGTCCTTTGCCGCCTAGTGGCAGGATTATGTAATACCTAGAGACTGTAGAGATTTCTCTGACTGTCTGTGATATTACCTTTCATTTACTTCTTTCATCGTATTTGTATATCCGTAATATTTCGTATTGATTTTGCATGTTATTAAGATTTGTATTTTACTGACGGAATACTGTATTTAATGAAAATTTTCGAGCAATAAAAAACAAATTTACTGATATTCTTGGGTCAAGTATTTTATTTTGTTTTTGAGTTATTCCAGCTGTCTATTAAATCTAAAATTGTGTAATTCCTTTTTAATTTTTTCCAATGATTTGAACTATTAATACTACTGTAGTTTTAATAGTTTAAATCATTAATTTTTTTTCATATGCTGTGGCATTCATTTCGCCCTCCTCAAATCATGCAGGTGATTAGCCCGACGGACATTTGACTGAACGGACACTTGGCCGAACAGACATTCGGCTGAATGGACATTACACCGAACGAACATTTCATCGATGGGCATTTCACCGAACGGAAATTTAACCGACGGAGAAATGACTGCATATTGGACATTCGACGTAAAGAGATGTTTTCGGCAATATACGGTAATTCATTTAATGGGGAAAAAAGTTTTTAGGAGGTTATTTCGTATAGCAAATCTTATGATAAAAATCTGTTTAATTCTTCTACTAAGCAAGCATATTGTATGGACCTATAAAATTATTCATTTTTTATGTCTTTTTAAATAAATGTTTGTTTTCATATCGTTAGATAGGTCAAGATGGGAACCGGACCAAATGCAACTCAGGGTCTTGTATTATTTAATATTATCAAGTCTTTTCTAGTATGTCTTTTTAAATGAATATTTTACTTCTATAAAATGAGATACTCATTAGAGATGGGTGATATTTGATAACAGTATCGTGTATTAAAAATTTATTCATACACATCAAAAAATTCTGTTCTGCTTTATGAGGGGACATAAAAATTCTTAATTGGATAGTATCAAATATGAAAATCAACTGGTAATGGGTTGAGTACTTCTGACATTTTTCACTGTGAAGTTCATTTTCAGAGTTTTCAATGATATGGACACTCTACCCGAATATCTGTTATCCGAATATCTGTTATCGTGATGATTTATTCCGTTTTTCCAGACAGATCTGCATGCCAATTATTTATTTAGAACGACAAAATATGGGTCTCGTTTTTCATCTGATTGAACGCGTTTTAATTAGGAATAGGTTAAGTGTCTGCTCGGAGCGATATCTTTTTATTGAGATATCGAAGACATATATAGTGCATGGTGTAATTATGTAATTTAAAACAATAATGGGATTTTACTGCCAAAAACGTGGACCATATAGAAAGCCATCTGTTTACCAACCTAACTTAATGAAAATCATGATGGGCGATTAGGTATGTGCGATATTCATTTGCCGTTAGTCGAACAGACTAATCGAATAAAATTTTAGTAATCGGCAATTTTATTTGAATGGCTTGGAAATTTATTTGACTAAATCACACAAAATGACTAATTTTTTAAAGAAATTAACATGGTGTCTAGCAAAACGATTTCGTAAAATTCCCTGACATTTCCCGGTTGATCACATAATTGTCACTGATCACCAGCACAAAATCTACTTTGATAGAATATCATTGACATTCTTCAAATTTTTCGTTCCAATTTCTGATTTTTTTTCAGATTTGTAAAATTCTCTGATATTTTGTAAAATTCCCTAACTTTTCCCGGGGATGAGCTTTCGGATTGGTTTAATAATAAAAACAAAAAAACGCGGAATGAATCTAAATAATCGAATAAAAAATCCAAATAAAACAAATAATGGAATTATTCGACACTTTTAGTCGACTAAGTACCAAAATATCACGATATTTATCGATATCGAAGAATATCGCACATCCCTATGGGCGAAACTTTAGTATCGCATATTTTAGAGTCATCGATACTGTCAGAATTTTCGCATTTGATACTATCCGATATTAGAATTTTATGTCTCCTCATAAAGCAGGACAGAAACCTGTGTATGGAATAAACTTTTAATACCACAATACTGGTATCAAATATCGCCCATCACTAATGAGTATCTCATTTTATAGAAGTAAAATATTCATTTAAAAAGACATACAAGAAAAGACTTGATATTATTAAATAATACAAGACCCTGAGTTGCATTTTGTCCGGTTCCTATCTTAACCTACCTAACGATATGAAAACAAACATTTATTTAAAAAGACATATAAAATTATTCTTTTTTGTAGGTCCATACAATATGCTTGCTTAGTAGAAAGAATTAAACAGAATTGTCTCATAAGATTTGTTATATGAAATAACCTCCTGAAAACATTTTTTCCCATTAAATGAATTATATTGCCGAAAACATCTCTTAACGTCGAATGTCCAAATGTCAGTGAAATGCAGGCATTTCTCCGTCGGTTAAATTTCCGTTCAGTCATATGTCCGTCGGTGAAATGTCCGTTCGGTGTAATGTCCGTTCGGTCGAATGTCCGTCGGTCAAGTATCCATCGGTCAAATGTCCGGGTGCCAGCTAATCACAATTCGATCAGATTCCATGTTTCTTTCTTTTTCGAAGTAGCCTGTTATGTTTCCTATTTAAATAACAGTAATTACCATAACTCATAAGAAAATAGTGTACATTTATAAAAAAAGGATTATTAAATTTTATTTATAACTGCTGGTTTTTCTGAGATTGGGAAAAAGATGCAGTCTCATGTGTGTAGTCCATTGCGAACTTTTTCTTTCAAACAGTTGGCGCCAACAGCTGCACAGGGATGCCATAGCAGTGATCTTCAGCAACCAATCAGAGCTCAAGAAAAAGGGATGACCAGAGCAAGTCCTGTTTTAGAAACGCGATCAACACATCTGGATGTTGTCCCTTTATCATCGTGCTTTTGGCCTAGTTTCAACTGAAGCCCCACCTCTCACGATAATCATGACCATCTAAACAAGGCTTTACCACCCTGTGTTCAATTTTTATTTTTTATTTTATACCAGGGTTCTTGTGCCTCATCCTTCTTATCTTCAACATCCGTTATTTATTACTTATTTTCTTTATTATTGTGCATCAGAGAAATAATAACACAGCATCTTAGAAATTTATTACACAGTTAAAAAATAACTTTGAATATCTCATTAATATAGATATTTATTTTAAATTGTGCACTTATTTTAAAACGCGAGGGAAAGTAGGGGGGGGGGGGGGTCTTGTTTATTGCAGCTTTACATACTACACCACGAAAAAAACAAGTAATAAAAAAAATAATAAATAACAAGCTGGCGTTTCAAATAGCGGATATCATTTGTCAAAGCAAAAATAGTTCGGTAAATCAAGAGCATTAAAGAACTGTCATAATACATCAAGGGAATGCTTCATTATAAAACATGAAAAGATAAACAGAGAGAGTGGTAAGTGAAGGAGAAGAATCTTTATTATGAAAGGAAGATGGCAAAACCCCATTGAAAAGTGCTAAAGCATGTAATAAAAAACAACGTAAAATACACATGAGAAGGATATAATTTACATAGTCTAAATTAATGATCTATAAAATTAGTATTTCTCCACAAATGTAACCAGAGAGATGAAATCGAATGAAATCTGATAATGTAAATATAATTTGTATCATCATCAAATGCCAACAATAGAGCAGGATTAAAGTAAGGGTTAGATCACATTCCAAATAAAAATGAAAGTAATAAAGCCCCCTGAGTGGATGCCTCCTTACCATGGGTCAGGGGTTTGGGTACTTCAGGGATTCTGTGAGCTATCCTGGCACTGCTACTTCAGGGTCACTCTTACCAGATAGGTCATGATTGAGAAGTGAGACAAAGAGTATCCAAAGATGTATCTCATGATATCGACGAATGAGAGAATTCATACTCATCGTGTATGGCACAGGTTAAAGTCACCCGCGTTTGGGAGTTAGGCAGAGGCTCCCGTTCGAAAAATAGTCGACAGTCTCCCAGCTGTTATCGCAGAGCTATGTCTCCGAGAAGCCCAACCAGTGCACTCACTATTCACCTTGGGAAAACAGTCGGGGACAGCACATGCCTTTACCCTGAAGGAGAAACGGGTAAAGCGACAATGGGATCGGGTGATGTCAATTGGCACTTGGAACGTATTCTCCATGACAGGGAAGGAATCGGAGTTAGTGGAGGAAGCCAAACGATATCGACTTGATATCATAGATATACCTCTATGAAACGATCGGGTCCTGGAACTGTGGACTTAAGAGGGTGGAAGCGTTTCTACTCAGGTGTCGACCTTAGCATGACTGCCAAGGCTGGAGTGGGGATACTCACTACTCCCCAGCTGGCAGATAATGTTGCAGATTGGACCCCCTTAGGTGGAAGACTGTGTCTCCTGAGGCTTCAGATAGGGAAACAGTCTCTCTCTATTCGTTGCATATGCTCCGAATGCAGTCACAGAGTACCCACTCTCTCTAGATGAAGTTGATCCTGGTCTTAGCAGGAGAGGGAATTCAAATTCTGTCTTCCTGGTGGGCAATTTCAACGCACATGTAGGGGTTGATGACCAAACGTGGAAAGGCCTGATTGGGAGGAATAGTGACCATGATTTAAATGCAAATGGGAGGTGCTCATTGGATCTCTATTGTAACAATGGACTTTCCATCATGAACACCTTGCTGTACATAAGTAAACCTGGTACAGAGATGCAATGGACCCAAAGCCACTAATTGATTTTGTAATCATGTCAGGTGACTTCAGGGTTCTCCCTGGCCCTTTTGAAGGGACGCGCCGTGTGGCTGATCTTGATGACCGCCCGGCTGAATACATGAAAATCTACACAACACTGCTTAATGTTTTATTTGTTTTTAATTGTTGTCCGCCCAGCTATTTTATCTTTTCACCCAGCTGATAAATTTTTCTGGGCAGAACACTGGACTTATTCCAATCAGTGTTGGATACTTGTGTGAGGAGAGGGACAGAAGTATCAACTGATCACCACCTTGTTGTCTGCATTTTGCAGACACAATTGGCGCATCAAATGGGAGGGATTGGAAGATAGAGTCTGACAAAGATCTTTGCAGATATCATATCTTCAAGTTTCAAAGAACTACCTAGTGATCGTGGTACTGTTGAAGAGCAATGGCAGTTATTTAAAATGCTGTCATTACTTTGGCTGCATTGTGTTGTGCTCTTAAGCCACTTTTTGTGGCGCAGGATGGTGAGTAAAGGATTGCATGGTGGAACGGTGAAGTCCAAGAAGCTGTCAAAGCAGAGAAGGAAGCCTACTTGCTATGACTTGCAAATAAGTCACCTTAGAGACTAATGCGGTACACTGGGGTGCGGTATCAACAGCTAAAGCCAAGGCATGGGAAAACTTCGAGGAGAAATTGGAGGCAGACTATGGTTCGGCAAACACGATATTTTGGCAGACTATGTGCTGCCTCCGTGTTGTGAAATATCTTTCATCACAAACAATTAAGAGTTTAGATGGGAGGCTTCTGAAAACGAGGGAGAGTGTATTGCATAGATGGAAGGAATGTTTTTGAGGAGTGGCAGTTGTTGATTGATGTTAGTTAGTAACAAAGCGACTTGTCAAGTTCGAAGCTGTGGCAGTGAGCGGGGAGAATATCTATCTCAGCCATAGTCGGATGGTGAGAAGGATCACGCACGAGGAAGCAAGCGAGCCATGAGCGTAGGACACTCATGCCAACATTTGTCGGGCAGCAGATAGATCAGCCGGATGAAGCTAATTTAGACTGTAGTGACAAGCAAGTGAGCCTGAAGTGGGTCGGCGATTCAGCAAGCGATGTGCAACTTAGAACTACGACGAGCATCGAGATCACACTCCAGTAGTGGCAGCGACAGCGAATGACGAACAGCAGTGTCGTGTTAGTTGTTAATGGTACAGAAGCAATTGTGAGTATGAAGTAATAGCTTTTAATTGGGCCCACTAACTCATAAGAATGAATCCATGGACAGACGCACATGCTAGCTAGCTAGTGTTTTCAGAGAGGTTAAAGCAAAACCCTCCTCCTCTCATAACGAACTGAGACGCTATTTAAATAACCCAAAAGAAACTGAGACTTTTAAATTCTAATATATTCATTTTACAATTTCATGCTAGTATTATTTTACAATTTTATTTTATTCATACTAACCATTTCACTTTCTTGTATAGTAGTTAAGTAAAATAAACATACATTTCATATATCAATATCTGACCTTGCATGTGTGTGTGTGTGTGTGTGTGTGTGTGTGTGTGTCTCTGTGTATGTGTGTCTTATTGCGACATGGCGCAACCAAATAAATTATTAATAAATAGTACTGTATCATGTGAATAGTTAGTAGGTTAAGCTTCAAACAGGGGCCAAAATTAATAACGACAAGTTAAAGCTGAGAGAAGTGTTCTTGCATCGTGATGTTACACTAGCCACATCGACCAGATTGAGTGACTCAAGGCAACACCTCCTGAAGATAAAGTCTGACTGCGGAAACGTCACACATTGTTACATCATCATAAAAAGTCATCTTTAATTGCATTTCTACCAATAATAAGCCCTAAATTATGACTTCGTATGATGACGAAACAATGTATGGCTTAGGCTTTCTCTTTAGTTGGTGTTGGTCAAGGCCTCTTATATCCCGTGCCATTACACTGGTGCATCGGTTTACGTAACTTCTAGTGGCTCTTGAACTGATACAGGGATGCACAGGTAATTTAGTGCACAGTAAATCAATTCAATGTAAATTATGGCTCCACCTGACGTTGCGGGCGTGGCGGCTATACACATAGATAGTGAGGATATTGATTTATCGATTGGCCCTGAATCATTTGACGAGGCCATCCGGATGTTAGACGAGGTGGAGGAGATTGGTCATATCTCACTAAGCCAGTCTCACGAAATACGGGTGCTGCGGGACTGGGTTGCTTATCTGGAGGGGCGGTTGGGTCAACTCCAGGCATGTTTGGGTGGGAGATCAAGCACACACGCTTTAAATGTTACTGAAGTGGATGTGCTCACAATGGGTAACAAGCCGTCCTTGATCGCAGACACACCATCAGTGCTCTCCGAGATCACAGACATTGTAAACCAATATATAGACTGTTTTGCGTTAGATGTATCACAACTCCAAGTTGTCCACGAGTTCTCTGCATTGTACCGAATTCAAGCAAAAAATCCCATCTTTATACGTCAATATTTGATTCCCTATGTACTATGGCACGATACAGGGTGTCCCACAACAGGTATAAAAAAAATTTGTAAGCGTATTCTACATAAAAAACTGAAACAAAAATGCCAAATACAATTTTTGTTTTAGATCGTTCATTTTTGAGTTATGGGTCTTCAAAGATAGTGAACAAAGAACGTAAATCAGGAAGAAGTGACCGTGGCATCGGAACCTTTGATCTTAATGTAACGCCTGCAAGACGATCAGACTTGTGGCGCCATCGCACGCCTAGTAGTTGTCATTAAAAAATATTACATTGCAATGAAAGCAAAATGTAACAATAAAAATTTATTCTCAGAATATTTATTGGAATTAAAAAGTAAATTTAGGAATTTATTTTTATTTAAGCTGTAGTAAAAATGTAGCATATTTTCCAGGCGACAAAAAAAAAATTATTATATTAAATCTTTCGCGAGAAAATTTACATCTATTTGGCTTTTTTACACAAATATTTCTTCTTAACCAAAGATATAGTTCAGGCATATAAATGACAAGTAAATTTAAAATACGGTATACATTTGATTATCAATTTTCGAATAAAGATATTTATTTTATTTATTTTTTTGCTTTGGAGTAGTTTTTTTTTTGTCCGGATAATACAAAAAAATGAAGAAATTCATTCTCAAAACGTTACACAATTTGAGATTTTTATTGTAAAAAGAAAAAAAAATGGTAGAAAAAATATGGTAGAAAAAATATATTTTGGATTTATGCTATGTTTTGATTTAAATAATCTTCAGGACATTGAAAAAAATAGAAGTCGGTTTCAACTTGAGAATTTTTTTTCCCGATAACAATAACTAAAAAAAAGGGGTTCTATTCTTATAAGTACATCATTATAAGAATAGTAAGTATATGAAATATTGATATATGAACGATTAGAAGAGTATGAAAAGAGTATGAAAAGAAATATAAATTGATATGAGCGTGACGTATGATAATATGTAGCAGTTGAAATAAAAGCCAATAATAATAATAATAAATAAATAACAATATTTATTAGAAAATGGGTCTTTGAAGGATTTTTTCACGCCTGACCTCCGATATCAATCAGATAGATTTTACGTTCTTTGGTGAAAAGGAAGTTCATCTTAGGCAGCATTAGAACAAATGAAAATATTACAAATTTAAACTTCCTTTTGGTAATTCATTATTTCTTTGAATATAATAAATAAATGTATATAAAAATATATATTTTTATAATTTAATTTCATCTATGTGTATTAACTTTTTCTATTAAGTTTTTTTGAAATTTAAAAAATAACAATCATAAATTGTTAAAAAATTATCATTTATTATTATAATAAATTAATACAATATTACGTAAAAGTATATGCACAGTTTATCCTAAGCAAATATGCATTAATTATTTTATTTCAAATATTTTATGATAGAAAAAATAAAAAGCACAAGTTATCCAGTGAACAAAATAAAAATTAAAAAGCACAATAAAATGATTTTTTAATACATATTTTATTTTTCCCAGGTTAAACGAGAATTTTTACAATAAGAGGTTGAATATCAAACAATTTAAATACGATTTTATCACATTTTTAAAAAATTTGTTTAATTCTAAAAAAATTATCAAAATATAACTTTTTATCATTGAGAATGCTTGGAGGAATTTAATGATACGCACTAGCCGTTAGAGTCCGCCACTGATTTATGACGTGTAGGTGACGTCACACGCGTTACATGTTTTCCCCCGAACGGTCACTTCTTCCTGATTTACGTTTTTTGATAAAGAATTTACCCTAATTTCGCATACAATTCGTTTTTAACCTTGACTTAAATAGTATCAATTGTTGCCAATTATTGTTGTTTAATTGTTATGCCGCTAATCGTTACTTAGAAAAAATGAAATTAAGTAAAGAATATTACTTCAAAATATTAGTTTTGTACATCAAGTGCACAATAAGTGCAAAGGCTACAGCTCATGTTTGGGCAGAACGGTTCCCTATTCGCTCGCAAATTTCAATAAATGTTGTGCTACATTTAATTCACCGTGTACATACAGAAGGGGGTGACAATGCCAAATTAATCGTGGTGGACAGCCAATGCAAATTAATGTTCGAAATGAAGAACTTATTGAGCGTCACATAGAAGAAGACCCAACTTCAGGTGTATGCAAATTGGGAGCTGAACTCAACATTTCCAAATCAAGTGTTAGACAACTCAAGAAAATTAATTTACATCCGTACCGCTACGCGAAAGTTCAAAATTTACACCCTACGGATTATGAATAACGACGTTTGTTGTACATGGCTTCTAAATAAACAAGCAGAGGACAGAAACTTTGTGCACAACATTTTATTTTCGGATGAATGTCACTTCACCAATGAAGGTTGCTTCCACCAACATAAAAGGTATTGGGCATCAGAGAATCTGCCTGTTACTCATAAATAACCGCCATAACTTTCAAAATAAATATGGAATAAATTTATGGCCTGGAGTTCGAGGGAATTCAGTTGTAAGTAAAAAATAAGTTTCCACTATTTTCTATGGCTTTTTTTGTATACATATCAATTATAAAACACAATAAAAAGAATAAAATGTTACATGAAGTTCTTAAAAAGTCTATTGTTTGATATTTTTCTTTAATTACTTTACATATTTATTTAAAATTTAGTTTAAATACATTTGCTATTATCTTTATAACTAAAATTACACAGAAACTCTGAACATCACCACAATAAATCATTGCAGATTGAACCACATGAGTTACCAGCCCGTCTAAATGGCGAAATTTACACAGATTTTATCCAGAACAATCTTCTAGTGTTACTGGAAAATGTGCCACTCATGGATCGACTAAACATGTACGACGGAGCTCCACCACGTAATTCACTTCTAGCACGCCGTGCGCTAGATCATGTCTTCCCAAATAGTAGATGGATTGGAAGAGGAGGAGAAACTCATTGGCCGCCTAGATCACCAGACCTCAATCCTCTAAATTATTGGCTCTGGAGGCACCTAAAAACTGTCATTTTTCGTACACCAGTTAACGACATTGATGAATTGCGAAAGAGGATCACCCAAGCATTGGAATCCATAATACCCACGAAAGCAACAGAAGCTTGCAACAATCTTGTTCATCGCACTCGTCTTTGTCTCGATGCTGACGGTGTCCCCTTTGAGCATTTAATGTGAAATAAGATTCCATAGACTGTTATTAATAATTATGTTTACCTTTTATTTATTATAAGAAATCAATGTTTATTAATTTATAATTCCTTACAATTAGCAGTTGTAAAATACTGCGAGTTGAAGTTCAGTTTCACAAATTGCTGTAGATTTTTCTTTAGACTAGTCATGACTTTGGGCAACACTGTCATAACACTGACAATTAATTCAGAACCAGTGTCCGTGTGTTTGCGTTATTATTAACGAATTTTTGCGAAATTAAAGAATTCGCTATCTTTGAAGACCCATAACTCAAAAATGAACGATCTAAAACAAAAATTGTATTTGGCAGTTTCGTCTCAGTTTTTTATGTAGAATACGCTCATGAAGTTTTTTATAACTGTTGTGGGACACCCTGTATAAGAAAGTCGTCAAAAAATATCGCACAGCGGGCATTATTGAGCTCAGTCAGAGTGGATGGAATTTTCCAGTACATATTGGAAGGAAACACGATGGATTAATTCGGTTCACATTACACCTCCGAAAAATTAACTAGACCACGGAACAGGTTAACTTCCCTACTGCAGTTATTAACATTCTGCACAGACTTAACGAGAGCCGTTATTACTTTGTTCTAGACTTATATTCCAGGTATTATCAGGTCCCAATTGATGCTGAACTCAGGAAGTACTATGCTTTTCAGACCCCTTGGGGCAAATTTCAGCTCACACGAATGCCCCAAGATGGTTGCAACTCCTCACAGATTTTCCAGAGTTAATGTCTTCCATTCTACAACAAAAAAATGGGATTGGGTACTCGTGTTTCAAGATGTGCTAGTTTACTCACGAAACCCCCTAGAACATCTAGAACTCCTTGACTAGGTGTTCTCACAAATGCGTGCACACAGGGTCAAACTACCAAAAGAAAAATGTCAGTTTTATCGTCAGAAGATTAAATAGCTGGGACACATGATTACTCCGGATGGAATCAACCCAAACTCTGAGAACATGCAGGCAATCAATGAAATAAAGCCACCGTCCACTGTTAAACAGTTTCGGAGTTTGTTTGGGCCACAAATTTTATCAGCAATTTATTCCGAACTTGTCAGCATGCATCGCCCCATCACTGTCCTTACAAAAAAGTAAACCAAGTTCCTATGGGACAACGACTGCCAAATCACTTTCGAGGAGTTCAAGAGCTTGCTCATTTCTCCTCCGGTGCTGATTTCCACGGACTTTACAAAGCCTTTTTATATCAACACAGACGCATAAAATATTGCGATTGGTACGGTTCTTCAGCAGGTGGGACCCTTGAGTCTGCAATCAGTGGCCTACTACATATAAAACTACATGCTGCACAAATTAACTATACCACCATCGAGAAGGAAGCACTGGCGATCATCAAGACACTTTGCCAATTTTCAGTATCTTTTGTGGGTTTTCCTATACAAATTATC
Organism: Rhysida immarginata; assembly: GCA_023313115.1. Taxonomy (NCBI): domain Eukaryota; kingdom Metazoa; phylum Arthropoda; class Chilopoda; order Scolopendromorpha; family Scolopendridae; genus Rhysida; species Rhysida immarginata. Next base: position 865,801 of record JAHWFO010113782.1, on the reverse strand, counting down.
TCAGACAACAAGCCACTGTCCTTCTTGCAGAACATGAAGGGAGCAAATCAACGTATTCTTCGTTGGGCCCTTGAGCTCGAGGAGTAAGACATTAAAGTTGAACATATTTCAGGTTTGCGCAATGCGGTTGCTGACCTTTTATTGCAACCCGTTGAGACCAATATTGTCACATTAACAATCCTCTCCGACCCAAAATGGGGGACAGACATGCGCGACTCGCAAGAAAGGGACATGTGGATCGCGGATTTGCACAGACGCGTGACCGAGAATGCGCAAGGGAGACTAGAAATGGAAGGGGGAACATATTCGTTACACAATGGTCTCCTATTACATCATGGTTAGAATCGCCATGGCAACAACACCTATCGGTTCTGTGGAGGTAGAGACCTACGTGAGTAGTTATTATTGGACGCACAAACACATCCATTGTCAGGGCATGGGGTTTCACTAAGACACAGCACAGGCTGTCTCGGGACTATTATTGGCCGAGGATGAACAAAGAAGTCCGAACGTTCATTGGCCAATGCACCACCTGCCAACGCAAAAAAGGAAATGTTTCAAGGCTGAATACCAGGAAGGCCTGGTATATATATACTAGCAAAGGTACCCGGCGTTGCCCGGGATAATTACACTTGGATGTAAACAGAACAATCTCAAAAAATTAAATTAAATTTTGCA
>JAHWFO010113782.1:848503-860123 GCA_023313115.1 Rhysida immarginata | reverse complement strand
TTCCTGTAATTTGGAGCCACGGGTTTAGTTGGCTGTATCGCGTTTCCAAACAAAGTGCTAAAGAACATTTTCGTCTTCTGTTGACCTGAAGAATATGTCACTAAATTTATTGTACATAATTTTGAAACACCCTGTATTAATCCCCTCCCCAACTGAAATGAGGAGTACCGTCAATAACGTCGTAAGCGTAATGATTTTTGGTCGATAGTCAATACGTATTTTATATTTGCTTCCTATCTTTTTATAGGAAACTTCTATTATATTTTATACTTTTTGAAAAAGTAAATCGATCGTAGATCGGCAAAAATTATCCGATAAAAACACGGTCAATTTGAGTTCATGGCTTTAAATTATCCAGCCTTTGTTCATTCGTTTTCCAAAAGCGAAATTAATATTCTAACCCTGCAGAACAATAATTAACCAGTCACATACATTTTCATTCATAAATTATTATGAAATTCACGTGTTGAAATTATTGTCGGCGATAGTCGGAGATGCCTTCTAGCCCGCTCTACTCCAAGGAGTTGTGATGTCATAGAATGCTCTATCGTGCTATTGGTCAGCATTTCGTTGATAGAACCATGGCCCCCGCTGATGAAATAAAGTTATACTCGCTCATCAAAATGAAATTACTATAATTATTTACACATGAAATTAATAAATTTATAAAAGTTTCATTAAATATATTAAAATAATTTAGAAGGTTATATAAATAATGTAACTGGTGTCTAAATTACTATTTAAGATACTGTGGAACGCTAAAACGAAGTAGTTCGATGTTTTTGTAGACCCTAGAAGTTTGCGGCCGTTAAAGGATTATATTTTCGTTCCACCGTCAAATTTGCAGCTGCGGCCTAAAGTGAATGCGGCCAATATTCGAAAAAATACGGTAATAATTTTTTAATGAAAAAAAAATACCCACCTTTTCAGAAATTTGCATAATTGGCTTAATTTGCCGGTGGCGCCCTGTACATGGTTGGAAGCACAGACTTTAGTACCCGCTGTAGTCGCCGCGCTGGTCTATGCAGGCCTGCACACGTGCATGTAGACATGCCGAATGTCATTTTGTGGTATGGCATTCCATGCCTGTTGTGTCAGCGACAGTTGTTGCTGGTTGTGGAAGAGCCCTGACACGGTGTCCGACCATGTCCCAGACGTTCTCGATGGGCAACAGATCTGGTGATCATGCTGGCCATGGTAGGATGTGGCGCTAGTGGCACCCCCTATATGTTGTATAACCTTGAAACTTGAATCAATTGAATAAATACCATAGCTGAATATACTGTCCAAATTTCATTTATCTAGCACAAGTCCTTCGTGGTGTTGGGATTTTTTTTCCACCAGTGTATAAGAAACATAATTGCCAACCTTGATTCCTTTCTCATTAACCTAAAATGCTGTAACTTTAATAATACTAGTCTGGCTCCAACTAATAATATTAGCTGACACGGTGCAAAACACACAACCAAATCCCTACTCTGGAAGGTTATCAACTCTTTTCCTTATGCAGGACTGATAAACGAAGTGGAGATCTGTGTATATATTTGTCTGAAGCATATAGGTGCAATGTTATGGAAACTATAACACCAGTGACTCCAGATTACGAGGTTCTAACCATATGTATGGGGCAAAATAAACTTATTTCCACATTTTATCATCCCCCCCTCAGGAAGCTTACAGATATTCAATATGTTTTCAACAATCCTCATTCAAGATATGTCCGGTTTCAGCTCGGAATTTGTTATAAGGGACTTTAACATAGATGCTAGCAAACCTTCCGTAAGTCTGAGTCAATTTCAGGACCCCTTATCCACACAGCAGTTTCCAGCTATAAAATCATATGCCCATTATTCTGTTTTCTACCGTTCTTACTCAGCAATGGATTAAGTGTTATACAACACTTGGTACACTCTAACCTACTTATTACGAACTCTCTTAATACAAAATCCCGTTTAATACGAAATTATTCTCTGGCCCGGCCCCATCGATGCAATTTACGAGGGAGTTCAATAAGTAATGTAACACAATTTATTTTTTTTTCAATTTTATTTGGAAAAACTGGACATTTCTTGTGGAATATTTTCAAACATTTCTGCTTCGTCTCGTATACTTTCATTAACTTCCAATAGGTGACAGCGCTATAGTGAGCTGTTAAAATGGCGTCTACAATGGAGGTGCGTTCCAAACAACGGGCAGTGATCGAGTTTCTTTTGGCGGAAAACCAGGGCATCTCAGATATTCATAGGCGCTTGCAGAATGTCTACGATGATCTGGCAGTAGACAAAAGCACGGTGAGTCGTTGGGCAAAGCGTGTGTCATCATCGCCGCAAGGTCAAGCAAAACTGTCTGATCTCCCGCGAGCTGGCCGGCCGTGCACAGCTCTGACTCCTATCAGATGGCAATGAAACTATACGATACGAAGTGGAATTGTTTGAAAATGTTCCACAAGAAATGTCCAGTTTTTTCATCCAAAATTGGCCGAGAAAAAAAAAATGTGTTGCATTACTTATTGAACTCCCCTCGTACATGTAAACTTGTCCCAATAATACGAACATTTTTTTATGAAAATATGGTTATTGCGAAAAAATTTTGGCAATTTTTTTGTTTAAAACACGGCTTTTTAAATAAAATACGAGGTTTTTTCGTGAAAATAAGGTGTCAAATATTATTGATTTAAGGAGTTTAAATGATTAATTTTAAATTTAAATGTTGGTAGTCTCCTTTTAATGGGGAAAATCATAAAATTAAAATTTAATAAAAACAAAAAGATAAAGTGGAGAAAAACGATGAAGAAACTTGTGAGATGGAAGAAAACTTAAACGATGTAGTCTATTGAGGATGTAGATGAAGTCTTGTGAAGATAATGTTGATAGTAGAAAACGACAATCTTGATGTAAGTGTTGGTTTTGAAATACAGATGAAATTTTGAAAAAGGTGATCCAAATATTTGGGATAAAATTTATATAAAACGTTTTCGAGAATATTTCTCATCATCAGTAGGATAAAACATTTTTGAATGGTGAAAATAGTTGAAATAAGAATTTAACAATTGATAAGAAAAACAACTGATATAAAGATAATAAAGCTAAGTTGGTTTTAACTGTTGGTTATGATTGTTGGCTATTGTATACTAGAGTAACTGTTGTTTAAAAGTAGTGTCCATTTATTGTTTATCTGTATTGATGGTTTGGCTAAATTTTTGTTATTTGTAATGATATTTACTGTTTCTTTAATTAATCTTTTTTTTATAATTTTTTTCTTTTCCAATGATTTTTGTGTTATTCCAATCTGGTGTGTGGTTTTCTTTGATACAATGATTTACTAAATGGTTGTTTTTTGTTTTTGTGGCGAAGTGCTCTTTCATGTTCTTTTAATCATATTTCTAATTGTCATTTAGTTTGACCTGTGTAGATATGTTCTCAAATTTTACATGGTATTTGATAAATTATATTTCTAATGTTCCATTTTTCTTTATTATTTTGACATATTTCTTTGAAATCGATATTTGTGTTATTATTTTGATTGATTGTTGTTTTTAGGTTGGTGGTGGTTATTAATGTTTTAGTAATGTTATTTGTTATATTTGGTATGATTTTTATATTTGCTATTTGTTCTAATATTTTTTTCTGTTTGTGGAAAATTTTATTATTGTATTGTATTGAATATCTTTTTTGTTGTTCTTGTTGAATTGGTATAGTTTTTGTTGTATTGTTTGTAAACGCATTTATTAAAATTTTGTCTATTAAAGTTATTGCATATTTGTTTTTTATTAGGTTCAGTTTAAGTTTTTTTTTATTTGTAGGAATATATTTCGGGGATGTAAGATTTTTATTCATTGTAAATATTGTTTAATAGTGTTAATTTTTTGGTGTGTGGGTTGTTGTGATAAATAATGTGGTATGTTGTTACCTTTTGTTGGTTTTTCATATATCTCAAAATCTAGATTATTTTCATTTTTTATAATGTTTATATCTAAAAATGTGATACGGTTGTTGGTCATGTTGTTGTGTGTAAATTTTAAAGAATATCGTTCTTCTAATAGGTGTATTAATATTTCTATTGGTTTGTTATGACTAGGATGTCATCTACATATTTTTATGTTGTTTGTGTTGTGATTTGTGTAGTAAATTGTGCTCCATGTTATTTAAATAGAAGTTGGACAGAATTGGTGATAATGGGCTATCCATGGGTAAGCCTTCAATTTGTGAATAAATTTTTTCATTGAATTTTAATTGATTGTTGGTGAAACATAGATTTATGGATTGTATGATTTTTAGTACTTTCGTGTAAGATAATTTTGTTTTTATTTGATTTTTTATGATGTTGAGAGTTGGTATGATTGGGATGTTATCATACATAGCTGTTATATCTATAGTATACATTTTGTCTTCATTCTCTAATTTTAGTTTTTCTAATGTTTGTTTGGCTAGTGTTGAGTTTTTTATTGTGTAATTAAATTCCAAAAAATTTTTTAAATAATTATCTAGAAATTTTGCTAGTTTGTAAGTTGGTGATTTTTTTTGTGGAGGTTATGATTCTTATGGGATTTTCTTCCTTGTGTATTTTTATTATTTCCTAAATTGAATTTGGTGATGTTTCTACTGGAATTATTTGTTTTTGTTGTTCTTCATTAATTATATTTTCTTTTTTTAATTCATTTATTTTTTTAATAATATTTTTTTGAAATTGTATTGTTTGATCTTTATTTTCTAATAAGGTGTCAAAATCGTAATCTCAGATTTGGAAAAAAAAGTTGGTCTCCCCCCCCCCCCTCCTCTCGATAGAAGAGCGGCAGTTAAAAACCTCTCCGCTTAAGCCTACGTACAAGATCAAGAATTTTCCATAATAAACATGTAAAAATGATTCCATCTTATATTTTTAAATGAATATTTTTAATATTACAGTTCAGAATTGGTTATTAACGTAAGAAATTACGCAGAAATTAACTTTTAAGAACTTCCACTGCCATTGCTATCCCGGAAGTCATTGCAAACTATGGAGTCGGGCCCTGGATAACAATGTGATCGGATGAAAACGTGAAGAGATCGTTTGAATTTCATACTGTGAAAGTCTTTACAAAATCGACAAATACGGATAATTTGCTTTTATAAGTTTGTAACCGTACGTATCCTACTGTTTTGGGGCTGTTCATGCACCGTTGTCTCGTCATGTACTCAATATAATGCTTTTTACCCTCGTACCTACCTCAAGGTTTGTGCGGCTCGTTTGCTGTATTCGATCGAACAAAACTAGGTACCTTTATCACATACCTTGCTATTTACCTGTACTAACCTGGGTAAGTAAACAATAACTTTATGGCCAATGATTGAGAAAGTGATCGTATATAATCTATCGTAAACAATAACTTTATGGCCAATAGTGATATATGATTGAAACAAAAAAAATTGATTCTTAGCCTTACCCTTGTTACATACTAATTATCTTTGATTACACCTCGTTAATACCTTTCCATCTATTCAGAATAAACCCTTGAGGTGAGGAGCATTGAACAAACAAATGGCTTATTATACAAGTAGAAGAAATTTATTAAGCAAAAAAAATACTTAAAACTAAAGAAATGGATGTTACCATGAAAATGGATATGAATAAATGCAATAAAAAATTACTAAAATTTTGCATCTAAATTAACTGAGTGTTACAGTTTACTAAAATTTGCTATGAAACCAGGATTTAATCTAATTTGGTTCCTCAATAATTACCGTAATTTTTGGCAGTAGCGCCGCGGCGTGTCTGTTAATAAAAGTGAAAATTTTGGCATGTGCGGCGTATCAGCTGCCGCGGCGCTACTGTCGAAGATTTTACAAAAATTAAAAAAAAAAAAAAAAAAAAAATCGTTCTCTCAATGATATAAAATGAGTAGTGACAATATATTACTTGATTTATATTTATTGATGAATTTATCGATGAATTCACATCCTTTTAATTAAAAATTCACTCCGATAGCGATTGAGCGTGAGTGTTCATCGACAGCGGCGGATTGAACCACTGGGTCACCGGAATAAAACCAGGTGGGCCGGACGGATGCCTTTACTATCTCGTGATTGAGGGCCTCTTTCGCCGATTTTTCCCGGTACCTGCCTGGTACGATTTAGACTGCCAGTCCGCCATGTGCATCGATCAATGTGAGCACTGCATCTAAAAACTTCCCACCCTGATTGTTCTCATCGTTCACACTACACGACTTTATCAACTTTCAAATCTGATCACGTTCAAGGGCGTCTGATCACTTTCGCTCCGCAATAATGGCAGACAGTGAAAGTGTATCCCATCTCCAAGTCTGTTCCGAATGAGTTTATAGTTTTGTAATGAATCTGAAGGCACAAAACACGTCAGGATACATGTTTTTTTAGAATAAATCTTCCCTTTTAGATGATGGCGAGATCGCGCATCCCGCGCACTCTCTCGCTCCCGCATCCCGCGCACTCTCTCGCTCCCGCTAAACAACGGCCAACTCCCGTAGCCAGCTTATGATTGGGGCGCACACATGCACACGGGTATACTGAAAACAGGAAACGAAATTAGTCTTTAAGGCGAACAAGTTGCCTGTTGGCGCATTTCTTCTGTTTTTTTAATTAAAATTTCTTATAGCTGGATACATGGTAGGGGCGAAGGAGCTGAAGATAAAAGCTAATATTATTTTATATTTTTATTTTTAAAAATTTTTTCTCTTAGGTTTCGAATTTTCTTTAAAGTTTCATTTTTCTCATACGTAGATTTTTGCTTTTTAACGCTCGGGGCTGACTAAACGGTCACGAGAACGCTTGAGAAGTGTTAGAAACACCAGTATTTTATTATATATGATTTATTATTATAAGCAAGGGCATGGTGGAGTATATCTTCACCATGAGCAGAGTATGTTTTAAATTCGCCAAAGCGACGTGCAAGCTATACAGCAGCTTTTAAACGGAAAACTAACAGCCAAGATTGAAAAGGCCTAAGAGCAATCGTGCTGCAGCGAGGCAGTTAGGACTCGACGAAAAATGTATTCGGCGCTGGAGGAAATGTATGCAGAAATATATTATATGTATAAAATTAATTTTTTGTTTTCACTCAAATGCGTATTACTTTTATTGAAGCATATAAGAAAACTGCTTTTAGATTACTGATTGTGTGTGTGGGGGGGGGCCGCCCGGCATATTGGCAACCACGGCATTACTGTCGGAGATTTTACATTTATGTTACATTTTTGCTGCTGCGGCGTATTAGCCGCCGCGGCATTATTGATGAAACTTGCGGCAAATTTGCTCGTTAACTAATAACCTACACTTGGTTAGTACTTAAAGGTAGTTCTAGAACTAATTGGCAGTCAATGTCACTTAATAATCTAACTCTCGTTTCAACGTTTCAGTTTACACTTGTCATAAAAAAAACACATCGCAGGGCCCATAAATTTTTCTATCGTAGAAAACACTTATCTGTTCTGAAGTCAAGTACCGATGCTCTGGCCAGAGATCGTTGTTCCTCAGCTGTGTCCTCTGTTGCAATTGTTGCTGACATGTGTTGTCTCGTTCCCCTTTTGTTCGATGTCTCGAAATCATCGTGGTCCCAGCTCGTGTCCAATCCTTCTAGATGCACCTCGTGGTTGTTTTCCTCTCTGTACTGGTGGTGAGCAAGCCGCCGACTCTCGCCGCACGATATCCCGACCAGGTCCACCGCATGCAGCTCCTACTGTATGGCCTGATCTGTGGATATCTGCCTTCGGATCCACGCCGAGATTCACGGCGCCACCAACGCTCGGACAAATCGTGTGTTTCCGGTTTCACGGTGCAGCGGGGACCAGACTGTGCGTTGGTCCTCCCCGTACACGCACTCTCGGCCTGGATCACCTACCTTAACCCGCCGAGTGCTGTGCCCAACTCATACGCGTAGATCCGATGCTCGAGTCGGCTATCTCACTCACCTCATATGGTCCTTGGCTAGGTTGGCTGGTGTTCCCCGAATGTTATGTGCCATGGTGACCTATGATTGATCCGCTCCGGTCCTTTCGTTCCGTAGTCGAAACGGTCGGCCTTTCCCCCTTGCCTAGTTGCGACCACTAGCTCCAGTTCGTATTCTTCCTCTCCTTCACGTTCAGGGCAAAAGAAAGCAAGATGGTTTTCATGCACGAATTTGATTCCGTCTCTCCATGCTACCCAAAAACTGCTTTTCGTTTCCAATCAAGGAGAAAAAAATCTCCACATAGTTACAAGTCTGTCTTCACTGATTCCTCCAAAAGAACTCTCTCTCCCTCTTTCTTTGTCCCCTTTTTCTTCCACTCCCACTCAGTATTGTCTCATTTCCTGGAACGAACTCCACGTTCCCCTATAATGTGACCGTCGTCATGGTGATCGCTCCTCATCAGGCTGCTCTCTCCCTCCCACTCGCTCTTTCCTTCGCGCCAAAAGTTTTGGGAACAAAGGAGTATGAGCTTGTGAGTGGGAAAACTTGATCGACACAAAGAGCGACACTAGTGCAACGTGTTCACATTGCCCACGTGCTTTTCTTATGTACCACCAGATGTGAAAACTAAATGATTTTCTAATAAAAGATTCCCCAAAACCTCCCGTTCGTTCTGTGCTACAATTCTCATAGCTCTTATTTCTTTTTCTTCATCTAGATTACATGCCTGTATAATCACTTCTTTTAAACGAGGCCTAAACGGAATTATCTCGAATTTTGCTGTTTTGTTTCTATTTATTTGATTTAAAACGCAACACAGGCGTGCATCATATTTTAATGAATGCCCGTCGGTAGTGTCGGGGCATGCGAGTCATTACGGAAGTGTAAATGGCTCACACGTCCCGTCACAAGTTAAACAACATATAGTGATAATTTTATGACTTAATAAACATTAGAAATTTTGATAGGAGACGTCAGAAAAATTAACATCGATGTTTAATCAGCAACCAAATGTCGTAATTGTTAAACTGCAAAACATCAACTTTTTGTAATTTCTAAGTCCATATACATGTATTATTTGGAAATAATAAATCTCCTAGTATATTTATGTGTTCCTTCATTGCAATACATTAACATAAATACTTATTCAATATCAATACATAATGATTTCCAAAGGGTTTAAGAAAATCGAAATGAAACATCGATTGTGCAAAAGCATCAAAAATTCGATGGCAGAAAGTTTTTGAACATCGATACTTTCTGCTACTCCATTTTAGCCATGCATTATTACATGTAAATCTAATCGAGGCATGCAAATAAAAAATTTTCCTAAGAAATTGAGCATGCAAACATGCAACTTTTTTTTTAGTGTATTTTCTTAAAGGATGCGTGCACATACTGCATTGAATGAATTAAGATCGTTTTTCTTATCCCATGATGATGCTTTGGATGAATTGCTAAATTATTTTTATAAATGGAATGATTATGCAAGCAAAAAATTAATTGTTAAGAGTAAACAAACCATGATAATGGATTCTTTTTTCCAGAACACATAATAACAATAAAAGATAAAAATTTTCTATTTTTTTGTCTTTCTCTGATATTACGAAAAACTTTTCGGTTTCATAGGATTTCATATAAAACGGGTTAGAGTGTACACCAAAGTTTAGTAACTCACTTGATGTGAGCATCAGCAACCATTTTCTCATGCTGATTGTAGTTCCTACTAAATCAAATACAAAAAGATGTTTACTAACCTATCAAGAATAATTACATGTACTAATAATCTAATCATAGCATTTAAGGCCTATCTAAAATTAACTAATTGGTTTAACATTTTGGAGACCTCTTTAAATGGTAAGAACATGTTTGCCCACTTTAACGCACATTTTAACTTGGGATGGAATAGATATTTTACTAGACCACGTTATAATAAGCACATCCCAAATAACGTCCCCACTGGCAAACCATGGATAACAACAGAACTATTATAAAAGATAAAAAGCAAGAACATTCTATATTTAAAATCTAGAAGAAATCCTACCCCAGATTCAATTAGGAAAATATAAACAGTATTCTAACTTAGTCAAAATGGAGATACATCAAATAAAAACAGTTTACTACAAGAAACTATTTAGTACCCTTAAGACTGTGAAATATAAGTGGAACCTATAATGACTAAAAGGGCAGAAACCTGGAAATACCCCCTTTGATGGTACCTCACCACCTAACATAAATGGCTTAATAGAATTTCTCAATGTGATGCTCCCGGAAGATGGAGAGACACCATGACATGGCAACTTGTATCCCACTTAAGTCATGGTAACTTTACCTCAAGTTTTATGGTACTCCTACCACACCAGAAGAAGTTAGTAGTATAATTTCGGGGCTCAAATCAAATCCATCTCTCGATCCACTGGGGTACAGATCTGACATAATTGCCCTGAAACAGGTGATAGTGAACCTCTCACATACATATTTAACTATTCTTTATTATCAGGAGAATACCCATCTATTTTGAAGTTAGCACGAATTACTCCAATATATAAGAATAGAGATATTACTAACTATAAAAATTATAGGCCAATTTCGTTGTTACCAATTTTTTCTAAAATTTTTGAAAAACCTTTTCACAAGCAACCATCACAATTCATCTTTGATAATGGGTTCATACATCAAAGCCAGCATGGTTTAAAATTGCACAAAAGTACAGATACAGCCTGTTACAAATTGACTGAGTTCATTTCAGCTGAAATGGCAAAAAATAAACTGGTAGAAGGACTGTTTGTGGACTTTCTCAAGGCATTTGACTCAATCTCAATCCCACTATTATTACTGAAGTTATGCACCCATTCCCATGTAAATGGTCCTCCCTTAAACTGGCTCTGAATTTTTTCTATGATAGAAGATATTACATGAAGTATGACAGAACTGAATCACCACAAGTTATTAGAAACACAAAGTTCCACAGGCATCAATCCTGTCACCACTCTTATTTGCCCTTTTTATAAATCATTTTCCCATTAATTTTGTACGCTGATGATGTGGTACTGTTGACTGCTCATAAAAATCCAGTGGAACTCGTTTCACATTTAAATATGGCTTCATTAGAATTAGCCACTTAGTTGGCAATAGACAATATTAAAGTTAATACCTCCAAAACTAAATTTATATTTTTTCAAAAGAACAACAAGTTGGTACCTTAAAATCCTGTGGTCCTATATAATCGTAAATCAATAATTCAGGTGGATACCTTTAGATACTTAGGTCTGATACTACAACATAATTTATCTTGGGAAGAGCATATCGAGGCACTAATGCTCAAAGTAAACTGCCAAATGGGATTAATCTCAAAGTTACATTACCTGCCTCATAAGATCTTAATACTATTATATCATATCTGGATACAAACCAGTTTATGTAATGGTATACTGTTTTGGGGCACTACAATATCGGGTAACCTCCTGCGAATTTTGAGACTGCAAAAATGGTTTATGAGAGTACTATTAAATGTTCCATCAGGCACTTCACTCTCTCCCTACTTCAAAACCTATAAGTTGTTAACAGTTAATCAATTGTTAAAATTACAGATATGCACCTTTGTTTACAAAGCTTTAAACCCTCTATTAATATTGTCACCCCCTTAACTTTTATTAGTCAAAGATCCTTGCACCTGTGACATTCGTCAATTACAACGAATTGTAACTTCTTCGTCTATCCC
>JAHWFO010113782.1:801751-819827 GCA_023313115.1 Rhysida immarginata | reverse complement strand
ATGTTATTTATCCACAGTTAAGGTAATTTGGTTTTTATTTTGTTATAAACCCCAATTCTATTCCAAGAGAGTGCAAGGTGGTGGATAAGTGATGGTCTGGGGTGGGTTTGGATTCAATGGCACAGTGCCTATTATTTTTGTGAGTGGCCGCTTAAACTCCCAGAGTTAACAACAAATGTTAGATAAAGATGTGTTACCATGGGGATAATTCATCTGTAGTGAAAACTGGGTCTTTCAACAAGACAATGCCCTCTGCCACAACTCAAAGGCCACAAAATTATGGTTTAAAAATAAAAATATTCGCCTAATGAAGTGGCCATCTCGTAGCCCGGATCTTATCCCGATTGAGAATGTGCGGGGGATAATTGTTCGTGACGTTTATTTGGATAGCCATCAGTTTAACAGCATAACTGAACGTAAAGCAGCAATTGTTGATGCCTGGAACAATCTGGACCCGTCCGTTCTCCAAAAATTGGTGCAATCAATGAAGAACAGAGTATTCAAGATCATAAAAGCCAATGGGGCTTCAATTAAATATTGATTTATTATTTTTTTGCATACCTGTCCACTAAATACCAAACAAGTGTAATTTATTTTTCAATGAAATTTTTATTTTGTACACAAATGACAAGAGATCTCATTGTGTTACCAATTGTAATTACATTTAAGATGTATAAATAAACTATTTTTGTTGACGTTGATAATCTGTGTGGGCTCATTTCTATTTTGTCAAATGTCCACTAAATTAAAAAACGGACTGTAAAGCTTTTCAACAGCCACTGCATTTATCTCCCGAAATTGACCAAGAATGTTTCCTAAGTTCAGATGAATATTTATTACTATTCCAAAATGCATGAATACATAAAATATATGGTGGTACCTCGAAACTTAAACATTGCCTTGGAAACCTAACTCCTAGCACGTGGCCAGCCACGCACTATCATACAGCGCTGTCTACACTTCAGCTTGTGATTATTCATTTTTTTAAATTTTTTTTCTATAAACAGTGAATTATTTATGGCTGGTAAACAGTGAAGTGTTGTAAAATGAAGTAAGAGAAAAGCTGTTCGTGCAACAATTGCAATTAAAAAAAAATCCTATTGCTAAGCATGACAGTGGAACCTGTGTAAGTGAACTTCCTATGATGTTCAATATGCCCAAATCAACTGTTTCTACAATTATGAAAAATAATTTATTACATGTACTATACTTACTGTGTACTGTATTTAGGAAAATAATTATGAATTTGACACTGTTCTACCCGGGACGACAGATTAATTTAATTTCCATTATTTTCAAAGAGAAAAATTGCTTTGGAATTCAATTGCAGTTTCAGAACAGGTTAAGTTCAAATTGCAAGGTACCACTGTATTGTAATAATTTCAAAAGATGAAAATACAATAAAAGTACATGTAATCTACTGCAACTGTATCATTTTTGTCTTCTTCAAAATTAAATTCTTTTATTATAAGCTTTAGCGAAAAGCTACTTATAAGAATGCACGCTTGGTCTGCACGTTTATCGGGCCAGATGTCTGTTCGCCGTTTGCATGATAACTTAAAAACGGATAAACCTTTTCAAATTCTGTTTTCAGAAATATGACCACCAAGGTCTTAGCTCAGCTGTATCAACTTTTCAGGATTTTTCATGGACCCTTTCAAGTCAAATTCACATGCTAAAACAGTGACCGTAAAGAATACCAAGATAAGGCATGCCACATAACAACTGATTCATCATGAATGAATATACTTTTACTTTTTGTTTATCTTTTAAGCATTGTTGACATGAGCACGAGCACATGCATGTGATGATTGCTTTGCTGACACATGATTACTCAATTGCTCATAATACATTAATAACTGCATTTCTACTTCACAGCTAAAGCTCCTTCGTGGAATGTTTACAAGATTTTATTATTTTATAATGAGCTACTGTCTATGCTGTATTAAGGAGGTTTTTGAAGAATCTGGTGATAATGAATCAGATTTTGAAGGTTGTTTAATTGTGAAGATCCGGGTTATGCATTTTTAAAATTGTAAAAATTAAAGAGTTTTCTATATATTCTTGTAGATTTTATTTTTTGTAAATTAGTGTGAGCCAAAAAATGTGGAAACGCATTATACAAGAGGATAAAATTTTTACTGTTTTTTTGGGCTCTGAAAGTGGGATCACACAGTAAAATAATTTTGGTAAATTAGGGAGGGGCGGGGGGGACTAAATAAAATTAGTGTAAAAGATAAACACGTAATTCAGAGCATTTTTTTAACTGATTTTTCATGTTAACTTTTGACTTTGACTAACCCTAATGTAATACTCCTAGGATTGCTTAACACAGATTCATGATTGATCAAAACATCTAGGTGGTTTGCCAGCAGAATGGCTTTTGCTGGCAACATATATTTGAAAGAGTTATTTAAAATTTAAAACCAGAAAAAAATTCAGTAAATGTTTATATTTTAGTATAAAACTTAAGAAAATCTTAACACACTAGCAGCATATACTTTCAATGTAATTTCTTATGCAAATTCAGATTATCCGTTGCTAAAAAGTTGGTTATCTGGACCGCTACATTGTAAGCTGACATCTTAAGCCAGCTATCTATAGAACTTAGGTTAACATTTCGTTAAGTTTTATCTTTATTTTCTGCAAAGTATTAACAAATCCTGAATTAGTATGAGCCTTGGTATACTAAACTACATATTTACAATACTCATTTCCAAAAAAGTTGGGACAGTGCAAAATATATAGAAAAAACAAAAAAGGATGATGTAACAAAACTTTCTCGCGAATACAAAATAGCAGATACGTTTATGAAATGACATAAATACACTGTGTGCACCAAAACATTTTGTATCGTGGCCGGGACGTTCATTTTGAATGGGGGTGTTGCAACACGTTCCAAAATAGTAGGGACATACGTTGTAGAAAGCGCCGTTAGTAGTAGAACCTTCCGAATTGTTGGGAATAATCTAGAATGATGACGTCGTACTACATTCCGTATAGGTAACAGTTGCCATCCGTCGTTCAGGTAACTTATTCGGAACGATGGGTCGAGGCAAGCCAGTTAGCGAAGATCTTCGTGTTCGAATCATTCAAGAATTCACAAACAACGTTTCTCAGCGTGCAATAGCCAGAAGATTTAACCTGTCATCATCTACAGTATATAATATTATCAAGCGCTACCGAGATAGTGGTGAGATCACAGTTCGGAAAGGCCAAGGTAGAAAACCTATTCTGAATGCTTGAGCTCTTCAGATCCTCCGACGTCACTGCGTCATGCATAGGAATGCTGCGATTACGGACATAGCCACGTGGGCCCGCAATTTCTTCGGGAAGCCATTATCGTTGAATACGGTACGCCGGTGCATCCACAAATGCAAACTGAAGTTATACTGTGCACAACGGAAGCCATACATCAACAAACGACAGCAACGTCGCCGTCTGATATGGGCTCAAGCCCATCGCAATTGGTCCCAAGCATGCTGGAAGAACATATTGTGGTCCGATGAATCAACCTTTACGATTGTTTACGGAAATAATGGACGCCGTACACTCCGGACCAAAGACGAAAAGGATATTCCCGCGTGCTACAGGCGTTCGGTACAGAAACCACCGTCTGTCATGGTCTGGGGCTATATTAGTGGCCATGGAATGGGAGACTTGCACATCTGCAATGGCACCGTCAATGCTGAAGCGTATATACAGATCCTGGAACAAGCTATGGTGCCATCTAAGAGGCGCCTGTTTGGACGACGCAGTGTATATTTCAACAAGACAACGCCAGACCGCATGCAGCGCGCATAACTTCTGCATGGCTACGTCGGCAGCGCATTCGTATGTTGGATTGGCTCCCTTGCAGCCCGGATCTGTCGCCTATAGTAAACGTTTAACGTATTATTAAACGAAAACTACGACAGCGACGACCCCAGACAGTTGAACAGCTGAAAACCTATATCCAACAGGAATGGGACAGAATTCCTGTTACGGTGTTAGAAAGATTGGTGTCATCGATGCCCAGAAGATTACAGTGTGTCATCAAGAGGAAAGTGGTAAACGCCGTGCTGTCCCAACTTTTTTGGGAGTGTGTTGCACGTGCCAAACAGGAAAACCACCTGCATCTTTCTTTAAGCATATAAGATATGTGATGCCATGCCTAATTTATCGTTTATGTATTGTAATGCGTTGAAATAAACGGCAATACAATAATCCAAACAAATGTGTTGGAGTTCTTCTTATATGTTGCACTGTCCCAACTTTTTTGGAAATGAGTATTGTACAAAAAATTCTTACTTTAAGTTTTTCATCCAGGTTATCAAAGATGGTACTGTAAGAAGACAAGCTATCCACCACAGTAAGCACATAGTGTAATGCATATGTGCTGAACGAGAAAGAACGTTAACATCCCGTCCACGACTTTCAGCATGATAAAGTTTTCCTTGTAAGTATGCAACCTATGCAGAACAATAAGAAAGTATAATGTCAAGGCATAAATTTTTAAATGAAATTCAAATGAATAAAATTTTACTTACTTTAATGATATATAAAAAAAATCCTAGAATAAGAAATACATTCCCACAAGAAGAATAAGCACCAGCTATGAGAGCTGCACTAACAATGGAAGGGCCAAAACTTATATAATAAGTCCGTTCTGAAAGGATTCCAGGTTCCTTCTGTTGGTATCTATGAAAAATAAAGGAATGCTTATTTCATACACTGAATTTTTCAATAAAAAGTTAGTTTAAAGAATATGTTATAATAAATATTTCTTACCGATACAAAAAATACGAGAAACAGTAACCAATAGTTTTAATTGGAATTTTTAACAGCCATCCCAAAACGATTACACAGGAGCTCATCAAAAGATATAAGAAAATTAAAATAGGGGAGAGATGGATGAAACGAGTCTCTAGAGAATATTCTTGAAGACGTGGAAGGAAAGAAAAATGTGACAAGATCTGATCATTCCTGATAAAGAAAAACAATAATAAAATAATTTAAACATTTTGAAAATTAAGAGAACTCTATCATATTCAAAGAGATCATTTTCAGTAAGTGGCTGTCCATAAAATACTTCACGCAAATTTTTGTTATTTTCGGCCCCCTTCGTCACATTTTGTCAGTTTCGTGAAGCCCGCCTGTAATCTTACACCACACAATCACAATTCTCTGTCATTTCCATTTTTTGTTAAGTGTGAAAGTAAAACAACATGTGATTTCTGCATGCACGATGTCACAAACACTGCTGAAGCCAACGTAGATCGTCTACATGACCTGTTTCTAGAGTGATTCTCTGATCTTTGAGGTCGAAAGCCTCCACATGCTGCACAATTTGCATCTCCTCACATATGGAAGGCCATTCAGGGCAGGACTCATCTTCCAGGCCGTTCCGGCCAGTTTGGAAGCATCCCAATGCCTGGTATGTTAGGGCATCATCCCCATATGTGTTTTTCATTTGGACATGAATATGTGCAACACTGTTTCTCGTCAGATACAGAAAACATATCACAGCCTATGCATCTATTTTAACAATGGGCTTAACCATCTTGGATTTGGTGATCCATGAAAAAGAGCACAGATCAAATTGGGCATCTTGGCAACAACATGCATACTTGATTACATGCTACCATTGTCATTTCCATATTGATTGATAGAACTTCATAATTGCTCCATATTTATTTATCCAAT
Organism: Rhysida immarginata; assembly: GCA_023313115.1. Classification (NCBI taxonomy): domain Eukaryota; kingdom Metazoa; phylum Arthropoda; class Chilopoda; order Scolopendromorpha; family Scolopendridae; genus Rhysida; species Rhysida immarginata. The sequence continues at coordinate 814,142 of JAHWFO010113782.1, read as the reverse complement.
GTAAATATTATTTAGAAAAATGGATGAAAAAATTCTGCGACCTGGATTCGAACCAGGAACCTCGACTATCATGGTCGACACATCTACCAATTGGGCTACCAATTCTCCATTCGTTTTTCTAATTAATATCATTTACCTGATTTTTGGAGTTAGCTCCAGTTTACTTTCTTTATTTCCTATGTAAATATGTTATAACTGATGTTACAATTAGTAGAATGCTCATCACACAGCAAGGTAGGCATTAATTAACTATACAGTAGAGTCCACTTACCGTAAATCCATATACAGGGTGTCTCAGAATTCATTGTACAAACTTCTAGGGGAGTTAGTATGGGTGATTCTAAGCAAAAAAGCTCATATGAACATGGGTCCGAATTTGAACAATAACTGAGATACGAACAGAAATAAAAATGCCATCACCAAGATCAACAAATTAATAACTCAGGTTCTGTAAAGGCTAGATTAATGAAATTTGGGGGAATAACAGGGTACATAAGACTGTGTATACTGTTAAAATTTGCACGAATTCCAACAAGAAGTTTCCGAATTACTCATTCAACATCATAACACGTGCTCACTTGTGAGTACTAACTAGCACTTGTTACAATTTTGACTGTGTAACTCGGAAACTTCTTGTTGGAATTCAATCAAATTTTAACGGTATGCATAGTCTTATGTACCCTGTTATTCCCCCATATTTCATTAATCTAGGCTTTACAGAACCTGAGTTATTAACTTGTTGATCTTGGTGGCAGCATTTTTATTTCTGTTCATATCTCAGTTATCGTTCAAATTCAGACCCATGTTCATATGAACTTTTCTGCTAAGAATCACCCATACTAACTCCCCTAAAAGTTTGTACAATGAATTCTGAGACACCCTGTATTATATAAATCAGAGTCTGTTGGTGTGTTTATCCTTTTACAACTCAGAAAATACTCAACGAATCTCCACGAAACTTTCCATGTACGTATTTAAAGTTACTGTGCCCTATTTAGTGCACTTTTTATACCATGTTGTTATCAATTTATTAAGTTATTCTTATTTTTCATAAAGTTGAATAGACTTCAAAGAATGTCACTAGATGGCAATGCCAGACAGCGTACTTCTATTTAGTTAATATATATAAAACTTTAAGTTTTATATTATACAACCTGTGACAATAAAGTTCGATGAATGACATCAAATTGTTAACGGTCGTAAAAGTGCACCATCGTCGTATCCTGCCCCAGACAGGTCGAGACATGTTTAAACAAATTTGAGAGAATCAGCGCTGCAAGTATGTTTATTGTGTTTAAACAGGACATTGAAGAGAGAAGGCGTAGTACGCACGGTCGAAACCCAAAATGGATCAGCAAACGAAAGAGATTCATGAAATGATGACAACAGTTTACAAAGAAAGTGCTATTACTTTGAAGTGTGTTTATGAGTGGTTTAAACGGTTCCGAGGAGGCCGGAACACTGTAGAAGACGCCTCCCCAAAGTGGCCAGACATCCAACATAATGTTACGACCCAACTGAAGGCTATCCCTAAAAAGGACTACACCAGGAGTTTCCAGGACTTGTACAGGCGTTCCCAGAAGTGCATTACCATCTACAGGGATTACTTTGAAGGATAGTAACTGCTGTTTCATGTAAGCGAGCAATCCACTCTCAATATGCCATCATTCACCGAACTTTATTGTCACAGGTTGTATTAAAAACTTTCATTTAAAGAAGTAAAATTACTATATAATGATTTAAGAGACCATAGCTTAAATTTCAGCCTCTATAATGGAAAATTTCATTAAACAAACAGCCTGAGCAACGCCGGGCATATCAGCTAGTTCTCTACTATAATGCAACGCCTTGTATAATGCGATTCCACTTTTTCGGCCCAAAAAACCAGCAAAAATGCAATCCTCTTGTATAATGCGTTCCCCAATATTGGCTCTTCGCGAGAAATAAAATGTGCAAAAATATACAGAAAAAAAAATCTTTATTTTTAAATTTTTAAATAATCTGGATCTTTACAATTCAAAAACCTTCAAAATCTGATTCATGTGTCTTCGAAGAGGTCTTTCCAATATTCCTCAGTTAACTTGACATCTGTATCACAATCTTCAAGTGAAGTGAAAGTAGGTCTATTTGAAAGTAGCGATCTTCGGGAGAAGTTGTTTTCGTATTAGAAATTGGTGATGAGAAATTCAAATAAAAAGTGAGTTAATTCATTGTATAATGAACTGGACACTGTATATGCTGTATAATGAGCCTTTTTCCCGCTCACGAGATTTCCTGTATTACGTCATCCCATGCGCGATTGAAACAGAGGCTGGAGGGAAGAAAATCCCATGATCTATAAGAAGAAGTGAAGTGGTTTTTTATACTTTATGGTTCAATTTTGTACAAACTCTTTGTGATTTGGCCTTTATAACAATTGCATTTCATAAAATACAAAATTGCTGTCATCACATATCATTACATACTAATAAAAAAAAAAAAAAAAAAAAAAAAAAAAAAAAAAAAATGAAAATTTTTTAATTCAGTGGTAATAAGCTTTTTGTGTTTAAATAAAGATCAATTTAATTTTAACTTAAAATGTTCAATTACAATTAAAGATAAATAAAGAAAAATAAAAAGCACTTTATATTTGCATAATATATAAATGTGCAATTACTTATTCATAATGCTAATTTTCATTATGCCAAGTATTTATAAAATGATGGTATTTTTTTTTACGAAAATAATAAATTCAAGTTTTTCCAAAAAAGAAATCAATTGTTTTAATTTAATTACTGTAGAAATTTTCCACATGAATATATTTTAAGTCCATGCTCTTAAAAATAATTTTTCATAACATTACCTTCAAAATCAAAAATATAAGATTCTGAAAAAAAAGTTATATGTCTTGTTATTAAGTCTTCCCAGCCATTCAGTTACTGTAATAAAATTCATGTTTGGCAAAACTGTTAAACTAATTGAGTAGTGTTTCATTTCTTCGTTTTAAACTGTGTGGCCAGATCTAGCATAATTATGCTAAACTGGCATAAATTAAAAGCCTTTAGCATCTTTGTTAGCATAACTGTTTATCAGCATAATTTTATCATTTTTAAGGAAAATCAACCACAGTGAACAGCAGAACAACAGCACTTATAAAATTATGAATCGCCTGACAAGATAGAAGATACAATTCCACCAATTTTTTTTAATTAAAATATTATTTGTGAAACTGTCTTCTCCCTTATTGTCCCGTTAAACCTTGTCCACATTTTCTGGTACATTATCCGAAACTAATATACTATGAATCACCTCATCAGCCCAGGACAAATGTGTGAATTTTGATTAGTAATTATATAAGAGATTTATTAAAATAAAAGAAATAAAACACTCTTTCACCACAACAAAAATTAAGGTAAAATACAACCTGAACCTGGAAGCGCTTTTCGACAGCAAGGCTATCATCACTCAGCAGGGACCAAGGAGTACACTAGGGGGAACCGAGTGAACCGACTTGAAAGCGAAAAAACTGAGTTTATATAGCGAAAAGACCACGGTTTTAGGCCAATCAGAGAAATTACACCAGAAGGGGACAAATTAATGATTGAGCAGTTGGGTCCACCATTGGATTAATGCTGAGTCGCCAATGGGACCTGAGTCTGAATTTAGTAGTAAATTGTTATTGTCTTTTTGTATGGCCATACTTTCAAAAGCGTCCAGCAGGTGTTTTTTATTTATTGAATGTAACAATTTTAAATTATCGATAGAAAAATCATGTCCAGTCTCGATGGAGTGTTTTGCTATGGCGGAAAGGTTGCTTATTCCGGCATGGGAAATGCAATTACTTTGGTAATTGCGTCGGGCGAATAGGCGTCTTATTGAAGGGGCAGATCTGGTGGAATAAGGGTGGAGTTCGTGTTGAAATTGTAATATGAGAGGATTAGTTACTTTTAAGTCATTGTTTATTATCTTAAATGCAAATGATAATAGTTGCTGGAAATAAGATTTGATGGATTGTTAATATTCTAAAATGCTTAAAGTATTGAGTTACCGAATTTGTGCTTCGGAGTTTTAATAATATTATGAGACATCTTTTTTGAAGGAGGAGGATTCTGGTTAAATTGGAGTTAGATATTGAGCCCCAGAATTGAATCCCATAGCAGAGCGAAGAGTGAATTAGTGTATTATATAGCAGTAATAATATTTCGGAGGGGAGATATTGATGTTGGGAAATTATTCCTATTTTTTTTTTTTTACTGAGAGTTTTAGATAGTTCAGTTATATGATTGTTCCAAGAAAGGTCGGATGATATATGTAATCCTGAGTATTTGAAAGTATTTATGCTAGATATAGGGTTTGAGTTAATATGAATAATCAATTCATGTGGATAGGGTTTATGTAAGAAAAATACATGTAATAAAGAAAAAATAATAAATTTATAACTTTAGCATAATTTTGGCATTCTTGCGATGCCAATTTAGCACAATCTAGCATATTTTTAATTAGTGTCTGGAAAAGTTTTGATTTTTTATCTGGTCAGGCTATTTTACAAGCACTTTTCACCTTAAAGCAATGTTTATTTTGAAGAGGGCTTTCCCTCGAGCCTCGTTTTCATGCCGCATAGGGATGACGTATCATCTCGCTCAAGTCTCGGGGTAAAAAGGCCTTTTAATCTATAACAGTAATTTTGATGTGAATTTCATCAGGACAGTAGTTTGAAGAAGTTTGGAAGCAGAGACCATCAATATTGATGGTCTCTATTTGAAAGTAGCGATCTTTGGGAGGAGTTATTTTTGTATTAGACTGGGACCGCCCACCCCTCCCACAATAATAATTATCGATGCCCTAGCAGGTGGGGTATGTGTCAAGAGTTTGGGACTGATGATTCGAGAGAGTGTGTGTGTGTGTGATTCCAATAATTATAAAATTGGTATAATTATTGGAATCGTTCAGTAAGGGGTCCATAGTGCTGTTTCTTTCGATAAAATTGGTAGTGACTTTACAACACAACAAAAGGAGAACAGAGTTTCCGACTAGTTTCACCATTTATCCTTGATAAAGCCAGGAATAAATGGTGAAACTAGTTGGAAACTCTGTTCTCCCTTTGTTGTGTTGTAAAGTCTCTACCAATTTTATCGATAGAAACAGCACTATGGACCCCTTACTGAATGATTCCAATAATTATACAAGTTTACCATCTAATGTATTAATTATCTTCCTATCTGAGCTATTACGCAATTAATATTAGCAAATATCACCACGTAGCTTAACAGGTATACCTTTGTAACTATACAGGGTGTTTTTGAATTGAGTACAGATTTTTTGGGAGATGATAGAAGAGGTCCTTAGAAGTATTTTTTGTCATATGAACATGGGGTCCCCGCAGTTCGGTTTACTTACAATACTGCATTGAACAATCAAATGACACCGGGACGCAATGTGCGTTGATAGGCCTAGATTACATATGTAAAAAGTACATCAAGTGAACTTTTTAAAACAAATCTTTACCTACTGCTTTCCCAGAATGCGATTAGTTCATTTACATATGGACTAATCGTATTTTACAAAGGGGTTGGATACCATGGAATCTCCTTGACAAAGTTTGTCCTAAGACTTTTCAACAAACAAGCACGTGCACCTTGAAATTTCTTTGCAAACATTTACTTTATAAATTATTACAGTAGATTGCTTGTGTTAATTGTTAAAAATAAAATAATCTAGTCCTACCAATGCACACTGCGTCCCAGTGTCACTTGATTGTTCAATGCAGTATTGTAAGTAAACGGAGCTGCGGGGACCCCATGTTCATATGACAAAAAATACTTCTAAGGACCTCTTCTATCATCTCCCAAAAAACCTGTACTCAATTCAAAAACACCCTGTATAGTCAATTTTCATATACAAGACACATTCAAACAAACTTCCAATAACTCAAATGTTTTTATCATTGTATTATATTAGGAAATAATCATCCATAAACCACAAATTCATTTCAGTTTTGCAAATGGATATTTTAAGTAGGTGTCAGTTACTGGAATGGACCACTAGGTTTTGTGCAAAATTCCTAAGGCATGTCACTCGCTCCTCAAGGATCGCACTTCACCATCCTGCACTCCTTACTCTGCCGATAGAACAGGTCTGAACAATACCATGTGCGTAATGCAAAAGCACATCACAAGATTTTTTTAAACAGGAGGACCACAGTAACCCACACAGGTATCCTTCCTGCAGAGGCTAAATATCAATCTGTATCGTGAACTCAGTCCCGTAACCTATACCAATACGACATATGAACTATACGGCATCAGGTTCTAATTTTCTGATAACAAGATCGGCTACAGACAGGGCTCTGACTATGACAGTGCAATTAAACAAACCACTGTCGCTTGCGAGGGAGCAAAGTTACCATGTCTAATTCCTTCAATGCCAGCAACTAAACCACCCACATCAAACCCTTAATATACATATTCTAGGATAAAGTCAAAAGTCACTATTCCGTAATTCTTTATATTAGCTGAAAGCATCACACTTAATCTGCTTTAAAAGCGAACACACAGTCACGTGACGGACTGTCACTTGTTGCTCCACATAGACAATGTACAAGTCTTGAAAATCATGAGCGCGCAACACAGGATTCCATTTACTGAGTCAAGTTTATTGTATTTTCTTTGATTTTCTTGTAAACAATAATAATAAAATGGTCTTACCAATTGAAGTCATCTAATTGTCTGCAATCTTGTTCAGTGCTAATCTTTTGTTCCCACACCGCCTACCATGGCTTCGGTAATTTTTCCCGTCGCTCAGGTTGACGAATAAACGTAACAGCTAACTTTTTTTTACTAATAAACTGCATAAACTTATTTTACTTCTACGGTAATTATAATTGTATAATTAAGTGGCAGAATATTTCACTAAGCATCAATATGCGAAACGAATATTAACTTTACGATCACTCGAATGCTTTGAAAAAAAAAAAAAACATGTCCACTCAATCCGCATGACATTAATATTCTTCTTTGACTGCCACAACATATACAACCTTCCTATATCATACTCTCATATCTATCTATAAAAAATTCTCCAAGAAGACCAGCTCGCCCTATAAAGGAAATCATTTGTTTCAGCCCTCGGAATTAATTTGTTTTATTAGACTAAGATGACTGACCCTTTACTTACATTATTCTAAGGCACTGATAATTCTGAACAATAATAAACATGAATAACAATACACCGTTGGAGCTTGGCAAAGATCTTCCGAGAATTTCATCCGGAAAACAATGCCAAACTCTAACAATGACGGCCGTTGTTGCTTTAATTATTGTTGGGCAACAGTTGTCGTCAACAAATCGCTATTTTTACACTAACTAAATAAATAATTACCAAAATCCATTTATAAAATTACCCCATTAAATACCCGCATCTGTCAAAACCACCATTTAACGTATCCCCCTTCATAAATTAACTAAAATACATTCCCTACCAAGATAGGAAGTGATAACCCAATTATGCCAATACTAAAATAACAAAAGCAGAATAACCCCAATAATAAGATTTAATACTCATTATAATTAACTTATGATAAAAACAAACGAGTAAATATCTGCATTTTCAACTATACATATATAAAAGACACACCATTAACAATGAACCAATCTACAAAAACATACCTCACAAGGATTAATTGTATATCCTAAAAAACAAAAAAAAAATGCTCCTGCCGGGCCAATGTGGCACACCAAAATTAATACACACTGACATGACATAAGATGTTGGCGACGAGAAATTCGAATAAAAAATGAATTAATTTACTGTATAATGAACTGGACACTGAATATGCAGTGTAATTAATGTATAATACACGGTAAATTCGTGTGAATATCATCAGCACAGAAAGCAACTTCGGCGAGTCAGTTTGTAAGTTTATAGCCTAAAGCGGGTTTCACAAATAAAAAGCTAGCGGCGGCGGCGCCGCGAACCTCGCGGATCCATTTCCAAAAGCAGTAGATAGTTGATAAAAAATGTAAATGCTTCTCTTTTCACGAAAAAATGTGGCACAGCAAGCATCTGCATCTGCTGCTGCAATCCGATTAATCTGTGGTTATGAGGTCAGACAAATCACAACAGCAACTCCTTGCTTGTCCGCCATTAATCGCTCGCTTGCCGTGTTTATTCAATTCTCGACTGAAATGAAATCGGCCAACATGCGAGGTTCAAACTGCCCCTAACTCTAATACTATGTCTGTGCATGGTACATGCTATTGCCTTCTCAGAATTTACATGTAATTTAGTTTTTCTGAATGGCTGAGCCATTGCTGCCGCTGCCGCTGCGGCCACCCAGGTTCAACACACCGAGCTTCGTCCGCAAACTCTTTGGACCATCCACGGCGCTCAACCGCTCAGCTGAAATTATTTTTGAAATAGTGTACGGTGCGGCGCTCCAGGCACCGTGCCATGGCTAGATCCGCACACCACAAGAAATTTGTGAAATTCGCTTTATATTGATAGGGAAAGCTTTCCCATTGGCAGATCGACAAAAAAAAACAAAAAACAACAGAATATCAATTCGCTTAAAAAGAAAAAAACAAATAATCTTTATTCAGTTTAACATTTTCATAACCTCACTGCATAAGCTTTCTTGTAAGCTTTGGTTCGAGGCAGTTTGGAAGTAGGCCTATTTGGAAGTAGCGATCTTTGGGAGAAATTCATATTAGATATTGGCGACGAGAAATTCAAATAAAAAGTGAATTAATTTATTGTATAATGAACTGGACACTGTATATGATGTATAATTAATCTATAACACACGGTAATTTCGATGTGAATTTCATCAGGAAAGTAGTTCGAAGCAGTTTGGAAGCAGAGTCCATCAATATTGATGGTCTCTATTTGGTAGTAGCGATCTTTGGGAGGAGTTATTTTTGCATTAAATGTTAGCGATGAGAAATTTGAATAAAAGGTGAATTAATTTATTGTATAATGGAGTGGACACTGTATATGCAATATAATTAATGTATGTTACACGGTAATTTCAACAGGACAAAATCCCCTCCAGACAAAACCTCCTCTGGTCGCAGTCGTCGTTGCAGGGCTGATATTAATCCTTTTGTATAATACGATCCAGCAAATTTAGGTGCTTTTTAGGCCAAAATTATTTGCATTATAGTAGAGAATTTACGGTATAAGAGAATTGGATAAAAGAGTAGTCCGAATTTAAGAGCAATTTCTCATGTTCCCGAATGTTTCCCCTCTATTTTCTATACTAAGGTAGCCCGGATATAAGAGTTCTGGATAAAAGAGTAATCCGCTTATAAGAATGTTATTTTTTTTTTACCCAATTTCTCTTTTAGTCCTCATATAAGAGCTTTGACTATGAACAACTCCGTGATTGGTTGCTGCAACCCATTCTGCGATTGGTCACTATGGTCCGTAGAATGAATATACTGTAGCTATAAAACTCAATCGATTGTCGAATTGTAGAGAATGGCATCAAAAACAAGGAACACTATCTATGGAGAAAAAACTGGAAGTCCTTGAGGCACTGAAGATAAAATCAAAGAAACATGTACAAGTCGTTTATTACAATTCTTTTTTGGATGAAGAGGTATAGTTACTTTGGTTGTTTATGTAGATTCCTTGGGAAGTGATGATTTTAAGCCATCGTATAGTTGGTTAGAGGCCGTAAAGCACATTATAACCACTGGACCAATGCATCATCCAAGCAACAAAGGTGCACTTCCGAATGAAGATTATGCATAAAATGCTTTACGCATTAAGTGATGGCACATCAGTGACCTCTTTTGCGATATTGGTGATTTATTGAAAGCGTCCGGTATATATTTAATTTTTCACAAACTAAAATAACAGATTTCTTCAATTATTCATTTCAGTATGTATTAAACTATGCAAAATCGGGAAGTTGCATGGAATTTCTTTTTTAAAAAGAAGGCCTGTTTTATATACCGTAAATCCTCTACTATAATGCGAATTTTTTTGGCCTAAAAAAGCACCTAAATTTGCTGGGTCGTATTAAACAAGAGGATAAAAATCAGTCCTCTGACGACTGCAGCCGGAGGAGGTTTTGTCTGGAGGGGATTTTGTCCTGATGAAATTACCGTATAATATACATTAATTATATTGCATATACAGTGTCCAGTTCATTATGCAATAAATTAATTCACTTTTTATTTGAATTTCTCGTCGCCAACATCTAATACAAAAATAACTCCTCCCAAAGATTGCTACTTCCAAATACGGACAATCAATACAGGCCTCGTAGTGAGAAATAAAAAAAAATATAGGAGCTAATACAAAAAAATATAGGATACTAATTTTGATGCATTGTAGGCCTGTTTTTATTAACTTTGTAGGTTTTTTTAATTTTTAGCCAAGGATTTTATACATATAGGCTATTATGCTATTACAGCCTACTTTTCATAAGTTTAATAATAATGAAAGCTGAACAAAAATATTTAAAACAGAAACAGAAATTTAAAAAAAATTAATACTTTTATTAAATACAGGGAAAAACTCTACTGATGCAATGTCTTCAGACGCTTATTTCCAGCTTCTATCAATGCTCGGGCAGCACCAATGTCAATAAAACTTTTCCTCTTGACCGCATTTCCTAGGCATTTGTTCCCTTCGTCAATAAGAGCTTGTACACTTGTAATTTCACATTTTAAATTCTTCAAATTTTTATCATCACTCCTACAGTCTGAATTTTTGGTCGACTTCAAAGAGGTGGCAATAGTTTGTATTGCTTCTTTTTCCTGTTCCTTCTGCAATTTTTCTCTTTTTTCAACTTCTTTTTGTTCCTTATATTTAGCATGTGCCTGACGATAATAAGAAAGCATTTTTCTTGAAACATTCACTTCGCTTGTATTTTCCCTCACTCCATCTTTAATGTAACAAATCTCTTGAATTGTTTTTAGATTCATACTAGATCTTTCGTTTGGTAGCATATGATTATTTATAGAAAAGCCACGTTCAACTGAAGCTTGGCCATGTGAAAGACTAAGGAGTGCTTTTACCAGCACCGACAGTTGTCCATATCAGATAACTTGTGCACCACCAACATCATATTCTAGAGAAAAAACTTTGGCCCAATATTTATCAATGGGTTTACGAATTTTTCTTTCCTTTCCATCTTCTACTAACTTTTCAAAGTACCACTCTTCTTTAATATCAGCATCTTGCACATACTGAAACCATTCGTCACTAATTTTGTCTATATTCTGAGATTCAATCACTTGCAGAAACATCTGCGCCAGCTTTGTCACTTCACATCTTGTGCCATCAAGGGACTCGGTTCTAACCTCAGGTCGAAGCAAACGTAATCTTTTCAAAAGGAGATTTTTCAAGGAGCAGTTTTGTGAGCATATATGTGCATACCTCAACATAAAATGCTCTTGCATCAAAACGGAAAAATCCTTTGTTTCTTTTATCCACATCCTTCAGAGCAATTCTTGTTTTTCTTCCAATTTCAATGGTTAATCTTTTTTCAGATTCCTTCCTAACATCCAGTTCAGCCAACTCTTCACCTGACTTATCACGCACTGTCTCATTAGGCAAAAATCGTGCTAATATCGTTTGTACAAACTTTACTATCTCTTCATAAAGAACATGAATCAGTACAGTTTTCTTTTGTAAAAAGGTTAGAAAATAATCAAACAAATTACCAACGCTAACTAGAAAATGCAAAGAAGGTAATGTTAGAAGATGATTTAAACTTGCTGCAATACGACGATATCGCTCTGACTGGACAGTTTTCTTGTGGGTACGATCATTCGTCAACTCATTCAGAAAGAATCTCTTTAAGACAGGAAAAAGAGTTATTGTCCGCTCACATACAGGGACGAGTGACACCCACCGATTACTAACGTAACGAAAAACATTCATCGTTTCTTCCCCAAGTTCTTCCTGTGCCAATGTCAAAAAAATATTAAATCTGTTCAAAAAACACTTTTTCAAAACTTTTCCAAAACTTAAGTCAGAAACCATTGATTTTTCCAAAACTTTCCAGGCCTGGAAATTTTTTTTTGATTTTCCAGGACTTTCCAGGTTTTTCATGACCCGTACGAACCCTGTATGTATAGTAAAACACCACTATCAGCAAAGTCATACCATTAATTGGCATCATTTCAGATGGCTTAGCAAAAATTAAACCAGCGATAGAAGAAGGAAAAAAATTAATCATGTGCATTCAGTAATTAAGATAAATAATTCGCTTAGAGATGGTCGATACCTAAGGATCTCAAGCATCGCGATGTTGACCGATACCTAAGGGTCTCAAGTTTCCACTGGTTTTAATATTACTTAACATTTTTCTTACCAGGAATTAATTATTTCATTAAAATGTACAATACATATATAGATGAAGGAAGGATGCCACTTTTCCACAAAAGAGTTTTAATAA
>JAHWFO010113782.1:775818-801351 GCA_023313115.1 Rhysida immarginata | reverse complement strand
TTATTAAAACTCTTTTGTGGAAAAGTGGCATCCTTCCTTCATCTATACACAAGTATCCACAGATCATAAGGTCAGTTATATTTTATATATTTTTTAGTTTTACAATACATATATTTAAACAGGGTAACTAGCGACCAGAAAAAGTCAGGGAATTTCTTGGAAGTAATTTACCGGTACTTAAAAATAAATAAATGAAGTAACAAAAAACTAACCTACCTGAATGGAGAAGAATAACCTTGATAACGATGAGCTTCGAGTCCAAATGATTACCCTACCTAAGAGAAGTAGCGATGAGTACTAATGAGACCCTACGACAATCGACAATCGAACAGTGAAGTGTACATTTGTTAGGATGGGATGAAAGCAGCGCTTTCATAAAGCTCATCTAACCAGAATAAACTCCAAACGAAATACACTGAGGTAGTCAAGAAGCCTAACCAACCCAAGCAATCTTCCATATAATACAAAAAAGAAAAAAATGAAAAAAAAGAAAAAAGAAAACAAGTCAGGTTTGCGAGAAAGTTAATTCTACGCCAGGGACCCACTCGTGAATGATTAGAATAATAACAGATGATATGAAAAGTCCTTAGCTAGGTTTGCGAGGAAATTAATCCCAACGCCAGGGACCCAGAAGGATAATGAACGTCTTGATGTACTGGCTTACGGGAATATTAATTCCAACGCCAGGGACCAGTACATAAGACATGACAGGAGGTGGGCAAGCGATGTTTTAAGCGTTTCCTGTAGTCAGAAGGGTTGTGAATTACAGACACCAACTGATTCCTGTGATTAAGCATCTTCGGGAGCATAGTCGTTATCATATCCTGTACAAACTTGTCAATATGCGTCATCACTAGATCCTCATGGACGACATTACTGTTGGCTACTCTACGATCAAGTTTCACAATTGCTCTCAGAGTAATATTTTGGAATGTCTGCAGCTCCTTCCACCTTGTTTTGCACACAGAAGCCCAAGCTGACATACCATGAGGCAAGATCATGCGGATGATCATTTTGTAGATGAGCAGCTAGTTATCAATGTCCAGAGCACTGTTATGACCAATCAATACAATCAGACTGAATTTGGCCCTCTTTGCCTTATTCAGTGCGTAGGAAACATGTTGATTCCAGGTGAACCTAGAATCGATCACCACACCAAGGTATTTATATTCTTTGACCCAATCAAGCTTATTTCCGCACAGGGTAAGCAAACCTGGGGGGTTTCTGCGTTTGTTTGTGAAGAACATAGCCTTGCACTTGCCAACATTTAACTTCAGCCTCCATCTGTTGAACCATTTTTCATAGAGATGCAGTCCTTTCTGCAAGCGAGAGATGAAATGGGCAGGAACACGGGCAAAGGTTAAGATGGCCGCATCATCAGCGTAGAATAGAATTACAGCTTACACTTGTCAAGTTTTGGAAAGTCCTGGATAAAAAAATTGAAAAAGGCTGGTCCCAGAACTGACCCCTGTGGGACACCGGCTTTAACCACACATGATTGGGAGGGGGAGTCACCAAATTTAGCTCGAAAAGACCTGTCTGAGAGGAATGAGCAGACCAGCATGATAAGGTCATCTGGAAATCCAAATTTTATCATTTTATAATGACACGATCATGCCAAACTTGATCGAACGCCTTGCAAATGTCTAGGAAGATAATGCCACCATATAAAGACTTGTTAAGAGAGTTTTTTTGCGTCGACAGCAAGCTGCCATATTTGCATTTGGCAAGAGTGGTCCGCACGGAAACCAAACTGCTCATCACGAATAAGATCATTGGCAGAGCAGAATTCATTGAACCTTTTAGGAATTGTCCGTTCTAGAACCTAGACATAGTTGGTGAAAGGCTGATGGGCCTGTATCTTGCAGGCAATGAAGGGTTAACACCTGGTTTAGGAATGCTTAGGATAATTGATTCTTTCCAGCCAGTAGGGAAATATCCCTGTTTCCAGCAGTCATTAATTAGTGTAACGATGTCAAGAATCAGGTTGGAAGGTAGACTTTTAAGTGCATTATTTGTGATGGCATCCATTCCAGGGGCTTTCTTATTCTTGAGTTTCTTGATGATCTCGACAATTTCCATCGGGTAGATTGGTCGCTCTATAGGAGCACGCCGACCCTCATAAAAATTGCAGCACATATCGCTAACCTCGCTGATTGCATGCTCTCCGTCAGGGGTGTCTGGAATAGGGGTGATAAATTGATTGCTAAGTGATTCAGCAATTAATTGAGCTTTATCTTGGTCTGTAGTAGCAAGAGTAGTACCATCTGGAGAAAACAGGGGCGGTAATTTCGTTTTCTTACACTCAAGAGCTCTAATCATAGTCCAGAGAACGTTGTCATGAGTTGAGAGATTCTTCAATTTGCTCGTCCATTTTTGCACTCGTAGCTCTCTTACTTTTTCATGGACCCTCCTAGAAAGCCTATTATATTTTCTCTTAAAGATGGGATCACGTGTATGCTGCCAAAGTCTTCGGAAGGCATTCCTCTCTGCAATAATTTGCCTAATACTTGGAGGAAGATCGAGATGGTCAGGATATTTAGGATCTATAGGGCAAGCACTAGCAAACATCGCACTGTTGATGTTATTGGTAATGTCTTTGACTCTATCATTGATTTCATTGGTGCTGGAGGCATTCGCTGTGTAGCCATTTCTAGTTTTAAGGAGGTCACGAAAGAGTTTCCAATCCCACCTCACAGGAAGCAGAGTCAGGATGTCCATATTTAAGCCTTCGAAGTTAAGGGCAACTGGAAGATGGTCTGATGTTAAATCGTCCACCGTGTATATACTGAACAGTTTGAAGAGACCCCCGAGAATAGCAATATCCAGGACATCGCTCGTGGGCGAATGATCACAATAATATGTATGTTTGATTGGACCGATAGCGACAGTGTCCAACTTGTTCTGGATGTAACCATATAAAATAGCACCATTGTGATTAATGCATCTGGAATTCCAGTGAGGGTGTTTCGCGTTTAGATTGCCTGCCAAAACAACAGGAAAATTACCACAGAGCAACTCGTCGAGCTCGCAGGGGTCAATCGCATGCCTTGGGGAATTATAAAGCATAACAAGCTTCACCCAGCCAATCGTGAGGTCCTTGATGAGAGCAGATGCCACCTCCATTCCTGAATAGTTCAGGGTAATGACTTCAAGATGCTCAATACCTTCTTTAACTATAACAGCTGCTCCGCCAGAGACATTATGAGCAGGATTTTTTGGGAGTCTTAACTTACAATAGACTGTGTATCCAGGCAGCCTGAATAACCGTTCCGTCTTGCGGTGCGTTTCACAGATAAAGGCGATATCGATTTTGTTTCTCGATAGAAAGTTGAAGAAATCTTCTCTCCTGCATGAGATGCCTCTAGCATTCCAGATTGAACATCTAAGTTTACCTTGATTAACTACTGTGAAGCTGTTATTAGCCATAATTAAGCTTTAGGGAATGATTTGACAATTTATGGAATAGACTTTCCAATTCCATCACATAATATTAGCATCACACCTATTTTCTTGTTCATATCTTGTAAATCCGAAGGGTTGAAGCCTTTATCAACAGTTTTTGAAA
The DNA here is from genome assembly GCA_023313115.1 of Rhysida immarginata. Classification (NCBI taxonomy): domain Eukaryota; kingdom Metazoa; phylum Arthropoda; class Chilopoda; order Scolopendromorpha; family Scolopendridae; genus Rhysida; species Rhysida immarginata. Next base: position 797,783 of record JAHWFO010113782.1, on the reverse strand, counting down.
CCACTGATGCATAGGATCTACCTACAATAGTCTTAGCACTAGGCATTCTGTTTACTTTGGGATATTTAGGACATCCTGAGAAACTTGAGGTATGCTGTCCTTCACAGCGAATACATTAAGGTGGACCCTGGCCTTTTACATTTTCGCATTTCCTTGACTGGTGGTTTCCTGCACACTTATTACAACGAGGTAGCTCAGTACTGCCCATGGGAACGTGCCCAAATCTGAGGCAATTATAAAATTGTAGAGGTTTCTTATTACCCCTAAACAGCTCAACCAGCACTTCCAGGTGACCAATCCGAGTGACTTCTTTACAAGTTCTATTGTGCTCAGAGTTTTGAAATAGTGCCAGGATCAATGGCATTTCAACCGAGCCATTTGCCTTTTTAAGTCTTATTACTTTTTCAGGGAAGTAATTTGTCCCTTTGAGATCTTCAAGGAAATCATCTAATTTATATGTTACATCAACATTCCTTATTACATATTTTAACGGTTTTTCCGATTTCAGCTGATGTTGCATTTTCAAGATATTATCACTCTTAATTCCTGATACTAATTTTTTATGGATATCTTCATTTTGATGGTGTCAGTCCTGCCAGTATGGGCTGTGATGCTTTCTAAGGGCACATGCTTCTTGATTTCTTCAAGTGTATCCCTAATTGGTTTACCGTGAGTACAGATTATACTTGGAGGGATATACAGGTTTCCTTCTCTATGACTAGGTTGAACAGATCTCTTGACTTTGTCACAGAAGGCAACAGCAGCTACGTCACTGATGGCCGCTTCATTAGATATGTTGTCAATACGCATGCCTTTCTTAGATTTCTTGTTTGAGACAGGTATCCATATTTAGATCCTCATTTTATTTACGCTTACTCCCAGCTTTATCTATTGAGAGGGACTCTGCATAGTTAAGTAAGGGTTCATTAACGTCTTGTAACGGTTCACAGGCATCCACTATCTTGGGCGAATTTGAATGTGAAGTATTGAGGGAGCTCACTATTTCCCTAATTGTATGTTTGAGACTGGTAAGCCCACTTGCAGCTTCATTACGAGCACTCAATCTCCAACTTTAGTCCATCAATTTTAGTATCCAAATTACTAATATTCTTGGCCAGCGTTTCCACCTTGTGTTCAAGGTCTACATATTTGTTATTAAAAACCGTATGTAAAGCCTGTAGCTGTTCATTGATTATAATATTGAATGCATAGAATCTGGCATCCTTGCATGCGTCTTTATAAGCTTGATCACAAGGCAACTCTTTACCATCCGTGTATTTAACTATAATGTTAGCAGATTTCGACGCAGCGCCTGATGTCATTGTTATGTTGCGGCTCTGATTGTTACGTCACGGCACCAATTGTTATGTTGCGACTGCCCTTGTGATGTCACGTCACTAATTGTTGGGCTGGTTTGACTCTTACCTCCCACTTGCTATATGTTTCCCTAATCGTGACAATCCTTACTTAATTCAAGAGCACCCACAACACACGTTAAATCCTAACTTGTAATCCCCTTGATATTACCTACACTACCATCGCAATTCCCTCTGTTGCTTACTTAGCCCTAACACTATAATTTATTCTTAAACTCTAATGGATTTCCAATACACTCTTACCTGTGCCGCAATTATTTTTTTTTTCTTTCTTTATTTCGATCGTATAGTGGTAGTTACCTTTTTCCTTCCGCCCGTATATTATTATAAGACCAGTTAAATTTACCCCAAGACAAGGATCCCAACAAACAACAAAAAAAAAAGGAAAGAAAAGAACAAACATACGCCCTAGTTCCGTTTATTACCACCATCCCATCTACTCTATATTCTGCTCCTGGTTGCAGGTTGGACTTACAATAAAAAAAAAAAATTAATTACTTCCCCTTTTATGCTAGTCAACAATATGCACTCAATTGCACCCATAGTGTAATAATTATATACTAACTATTTAGCCCTAAAAGTAAATTTTAAACAAGACAACTTTAACAAATCTATATTTAAAACATTTATTAGATAAGCAATAAAATAAGTAAAAAAAAAAAAAATAAATCGTTACAGACAACAAGAATTATTCTCCTCCCCTTCCATTAAAATATTCTCACAGTATAAAAAAAACAAAAAACAAAATATATACTTTATCAATCCTTTTGCATAAGATTAGTATATTTTTATACCACTAGAATTTTCCCTCTCCCTTGGTCCTCTATTAACATTAACTTCTTAAGTTCCTAATTTGGCTGTCTCTCTCTCGACTTACTTACTAATTACAAATTATCATGCTTAACTAACATAGACTCAATGAGCAAGAATGTCCTAGTTTAACTCTCAAGGCAAACCCCAGTCTCTTTTTTTTTTTTTTTTTTTTTTTTTTTTTTACAATTATCATTCTCTGTATTCAGAAATACTTTCCGCACAGACCTGTAATTTAGTTTGTGCACTTATCTGTTACATTGACGCATCTGATGTCAGCATGATGATTTTAGCTGAATTACGTGGGCTACGATCACTTTCCTTCTCCTCGGACTGCTGCGGATTCTGGCCGATACGTCGGGGTGCGTTGATTCCTTCTCTTCCTCGGTGTCGGTGCTGCTCCGGTTGAGCTACGCGGTCAGGCCTGTCTGGCTTTGCTGCCTCCACGTGTCCTCGCTCTCAAGCACAGTCAATGAGAGGCGCACGCCGAGAGAGACAGCACAGGTCAAACACAACTAGGTATCCCGGCTCAGGGAGCTCGATCCTGTTTCTTGCCGTGCACCCCTGTGTTCTAGTCACTTGTTGCCAAACCCCTGACCACGTTCGCTTACCCACTCACTCATGTTTGCTTGCTCACTCGTCGTCATGCGGGATCGGATAGGCCCACCCGGCCGTCTGGGTCGCTGGTGCCGTCGTCTCGCCTGTCGCCTCCCGTTTTTTTTGGTCTCTCATTCCCCCAGCTGCTCGTTGTCGACTAGATGCTTTGAATTCTCTCAATCATCTCTCTGTTCTCCTCTCTTTTCGTATATCATTTCCTCTCCACCTTGACCTTGATTTTCATTGTTCCTACTTCTGTTTCTCGGAACTTCCTCTTTCTTCTTTCGTTGTCTGGGCAACACCACACCTTCACTCTCTTGCTCATTGTTCATACTTTTCAACTACTAATCCTTAAACAAAGCAGGCTCTAGGCCTACTTTTCCTTACTTGTGTAAATTACACAAAAATATGAATAAATATTTTCTCCCACTGATATACTAATACAATTTCTTTGTTTAAGTCGAGAGAGATCAGTCACTCACCCATTGGGTCCAATTGAGTTGCATTCTTTTGTAAGCATTCATACCCCGAAAATTTTGATTAATATAGCCTATTCAAAAACTCCCCAATTCCCTCCCTATTCCCTGATATTTCCGAGTGTCACCCCTATACGATCTTTACCTTTTCGTTTTATTTTCAGAGTCAATAATTCCTAATATAGCGAACACAGATATGCCTCTTTCGCATATCTGTAGTGTCGGGCCGTATACGATAATTTAATATCGTGCACATCCTGTCACATCATCATGAAGCAAGTGTGGTGACAATCGTAGAACGAGAACTTCTTTATATGCAGAAACGGCAAGGATAAGGCCGCATGGGATTATTCGAAATTGGAATGGGTTAAATGAAGCGGCCAATGAGAAGGCATACACATGAAAAGACGTTTATTGGTAATTTCAAGTGAATATTATCAGGACAGAATGCAAGTGGACCCTCCTCCCGCCGCTCAGGCCGTCCGTATTTATTAAAATATAGGAGGATACGAAATTTAGGAGATATATAGGACTTTTTTGAACGATTTCTTCATAATGTAGGAAATATAGGAGAACTTCGAGGCCTGTCAATATTGATGGTCTTTGCTTCCAAACTGCTTCGAACTACTGTCCTGATGAAATTCACAACGAAATTACTGTGTGTTATAGATTAATTATACAGCATATACAGTGTCCAATTCAATATACTATAAATTAATTCACTTTTTATTTGAATTTCTCGTCAACAACATCTAATCAGTGTTGCCAGATGTAGTACTTTTGGTACTACCGTAGTACTTTTTTAGTCAAAAAGTTAGGCGTAGTACTATATGTAGTACCTAAGGTTATTGTAGTGCTTTTGTAGTACTTTTTTATTTTTTAAATTTATAGCAGTATTTTTATGATGAATATTCAAAAAAAAAAAAAAAAAATCACGGGTACAATTCAATGTCGAATGATGTAATGCATAGGTCACCTTTGACGTAATGCCACTAAGGAGATGGTATTGAATGGCCTCGCATTGTGAATTGCTTTTTCAGCCCATATGTTGGTATTTTCGAAACCAGCCAACAGTAACTGCCAGCCAATCACACTGCACGCCCATTCTACCATCCAGACGCACGTGATTAGCAGACTGCAAACAGCAAATTGCACGTCAGTCAATTATTTTTCTTTGGCACGCATTCTCAGTATTACTATCAGGCGAAATTGGATCATCAGAACTAGAATATCGCAATGAACGATAGTGTCAATACTAAAAGAAAACGTGGTTGTAATTTTAAGGTAGGTTACCGAATTCTCAATCATGCATGTATAATCCAAAACAATTAGTTTGTATTGTAATGTAATTTATAATTGTAATGTATGTAATTTTGTATTCTAGAAACAATGGGCAAAACAGGGACTTGCTGGAAAATGCACGACATTTCTGCCTTCTAGGAAAATGGTACAAAGACATAATAAAGCCATATACAAATCCGTCAAAAGTTCAAATGTCAATTATGATTCTGATAATGATGAAAATGCTGATGTGTTTAATGATCAATAAATTAATGTTGACAATGTAAAATGCTTCCAATTCATTTTTGTCCTTTTTTTGTAGATAGGAATGTAATACACGAAAATTTCAGAAATTATATTATTTCTATAGTGCTCGTTATCAATTGCATGGTTCGCGTTTTTTAAATCAACTTTTAAAAATTATTAAACTTATCAGAGTTTTTGACCACGTTTTTCATGTTCTGCGTGTCCAAATGTATAAAAAACAACTGCTATTTTTTAAAGAAAAATTCCATGCATGATCCCCATTCTCGTATATTAATTCTCGAATTGTTTAAGTCCACAATTTTTTAAAAACATTTAAACAGACTGTCAGAGTAACTATTCGTGTATGTTGATATTTATACATAATTTTCTACAGTACTAATGTAGTACTTTCGCGTTCTGTGCGTAGTACCAAGTAGTACTTTTTGCTGCCAGGCGTAGTACTTCGGGCTTTAAAAATCTGGCAACGCTGCATCTAATACAAAGATAACTTCTCCCAAAGATTGCTACTTCTAAATAGGCCTACTTCCAAGCTGCCTCGAACCAAAGCCTAAAAGAAAACTTATGCAGTGAAGTTAGGAAAAATGTTAAACTGAATACAGATTAATTGTTTTTTTATTAAGAAAATTGATGTACTCTTTTTTTTTTTTTTTCTTTTCTTGTCTATGTGCGAGTGACAAAGCTTTTCATATCAATGTAGGGATATAAACTTCCAAACTGCCTCAACGAAGTTGCTTTCTGTGCTGATGACATTCACACAATTTGGCGTGTATTATTGCACATTCAGTGTCCAGTTCATTATACAAGAAATTAATTCACTTTTTATTCGAATATCTCGTCACCAACATCTAATACAAAGATCGCGACTTCCAAACTCCCTCGAACCAAAGCCTACAAGAAAGCTTATGCAGTGGAAAAATTAAACTGAAAAAAGATTACTTGTTTTGTTTTGCTTTTTTTTTTATTAAGAAAATTTATGTACTGTTGTGTTTTTTGTCGATGTGCGAGTGACAAAGCTTTCCCTATCAATGTAGGGCTATAAACTTCCAAACGGCTCTGTACAAAAAGCGGTGCACCGCTACACCACTGGTGCACCGGTTCATAGAAAACAAGGACGTGAGTTTTAGTTTTCACTACCATACCACTCAAGGCGGTAAGATATTTTCCGCTTTCAAGCGAACCAACTTTTATCAACACCAACTTCCTGTCTAATGCAGTTGGTCCAGGCTGAGGTAGTTGATTATCTAATCATCACACCATCTGCATCATCATAGGGACAGGGCTAATTGAACAAAATAAATTTTACATTTATTTACATTTTGATAGCACAGTAAATCATATTCTTAAAAGAACATTTGTTATGAATATCAAGGTGCCCAAAAGATCTGGAGACCTGTCTAGGGGCATCTTTCATTCTTTGAAATTAATATATCTAAACTGTATAAACTAATGAATATTAAATTAAACATATGAAGAGCAACTAATAATAATTATAGTTAATAAGAATTAGTTAATATAGGGGAATTTCTAAGTCAATATATATTATGTGTAATCTTAAATAGGAATAGGGCTAATTGAACAAAATAAAGTTCATCAAATTTTAAAATGTTAAAATTTTTAAATTCTGAACTGACAGAAGAGAGAGAGCTGGCTTATTTAACAAAATGCGTAAATAACATTTTTGGATTTTAATTAAAAGATTAATATTTTTTAACGTAGTCGACCCCCATAAACATAACCCAAAACATAAATTTGTGTGAATGAAGGTGAAATATAAATTTAGTAAAATATTATAATTAATGCCTAAATATGGGACAATTTTATAGCTAAATTCTTTATATGAAGGCTCCACGATAAATCAAGGGTAAAATAAATTCCTAAATATTTATAAGAGAGACTAGATAGAATACTATTATTGACACAAAGCTTAATTTTATTGAAATCAATTTGTTTATTACGTTGATGAAATATCATATAATATGATTTATTTAGGTTTAGTGGAAGCTAATTCAGTAATGGCCAGTGAAAGATTTTTAATAAAGAGTTTGCTATGTTTTTAAGTTGTTCCTCTGAATAAGCTGAGGCTAAGAATGTGCATTTCGCTAATTTTTAAAATATTTATTAAACAATTTTACAAAAAAGGAAGGAAAAAATTGTTCTTATGAAATGTTGCATTTTTTACTAAAAAAAATTCTAATAAAAATTAAACATTTTTGAAATTAAAAAATAAATTAATTCAGTTGTTATAAAAGTAATAAAAAATAAATATTTTTCTCAATTTAAAATATATTTTTAAAATATTTAATTAAAATTTTTACAAAAAAGGAAGGGAAATATCTATTGCCTCAGCCTGGTGCAGCGGTGGTGCACCAATGGGGTAGCGGTGCACCGCTTTTTGTACACAGCCCTTCCAAACTGCCTCGACGAAGTGGAGGCAGTTGCTTTTGTCGAAGTTGCTTTCTGTGCTGATCACATTCACACGAATTTACCGTGTATTATACATTAATTACATTGCATATTCAGTGTCCAGCTCAGTATACAATAAATTAATTCACTTTTTATACCAATTTCTTGTAACCAACATCTAATACAAAATAACTCCTCCCAAAGATCGTTACTTCCAAATAGGCCTACTTCAAAACTGCCTCAAACCAAAACCTACAAGAAAGCTTATGCAGTCAAGTTATGAAAAATGTTAAACTGAATAAAGATTACTTGGGTTTTTTATTAAGAAAATTGATGTACTGTTGTGTTTTGTTTTGTTGTCGATGTGCGAGTAGGCTTGCCAGCCCTCCCGGATTGCCTGGGAGTCTCCCGGAATCAGTCTGGAACAAGCGCTGAATTAACATGGAGTCTCCCATACTCTCCCGGGATTGGCAGTCTGAAAGTTGGCAAGCCTATGTGCGAGTGGGAAAGCTTTCCCTGTCAATGTAGGGCTATAAACTTTCAAACTGCCTCGAAAACAACAACTCCCAAAGATCGCTACTTCCAAACTGCCTCGAACCAAAGCCTACAAGAAAGCTTATGCAGTGAAAATATTAAACTGAATAAAGATTACTTGTTTTTCTTTTTTATTAAGAAAAGTGATATAAAGTCAATGTGTGAGTGGGAAAGCTTTCCCTAGCAATGTAAGGTAGGGTTGCCATCTCAAAAATCTGTCAACCAGAACATGACGCATGAAAACACTGGATTTCAGAGCTTAGACCCGGACATGTAAACAGTGTTGTTTTTTTTAAAGTTACTCAGCAAAATAAAAATTAGTTTTAATTGTTATAAATAAACTTTTTATGTATTTGCATACAATTTTACACTAATTTAGTCAAAGTTAGCCAAAAGAAGACAAAGTTGTTTTATAACTGAGACGAGAGGGGAGGGAAAGGAACGAGTCGGCTGATCGCGGCGCAGGGCGCGGGGGCGCGCGGTGGCTCAGTGGTGTGCTTTGGCGGTGACCGTTAATTTGAAAACTTTAGAACCCGGACTACAAATGAAACCCCGCCCGGACGCTCCCCGGGCGCCCTCTAAACTAGGACAAATCCGGGGAAACCTGGACAGATGGCAACCCTATGTAAGGCTATAAACTTCCAATGGTTTAATGGGGCAAATGTCCCAAAAATAAATTGAAATTTGGTGAATTTAAACTTTATACAATTTTGAACGATGACAAGAAAGTTCATTTAAAAGACCTCTTGAATCAGATTTTGAAGGTTTTTGAATCGTAAAGATCCAGATTATTTAAAAATTTAAAATTAAAGATTTTTTTTCTGTATATTTTTGCACATTTTATTTCTCACGAGGAGTCAAAAATGGGGATTGCATTATGCAAGAGGATAGCATTTTTGCTGGTTTTTTGGGCCGAAAAAGTGGAGTCGCATTATACAAGGGGTCGCATTATAGTAGAGGATTTACGGTAGATTTCGGTACGCTGAATATGAAAATTGCCATTAAAAATCTTAAAAGTATTAAAAAAAAACTATCAAATTTAACTTTAAAAATGCAAAACCACGCCCCCAAACTAAAACAATGTGCGACGTCACACGCCATTGAAACACACGCCTTTGTAGATCAGCTTTGCCACTGCGCATGCGCGGAAAGGGGATAGCTCCTAAATGGCATCTTGCTTAGTGATGCCGCTATTTCTTCGCGTATTTTAATGCATAATTAAACCATCCAGTAACAAATTGATACTACAAGTCAAACAGGTTGTTTAAAAGCTCCTCGAACTAATAAAATCGATCATTTGACCACAACAAAAAGTTTTTTTTTTGTTGTGGTCAAAGAGTCTTTTATTTATTTTATCTTATTACTTTTATCCACATTTCTTTCCCTTTTTATTTTTTCTGGTGGTTGTACAATTTTTCTCCAACTCCCAAAAAGTCTTTTATATTTCAGATGTAACTTAAAAATTACAGCACCATATGAAGGCATAGCGCCGACGTTTCGATTGCCCCCCCCCCTCGCCCTCCATGAGAAGAGATGAAAATGCAACTATCTATGATAAAATAATAAAGCTCAAGAAATTTTGTTCGAAAAACGAGTCCTTCAATTACTTATTTTCATGTCTATTTTTCTTTTTGTGGAATTCAGGAATTCACAGTCGATAATCACCGAAACAAAGATAAGATATATACATCCATGAGTAATTAATACATTTTTAACAGGTGATCGAAACCGGGCGAAATTTATAGTTTATTCGAATCAAAGTTCTGCTACGTCTGAAGAATCAGACGAAAAAACTAATTGTATCCCATGTGCTTTTGTCCATTTCTTCTTCGGCTAACTCAAAATCGAAGAAAATAACATACGAGTACGAGGTCATGGAAACCAAATTTAATTTCGCACCAGGTATCGCTCCTCAGTACTTTCATCACTTTTTATTTCTTCTCTTGTGATGTTTTGGTGCCCTTATGAATGCTTTATTGTCTTTTTATACTTAGTGTTTGTATACATGGGAATGAAATAATAATTGTAAGCATACATGTTTATTACAGACAGATCACAGATATAGATGTTAGGCATCTAACATTTATCTCTATGCAGACAGATCATGAAAAGCAGCATAAGAGATAGGGATGGTTTCTGGTTTCACGGCGCGTGACGTCACATCACTCTTGATCTATGACTTAGCGTTTTTGGTGGTGTCAACTTTAATAATTTTTAAAAAAAAAACTACGCACAAGTTGGCGTTGTTCAAGTGGTTTCATTTGGTTGTGGTTTACGGATGAAGCAGATTGTGGACTTCATGTTATTATTTTTAATTTGTGTGTTTGCCTCAGAGCGAGGGTGGTTTTTGTATGGTGGCCCGTTTTAGTTTGCGTTTACAGGAGTGGTCGTTGAACGCATGTCTCGGGATCTTCTTCGTGTCGATTGTGTGCGTTTTTTTTTTGGTGCAGTGAGCAATGGACTTTGTTTTTCTGAACTGTTTTTGTATTTTTTTGTAATTTACTTTTGTGTTTTTTTTGTCGTTATTTGCGTGTTTTCTACTGTGATAGTTTGAATTTTTATATAACGTAAGTTGTATTTTATTTTGCGTGGTCGTCGTTGCTTTAAAAGAAAGCAGCAGCGTTTAAGCATTGTAGGGCTGTTATTGTCTTCTTCGAGGTTTTCCGAGAGGTTATGATAGCAGCCTCTTATGCCATTGTTAAAAAGATATGTATTTTTTTCCCTCTGTTGTTGTTCTTCTGGAGTTAAATTTTTTTGGTCTTCGTTAAAAAGTTCCGACGCAAAAAGACGTGTGTTATAGATGGAGAATTTTTCTTCCGCGTTCGAATAATGGTGGCCATGTTGGCCTGTGAACCATCGACAATTGTATTAAATGCCTAAGTATATCTATGTTTTACTGATTCCGAAGGAACAATTGCAATTTTGAGCAGGATTTTTGCAGATGTTTTTTTAAGAGGTATGCATGTTGAATTAAGAAGGAGGATGGAACTGAGCTAGCATGGGATGTTAGTTGTGGAAACAGTGTCAAAACCAGCATCACAATCAAGGTAAAGTCTGGGCAGGGAAGCTGCTCTCGGCCCCTGGATTTCGACGGACGAACTGGTGGGTACTCATGTTTGCTTTCCCCCCGTTTTTCCTCATGTTTGGAGAACTCCCTGATGTTCCACCAATGCCCTCCCGAGCCCATTGAACAGCCAACGTGAATGTACGTCGAGTGCTCTTGAACACTTTCTTGTGTATTGAAGAATAAGAGGTGTCACTAAGTTTTTTATTGAATTGCTTTGGTTGTACTATGGAAACATTTTGCATTTAATTTCTTAGTGTTATACCGAGTTGAGGTGTCTTTTTACCGGCTTTTTGTGTTAGATATGGGGTATGCGGCTAGGCACAGTGAGAGAGAGTAGATACTGTTGCTGGCATAGTCACTTACCTGTTTCCCAGGACACATGCCTTGTAACCCACTGGGTAGTACTGTGGTGGCGAACGTCCGCTGATTCTCTGGCATAAGTTTCCAGTGCTGAGTGCTCCTCATCTGGAAAGCTTTACTGCGAGGTTTTGAACAGACTGAGGGAAAATTTCGTGCAAACAGCCCGAGTTGTAAAAGAACAAAAACTGGTTGTTCTACCATGACAACACACCCGCAAAAAACGACATAGCAAAGGTCCTCACCCTCCCTACTCTCCTGTCTTACAAGGAGAATCCGTGTACTATGATTCATCGATTTTGATAAAAAAAATAAAAAAAATTGCACGTGCAGTCTTCACCAAATTAAAGACACATGCATTTCTCAAAATTTTCTGAGAAAAAATTCGTAATGTTCATTATAATTGACAACACTATATATATTGGTAGCATAGGTAATATTGTAGCACTAGTGGTCTATTCGGTGGTCTAGTGGTAAAACACTTGCATTTTGTTCTGCAGGTAAGGGTTCAATTCCCGCCTTCGATAATTTTTTTTTTTCTCTTCGTACATTTTTTTTTAACGTGTATGAGAATGTGTAATTCATTTACTAAATATATTTCCGATTTTCCAATTTGCTACCACCATTTTTTTTTTTATAAAATCCATATACGAATTATAGTTAATAATCCAATGAGCATTTAAGGAAAAAAGATTAATTATCCACATTTAATTATTTTTATAAATTTTTAACTTTTGAGATGATATTTAACTCACACAAGATTAAATAATTATTGCACCATGTACTTACTATTAAATATAATGCATCATATTGTTATCTATCACCCTTCATTAACATTTTTAACTAGCACATTAGCCAACAAATTACAATTTCCTATTTCAGGGAGCAAAAGTTTGTTATGAACGGAATTAACTATTACTCCTGTCTTTATCTACACGTGAATTACAACTTATTTCGTGTTTTTTAAAAAAAGGAAATAAATAAAATTTGTAATAACCTTTCAATTTACGTAAAAAATAATCTCAGCAAATAGAAATTTTAGATTATGAAAAAAGAAAGGAGAACTGATGATAAATTAGATTTAGCCACAATATATCAAGAGTGTTTTCTTTTCCTTTATCATTATAATTATCCACATAATCTTTTTTCCTTAGTTTTAAAACATCAGTGCCTTTATAAATTTCCCAGTTTATTTGGGTTTTTTTGTTTTCTTGCAGATTATTTTGAAATTTTAAATTATGTTTAATTATAATAATTCTTATATGCATTTTATAAAAAAATGATGATAGCAAATTGGAAAATTGGAAATATATTTAGTAAATGAATTACACATTCCCATAAACGTTAAAAGAAAATTTTACAAAGAGAAAAAAAAAAAATTATCGAATGCGGGATAACAGAAAGCGTGCGCTTTATCACTAGACCACCTGAACACGATAAAAATCTATGCTACAATTAGGATATTTATAAAGTGTCGTCAATTATAACAAACTTTATGAATATTTTTCTCTGAAAATTTGAGAAGTGCGTTGAATGGCTTTGCATGTGTGTTTAATTTGGTGAAAGCTACACGTGCAATGTTTTTTTTTTTTTATCAAATCGGTGAGTCACAGTACTCGGATTCTCCTTGTTAGACCCCTGTGACTTCTACTTCTTCCCTAAAATGAATGGGCGATGTTTAGACTCCACTGAAGACATCCAACTAAAATCAGTATGTATGTATGTATTTTGCTTTTTACAAGAAAATTCTCAGAAACTTTGGATAGCACCTCGAATTTACTGCAAAAACATTTATTCATTGTATAAGAAAAAATTTTTAAATTATTTTCAAATTTTAAAAAGCTGATCTGAAACAAAGAAGTTTATTCAAATATAAAAATTTAATTTTTTTATTTTTATGCTACAGACTAGTTCAGTTTGTAATCCAAAAAAAATCACCTTGTCAGAAAAAGGCCACAATAGACTGGAAATACAACAGTAAGTAGTCCTCGTTTCGAAAATAATGCATCACTCAGAGACGGACACACTCCTGAAATAATGAAAAAATACTTTTATTAAAATGAAAAAGATACATGAAAGGAATTAAGAAATAATGATTGTAATTATTTCATCATAATTAGCAAACCTTTTTTATTATAAGTAGAAACTTGATAGGATAACGTTTCACTCAAAATAGCAACCATAAAAACAGGAAATAAAAGTCCATAAAATCGAATGATCTATTGAAAATTCACAAAAAGATTTGTTAAAATTCTATTTCAAAATTTCAAGATACATAAAATTTTATTGCAATACATCATAACACTTTTCTATCAAACTCAGAACTTTTTATTCATCAACTTGAAAAGGGGAAAAAAAAACATCTGCAAATTAAAGTTAAATTAATTTAGTTAGACATTTTTGAATTTATTAACAAGATCTTTGAATTTATTAACCCATATAGTGAAAATGGTGGGAACCATTAAGAAAGATCAGTCCTCAGCAGCCCTATTAGGCATTATATTTAAATGACCTCTGAACTGCATTGTTCCCTCTATGGTTTCTTTGATGCCAACTTTACTCACTATGGGCAGCACTGATGCATCTTCAGCAACATTATGCTCAAACTGCCATATTTTTAGTAGATGTGTATGGCTTGGTGACATTTTTCTTCATTTGTTGTTGCAATTGTGGATTATTCATCGAGTTGCAAATGCATATGGAGGAGAGTTATTTTGTTTTTAAACATGGATTCCTCATGTTTGATTTAAAAAAATTCTTATTGCAGACGTGATTAGTCTTTACACTCTCAGAGCATTCCAATAAATAACAGCTTTTTCACATTGCTTTTGTACTTTTTCACAAACATATATAGTGCCCAGCACGAAAGAAAAAGGAAACTGACACATGTGTAAATGAATAAAACTCGTTCGACCAATCAGAAATGGTCTGGAAACGAGGTATTACCTACACATGGCCTCAGTAGCAAGTAAAGCTCTGATTCCTGTTCGTTTCTGAATGGTTGAATGAGTTTTATTCGTTTACACATGCTCCTGTTTCCTTTTTCTTTCGTGTCGGGAACTATAGTACATTTTCACAAACATTTAGTACGATTTCATAAACATTCAATTCATATTTATAATCAAGGGTCTAAATTTATAGGCAATGATCAATTTTTTTATGCATTTTCATAAGTAAACAAGTATTGAAGCAGATTTTACATTATCGCTGGATCCATTAGCCAATCAGAAGCACTTACATGAAACTTTTACAGCTGCATTTTGTGTCAGCGCTTCTGATTGGTTAATTGATGCAGCCATAAACACAGCAAAACACAGCCATAAAAAAAAGTTGCTTCAATATCTGCTTACATATCTTTCCCATATCTTTTCAGTTTTCTACTTCAACTGACAGTCGTTTGCTGCTTCCATCGAGGTCTAATACAAATTAAATCTAATCCGTTAGTATTAAATCTCGATGGCTGCTTCACATCTTCGTGATTACGTCATAATTTACTGGAAGCCTTCTCACCCAGATAGCCTGTTGGCGAGGCCAACGAGTTCTCGACGCGATCAAGACCTCGAATTCTCTCGTGTTACACGGAAAATTCTCTGGCTGAGGTCTAAAACCCTCACCGGTGATAAGAGTTAGCGAGAATTTCTAACTTATTACACAGTCTTTTTCTCGGATAGGACCAGAGACAAGGTTGCTTTCTCTTTTAGTTAGGACTAACCGGCTAGGCATATGAGCACTAACTGCAGCTGCGTTTTCGACCGCGTTAAAATGATGTTACAGTTTTCTCACCAGTTATATTTTCTGGCTTCAGCCTCTGATTCACGAGTGAAAGATTGTCTATAATTGATCATTGTCTGTAATTGTTCTGTAAATTTAGACCGTTTATTAAAAATATGAATTAAATATTTGTGAAATCGTATTAAATGTTTGTGAAAATGTACTAAATATTTGTGAAAATGTACTAAATATTTGTGAAAATGTACTAAATATTTGTGAAAAAGTACGAAAGCAATGTGATAAAGCTGAAAAGAGAAATGTCACTTTAAAACTTTATTCATTGCAATACAATTAACATTACATTTACATTTTTTATAATGGAACATTCAAATTAGTAATTGTTGTCTCCAATATTCAATTTTTGGCTTTCTACATGTCGGGATCTGAATCGGATGCAGGAATGCAGACATTAACATCCAAGCAAGATTATTGTGAAACTTTTCAATTATCATTAACTTAAACATTTTTAGAAATTGATAAATCCTTCAATGTCATGTTTTTCGTCCATATTTTCTCTATTTTGTCTTTTATTGCCTCCTCATGATTGAGAAAACCCATGGTTTAACCGAAGATAACCAGACATAACCAAATTTTTCTTCATAGTTTGATTCAAGAAAGCAGAATGGAATGTCAGATTATGAAACTAAGGCCCGGATTCACAAAAGCGTCGTTAGCGACTTATCGACAACATTTCATCGTTACGGCATCTAACAATGTTTATTGCTTATCACAAAACCTCTTGCAAACGAAAGTGTCGTTAAATAACGACAGCTCAGAGCTGTTGCTATAGAATCATTACAGAATATTTAAAATGGCGGAAGGCTTGCACACGACGAAGAAAGACGTCGTATTCTGATGTTTTGATTATCGTGACTCAGCATTGATGAAATATCGGTAATCGACCATATTCGATACTGTGGATTTTCTAGGGATGTTATTTTTCAATCAATCGAGAGATTCAGTCGATATATAAATGGAAGAGCAAATCGGCGAACTTGTTCAATCGCTGCCCCCCCTTCCGGCCTAAAGGTATTGCGCTTCGAAAAAATTTCTTTCTATCAATTGCTGCTGTACCAGCATTTGATATTTTCATAAAAATAATTTCTATTTTTTAGCACTTGATATTTCTAGAAAGATTGCTTTTTATATTTTTTTTCGTACTCAGCAACTGTAATTCCGAAGAAGTAAATTGTTGCTTTCGCTTTCGAATTTTGTCCATTTTCCTTATTTCTGCTGTAGTCGGGATTCTTATTGGCTGTTTTCAAGCAGACAGAGATATCATTTCTGTACTCTCGAAATCAGATTACTATTTTCTCGTCGTTATGTTTAAGAAAGCTAATGACGCGTATTGTGAATTGCATTTAAGACAAATCATAAAATTGCAAAACATTATTAAACATTTTTGTGAATCCGGGCCTAAATTAGAAATTAAATACAAATTCTCTTACAGTTGAGAAAATTACAGTAATAAGTTAAGTTATTGAAAATAATAATAGTAACAAGTTAATTTTATTCAGTTTCTCTTATAGAATTTGTTTTGAATTTTAAATAACATGCCATCTTGTTTTGTAACTGGTTGCAAATCTGTATATGGTCGAACACGTAACATAGCTGTGGAAAACATTTTTTTTCAAATAAATAAATAGAGGAACGGCAGAGTGAAAATTCAGATTGGAAATAACATTGGAATTAGATAAGAGAATGAGTGCTTTGATAATAATTCAGTAACATAAATATGTAATATCTACGTTTTCCATTGTGGGTCTAGTGTTGCTGATATAATTAAATAAAAGTTTTAGGACTGGATAAAGCAACACGGTATACTTTTTTTATTAGAGCTGACGCGTTTCAATGTTACATCATCACGGACAAAGGTATACAAAGACTATATTCCGGTCGACTTTAACCCCGACCTCGTATTGTGCTCTGTGATTGGTCGGGAGTTGTTCAGTTCTGATGTCACCTGCAAAAGCCGCGTTCTTGTTGCATCATTATGTAGTTCCTCAGTAAACTATGAGAAAGTAATTGTATTGTTTATTCCAACAAACCAATTGCTATTAAAATGAAATCAATGGCGTATTTCATTCACAAAAATGCTTTTAATCACATATATTTCATTAAAATAATTTTGCACATGCGCACTGGATTCATTCACACTTCCTGCGAGCACCTGTTTGTTGCTTCCTGCGAGCACATGTTTGCTGCTTCCTGCGAGCACTTCATGTTTTAATTATTTTAGTTTTTTCCAGTTGTTTTTTTTAATTTATAAATTTATAGTTTAATATTAAAATAATACAAAATAACTACAGTGCAGATATATCAAGATAGACATCGATATATCAGGGAGAGTTCAAATTTTTTGTATCACAGCGCGTTGTTAACTGCTCCAACAAATCACGTGACCACAGCGACCAACCACAGAGCACAATACGCGATCGGGGTTAAAGTCAACTGGAGTATAGGATGAAGAGCACTGACAGAACAACGAAGATGACTAAGCTCACCAATCAGAAGTGGAGTACCCTGCGTTCTGACCGGTGGGTGAAGGTCATATGACCTTTTACATTATTGTGGAAGAGGTTACAATAATAAAATGGGAAAATGATGAAATATTATAAAATGAATAAAAAACATTTTAATTTTTGACTTGTAATATTTAAAAACGAGAAAAATAATTCAAACCATTATGTACAAAGGCCTACATTTCTATAAGTTAAACAGCTAAATAAGGGAGGGGGAATAGCCAAAGAGGAGAGGGTAATAGTTAATAGCTAAGAAGAGAGGGGGAAAAAAACTCAATGCAGAATAGACACAGTTTTGGCATAATGGATGAAATTATGAATATTTTAGAAAGCTCAGAAAACCCAAAAAAAATCAACTTACAGGAGGCAATTGAAATCTACAGGCACAGGTCCCGATCCCCATAATTATTACTCAACAATCAATCGAACTTTCACATAAACCCCATATTGGACATTATCCATTAACAGTTATAATAACATCAACTCATTTAATATTCCGCTTCATTGACAATACTGTGAAAATATTTCCTGACTAATTTCATTATTGTCACCTTGGCAATTTGTTATATTATTTAAATTGGTTTACTATTTCACTGTTGTTTACATTTAATTTTTCATAAACTTTTTATATTTAATTTTACTTATTTTCACTCTTTTATCATCATTACTTTATTGTTTAAGCATATGTAAGTAAGTATGTATGATGGAGAGAGGGGGAAAATATATATATATATTGGGTCGGGACACATTATTATGACCACCTGCTTGTATCCGGAATATCCACCTTTGGCGGCACGCACAGCAGCTAGTCGACGTAGCAGAGAGTCAATAAGTCCTCGGAAGGTGGTTGCAGGGCAGGTATCTGGGACCATTCGGTGATTAGTGCATCCCGTAATTCCATCACCGTGTGTGGTAGAGGGTCCAGCTTGCAGACATGGCGATCGAGATGGTCCCACAATGGGGTTGAGATCTGGGGAGTTTGGTGACCATGGGAGTAGCTTGAATTCATCCTCATACTCCTCGAACCTGTCATGAACAATTTTGACAAGGTGCCATCACCCTAAGGAAACATTGTCGACATGAAGGGGTGTACCTGGTCTGCGACGATCGTCAGGTAACGAACAGCATTCAGTGTACCCTCCAGCAGTATCAGTGGACTTGGACCATACCATGAAAACATCCCCCAAACAGTCACACCTCCCCCAGCGTAATGGCAAGTGGTGGAGAAAGCAACTATTTGCCATTCGGCCGAGGTCTAATGGCGATAGTCTATTGCGAATTAGAGGAGTTTTCAGTAATGCACAGGCGTCAACATGGGTGCTGTTACCATATGCCTGCTCCGGAGCCTCAACTTCAGGAGGGATCGTTGCACTATCTTGATACTGACACGCCTAGTGGCCCCACTGGTCATTTGCTGTGTCAGTTGCTCAACAGTGGCACGCCGATTGGTCTTGGCCAGGCGTCGTAACCGACGCTCGCCTCTAGGATCGATGGCACGTGGGGCCCCACAGTTACCTCTTCCGTTGCTCTAAACTGTCTGCTTCATCCAGTCGCGGTACACCTTCACAACGGCACCCTAGAGCAGTTCACAAAGGTGGGAATTTCTAAAATGCTGCCCCCCTTGGCCCGAGAGCCAATGATCATCCCCTTTTGGAAGTCTGAGAGGTCACTTGCTCTGCCCATGATGGCGACAATTGCTGTGTTAATGGATGCTACTACATGTCTGCTGTTGTCAGCTTTTAATGAAATGCAATGATTTTTCATCTGCATAACATGGGATGTTCCAACATGATCGAGGAGAGGTGGTCATATTAATGTGTCCCGACCCTGTATACATGTGAAAATGTGTGGGTGTGTGTAGGTGTGTGTGAGTGTGTGTGTGTGTGTGTGTGTTTAACACGCTTTTTACAAGCGGTACCAGTTTAAGCGTTAGGTCTAGGTCGCAAAAGGAGGATGAGAATAAAACCAAAGAAATTGATTAGGTAGTAAGATAGAGAAAAGGTCTAAGAAGATAACGATTTAAACAAAAGCAAAATAAAGTTAAAGCTCAATTAGTAAAAGTTAATTTTAAAATTCTAGAAAGAATTCTCAGTTTTTCCCAAGTTAACTCAAGCAAAAGAAAAGACCCGGATAACACTAAACCTCCCAAGATCAAAGTTAAAGTAAAATAATAGGAGGAGATCGAATCCAAACAAAAAAATGTCGCTTTATTGCTTCACAAATAAGTAAAGATAATAGTTGAAAAAAAATATGAACAAGCAAATAGTTTTCTCCTGGGATGACGTTGCGAAATTGTAAAATACATGGACAAAAGTCACGTCCCGATGCAGGCGTTGTTCTGGGATAGTAGTGGCTCTATAGGAGACCGTCCAACAGCAATCTTTTGTTTGGAATTTGTCGGAAGAAAAAAAAAAAACCAATTACTCGATGTAATGGTTTGTGCAATGGTCACAAAAAAACTTCTAGAGTAAAGAAGAAACCCGCCGATCGGAGCGTGAATCCTGAAAAATAAATAGGAAACAAAAGCAAAGAGCAAAGGGGAAAAAAAAACCCAAAAAAAAACAAAACCGAATGGTTAGCAAGAGTAAGTCAATAAGAAAGGAATGGGAGGTTGAAAGTACACAAAGAGATAACCACTGGAGGAGACATAGGCAGACACCGGGTGACTAGGGAGAAAAACAGCTAACGAAAAGAGATGGGACAGGTGGCACAACGAAGAGCGATGCCAAGGGCAAATGGATTCACACTCCGGACCGTAACAGGGATAAAAAAGAAAAAAACAAACAAATATTTACAGATGAAGAATAATAAGAGAATCATAATTTAGCAAATAAACAGGAGACAAGCATGTTCTGTAGCCGCAGGTCCGGTGAAAAGTTTCGTTCATGGAGCAAAATTCATGTCCGCTTATGTAATTCCTGCATGAAAAATTAAGTAGCACAGAACTACAGATCCAAAGGCAGTCACAATCCAACAGGTCTATCGGAAAACCAGAGGAAATTATAAGATGGTGGAGAAGGGCCATACAGCACCAAGAGAGTCACGATCAACGTCACTCATGCCGGGTAAACTGGGAAGGAGAAGCGCACCAAAAACTACACTAGAAACATGAAGAAAAACGAGCTTACTGGGAGAGACCATTCATGAGAACCGAGCCATGATGAGAAAACCCACTCTAAAGTCACTCGAAGATCTCGATCTAATGGTGAAGAAATCATTAAGTTATAACAACAGAAAAGAGAATGGTAAAGACAGAAGCTTGTACAATATGTCTGAAGTCTGGTTATAACTACAATCTCCCAAGTTTGACGGACGAGAGACTGAGCAGAACGATTTGATGGCCAAATAGCTGCTAACTGAACCTGAACTAGTCCAAGTTCGGAGCCCAACTGCCAAGAAAACTGTCAGTTACTCTCGAAAGAAAAGACCTCTCGAGCTGTCACGAGCATATAGTGAGAGGGACAACATAAACTAAAAAAATGAAAAAACTCGCTTGTTCACTATATGGATTATTTCACGGAATAAAGAATAACTCGTAATAACAATAATGAGTAATGAACAATTTGAAAAACAGTAAAAAAATTTACCAAGTTAAACTTAAATAATCGTGCAAAAGAAAACTACAAATAGAGTTTTGAAATTAAATAATAAAAGAAATATTTAAAGAATAAAAGACAAAGTTTAACCTCTTCACGACCAGTGACGAACATGCATTCGTCAAGCTAGACACTCCGTTCAATATCATGACGAACGTGTGTTCATCCTTTTCAGCTTTAATTCTATTAACCAAATGAAAACGTGGTTTTTCAGGAATGAAAAGATAAAATCATTTGGAACAGTTTATTCTTTTATGGGTCAGTTTTCTTGTCGATAGATGGAACCATTGCGTTTATTTTTTGATTGCTCATTTCAACAATGTTGTACATCATATTTGCACCGTTTTTACATTGTTTTTGCTGTAATGGATGATTATGATTATACATGTAGATGATTACGATTACAAGTAAAAAATGGATGATTATGATTATGTCGATGCAAGTAGTGATGCCAAAGATCCTGATTTTGAAATAAATACTGATTCTGAAATAAAAATATTCATACAAAATTGTACATGATGAACGCACATTCATCATTGGTTTGGCAGACAGTACATAAAATCTGGTCCTGGGAATATCCTTCTTTAATTTAAGCTCGTCGTGAAGAGGTTAATAAAACCTTGCTTTTAAAGCAAGATATTACTTTAAAAAAAGCTTGTAGAATTAATAATAAATAATACATCATAATAACAATTTCAAAAAAACATTAGAAGTCAGTTATTTAATTATTCTAAAAATAAGAACGCTATTAACGACTAAGATATTGTCATCGATGGATAAAGGTGAGAACCCCCATACGTTCACAATAAAATTCCCAGTTTGCCACCACAAGTACCTCAGATCGCTCTTTTTCCCCGACTGACAATATCAGAGTTTAATATGCAACAGAATTCCTGCAAATATAACAC
>JAHWFO010113782.1:730515-759006 GCA_023313115.1 Rhysida immarginata | reverse complement strand
AATTTTTTTTTTTTTTTTTTTTTTTTTTTTATTCAAAAAAACTAAAAACAATTACATTATAACTAATTATCCCGAAGCCTCATATATGGCTTGTATGGGATAATATGATACATTGCAACAAATACATGTAACTATAAAAAACTAAAAATTCACAATACTATACTACAGACAAAATGACAATATTACTTGATCAGCAACATAATGCTTTGTCAAAATAATTAATAATATTCTTTCCATCTATAATATGCTGCTTTTATAAATTTAAAAGATCTCAATGTTTGAATCCATTTTGGTACCGTATTAAAAAATGTTGGGATATAATAGTTTCTTAGCTTTTTACCATAATTATTCATAATTCGTGGAACAATAAAGGTTTGCTTGTTACGCAAATTACGTGTGTTTACAGTTTTATACAGCCAGCTACTCTTAAAAAAATTTTGCACAAAGATGATATACTCATATAGATCTTGAAATTTTAAGATTTTTAGCTTTTTGAATTTCTTATTAGTGTCTAACTTGTCATATATTGAATTTGTGCCAATTAGATTTATTAATAATAATAATAATAATAATAATGTAACACCATCGGGGATAAGACCCCCGGAAATTAAACCGGGGGGTAGAGTTAAGTCCCGAGTTGTCCCCCACAGGCAAGAGCCCAAAACGGGGTTGATGTGAAAACATGTAAAAAGAACTAAAATAGAGAAACACAAAAAGACAAAGCAAAAAGGCAAGATTGAGATATGGTTCAAAGGTTAAAATAGAGGAGAAAACTGCTATAGTCAACAAAAAATGTCAATTAACTTATGATTATTACTATACGAATGCATTAATTTAAAAGCTGGGTCAACAGTAGAAACCTCTGTCCGCAATTTACCAAGAAACACAGAGTTTTAAAAGTGTGGATGGATTTAAAATAAGAACGCGCTCTCAAAAACAAACTTATAACTTTCTTGTAGCAATGTATAAAAGAAAGGCATACAATTAAAAATTTAGTCATTTTTATAAAATAAAAAGATTACTTAAAATTGGAACTAAAGAATTAAAATTTTCTAGAGAATCATACCTATCTACGAAACTTATTTAATAATAATATCTCATAAAGAATTACATTAAAACTCGTTTATCATTAATTGGAGGGAAATTATTTATTTTTTAACTTAATTAATTAATTTATTTATTTAATTTATTTGTAATTTTGCAAGCAACAGGCTATTAAAGCCCAATAACAGCTTACAAGAATAATAATTCAATATAAAAAAGAATGAATATAATAATATTAAATATAAAAAGGAAAATGATCATAAGATAAACGTAATATTTCAAAACCATTTTTAACATGATTATAACAAACCTTCTCCATTAATTTTATCAAGATCGAAATAAAACTGTAGATTTGTATAAAAAGCAAACAAACAAACCCACAAACAAACCCACAAACAAACAAACATCCTTCTATATATATATAGATAGATAGATTTTAGGTAATATCTCATAACTTTTATATCATTTAGTTTTTAATTAGGTAAATATTGATCCTGCATGGAAACCATTTCAAAACTGGGGGTTTTGATGCGGCGCCGAAACGTCTCATTCCGTATTTTTTAATAATTATTAGATCATTTTTATCGAGTTATCCGAAAATTTATTGAAGTTTACCCTTATAATGTTTACTGTGGGGGTGGGGGTTGAAATGTTTCCTAAAATAATTTTACTGTATAAATGTTTTTAAAATCTGGTTATTGTTCTTATTAGGGGAGGTATTCGTACATTTGGAATAATTTTACGTTCTGCCACATGTCTTACGCTGGAAGTATAAAAATAAATTCTGATAATGGATAGATCATAGCGTAGCCACCGCATATGTATACGGTATCAAAGATCCCCAATTATCCAATTTATTAAAGAAAAGCTGATGGATGAGTGGTCTGAGAGGTTTTATTTCAACACGATGCCTCAGATGTTAAAATGTTAAAAAATACAGATGTTAAATGTTTAAATAAATAATAAATGAAAATATGAAATAAAAAGAAAATTCCAGTCTGGGATCGCGACGCTCTGTCAGACTGAGCAATTAAGTCGTTGTTGGCTCGTGGCTTAATTTTTCATTTATCATTTAAATTTAATATTATATTCACCCGGATGCACGACAATAATGAAAATACGTAGTTTAAATTTTATGGCCAACGCCATCATCAATTAATTAATTCGGTAAATTAATATTGGAAAATAAATTTAAAAAAAAAACCTCCTCAAAATACGAAAAAAACTCTAGTAAATTCTGATAAAAAAAACCCAGATATTTTTCAATAATGTATAAATTATAAAAAAAATCAGATAAAAATTAAGGTTTATTTGTGGGATATGCCCTCGTGCTTTTACCTCTAGGAGTTTGAACGGTGGGGTTTCTGCTGCGAAATGGGTCAAGAGTGGCGTCTTTGAGTGATGCTTCACTGCAGGGCAGATACGAAACAGTTGCTATGAATGAGTAGTTCATTTGGGTGTCTCTGAGAGATGCTGCACTGCAATGCACGCTGTGCTCGCAGTTACTAAAGGTCAACTTTGCCTTATTTTCATTCTTACTTATCAGTTAAAAATCGGCAATCAAACCACATAACTCCCATGACCCCTTTATGTCCATTAATTTCCATTTCGTAAAAAAAATAAAAAAAAAAATTCAAAATTTCCAAAATTCCTTACATCTAATAACACTATACTAAACTAATAATATCAATAAAAGTATTCCTCTCCACCAACAATTTCTCTGTTCCCTCAATCGAGGTCACAATACCCTGTGCTCCTACTTCCAAGTAGAATTGTCTCGTAATTAGTTTCTTTTTCACTCCCTTCATACTCGCTACTCCAGGAGCCACTCTGTTCTCTTATGATTCATTCTCCCCTTTTGTTCTACTCGTTGAGGATGCCATGACAAAGGCCACTTCATATCCCTTCCTATCTTTTTCTGATTTTATTGCCCTAACATGCTTGGCTCTTCTAGTTTTTCTATGGTGTTTCTTTTTCCCAACTACAGCTATTTGCTATGCCTGCTTGGCAATTTGGCGAATTTTCCCTCTTTCCTCCTTGCTCAATAATCTAATTTTTTCCTCCATTTGCTCCCTCACTTGGTAAAATACCTGCATACCCGATTGCCAATCATGCTCAACTTCCTTTTCCTGTTCCATTTCCTCGGGTATCACCCCTTGTACTTCCTTTTCTATGTTCATCAACGCACGCCAACATATCTCATTAAACTTCGCAATTTCCTCGACTGCCTTCCCCTTATCCACTTCTGTACCACAATTCAATGGGCACTGGTCCACCCTATTCTCCCCCCCCCCCCTCATATCAACTCATTCGAATCCACTTGAACACTCACTTATTCCCATGCTCCCTGAACGATAATGTGTGGGCTCACTAACTATAATTTCCGGGTTCGCCCCCTCTGCCATGAGATCTAAGTTCCTAGCGCCTTGCCATCCTGGTTCTACCACCACAGCACCCTGCTCATTTTCTACTTCCATATCCCCTATACCAGAGTTACCCATTACCCAAGGCACACCTAACACTCTGTACTCTTCCCTATTCATCCATTCCGCATTCCCCTGTTCAACGCTAGAAACTGTCTCCAAGTGCTATTCGGCAACCCTCCGGCCATATTACCTGCTCCCAGTATTACAAGCGGCTCACCAAACGGTACATATGGGTTACTCACTTGGTTATTCATGTCGTAATAATTACGACCACCCAGCCTTTTCTCCTGACAACATGTTCCATGCCATCGTGACCATAACTGATTTGCTCTCACCCATTTCACATCTACATATCGGGCTACCACAATTTGAACCCAACCAGCAGAATCCTCTGCATTTACCACAAATGGCCCAATCCAGTGCACTCGGTTCCCCCTGTGTTTGGGCATCTCCAACTGGGTATTTTCAACATTATCCATTCGGGGCCGTGGCTTAATGCTGCACCTGCTGCTGTGTTTCCTCATTGTACCCCGACGGACAATTCCTTCCTCCCATCTCTTGGTGTACATTATCAAAAACCTGCTCAATCGTCATAGAATGTGCCACTCCAATTACATGACAACATGAGCAGTGAAAAGTCAGCCCTTTTAGGATGTCCATGCCCAGGATTCCATCATACGGGCGATCCGCAAATGAATGTATTAGAAACGTGTGCATGCCCATACGACGGCCCTGGACACAGATATCCAACATACCCCCTTGCTTTATGCTTAAACAGCTACCGTTAATACCGGGCATCACCATCTATCAAAGATACTTGGGATCCCGTGTCGACCAGCATCGTGTCGGGCTGACCCTGTAAAAATACAGTGGTCGTACAGATGCCCCCCTCGTCACTTTGCATCAACATGGGTCCCTCAGCATTGCCACTGGCGTTTACGCTCCTAGCTCTTGGAGCAGGTTGAGGACAGTTTCGTGCCATATGTCTCAATTGGCCACAACAGTAACAGCCTGCATTAGGTTCTGTTCCGCGGGGCACAAGCGCCCTTGACTCGCTGTTAGGAGGGACACTTGGGGACATAGCTAGAGCTTTATGCTTGCTAAGTTGCAATTGCTCCACAGCTCTAATACAGGCTCCACCACTT
Organism: Rhysida immarginata; assembly: GCA_023313115.1. Classification (NCBI taxonomy): domain Eukaryota; kingdom Metazoa; phylum Arthropoda; class Chilopoda; order Scolopendromorpha; family Scolopendridae; genus Rhysida; species Rhysida immarginata. The sequence goes on along the minus strand of JAHWFO010113782.1, from coordinate 754,391 downwards.
TAATACCCTTCGTATTGGGACATGCTCCAAAGCCCCACCATCCTGGTCCATGGCTATGCAGTTAATTTTCTGTCCTTTGTTTAAACGCGCCAGAATAAAAATAGTCACTCACCAGTCCTCTTTTCGTAAGTTAATCTTTGCCAGTGTCTTCCTGCCGAGCGACGCAACTTTCTTTGGTCAGACGCAGCGATAATTCCATTCTGTTTGATGTAGCCTCGTTCTCATCGTTTCACATTCCAAAAGAGTTGTTTTAACATCTAACGGCAACAAGCTAATAACTGAAAAAACGGACATACAACTAAACCATTTCGAATTGCAAAGGATGCAGTAAACGCTAACATTCAGTAATTATTTGTACGTTAGACGATTTTGGAACGATCATACCGAGCATCAGAAAAAGCGACTGCGCTCCACGAATGCTCAAAATTCTCTAGAATGTCAACAACAATTGCTAAACACAACAATCCCAATTACTAATACAATTTTTTGTAACGAAAAAGCTTTGTTGGCGACTGTGATGGTTACTTTCCAACAACGCAACAATCAGTCACCAATAATAATCACCACATAGCCGTGACGATGCCAACAAAAACAAACAACAACAAAACGTAACAATCAAGTTTAAACGACAACAAAACACTCTTACACACTAAAACAACTCAGCCTTTGCTTCCAAATAAAACTTAACAATATGTATTCAACATCGATAAACTAACACCATTCTACTCATAATACGATTATCACTCATCCATACTATGCAACACATTTTAAACACTCACGTTGCCTTGTACAACACTATTATAACCGCAACAGCTGCTATTTAAACCCAAAACCCCTACTTTTCTCCCACCGGGACACACGTGACACTCACTGACATTCCTTGGAATGTTACACAACTTTCTATCTCAAAAAATGTAGAAAATATGAAGAGGACGGACTGACTTTATATAATCAATAAGTAGCTCCATTCTTCCACTTCTTAATAAGCACTTCAGCAATCGTGCGTCGACAAAGCGATTTCACGTGCGCACGCTGATGTCAATAATGCTTAAAAGATGAACAGAAAGTAACAATATATTCCTTCTTGACAAATCGATTGTTATATGACATGCCATTATCTTTATATTCGTTACACTCCCTGTTTTAATAAAGGAGAAAATGTGAGTTCATGAAACGAAACAATTTGAATGAATTAAATTAATTAATAATAATTACCGCGCAAACTGCACGTGGGCCCCGTTCATATCCTAATATAATGGATTACACAAAACAATTTCACCTTGTTTATTAGGAGCTTTAGCATAAAAGCTACTTACAAGAATGCGCCCTTGGTCAGTACATTTATCCGGCCATCTGCCGTTTGCACGATAACTTGAAAACGGATTAACTTCTTCAAATTCTGTTTTCAGAAATATGACCATCAAAGTCTTAGCTCGGCCGTATCAACTTTTCAGAATTTTTCGTGGATCCCTTCAAGGTGAATTCACATGCTAAAACAGTGGGTGTAAAGAATACAAGATAACGGCATGTCATATAAAAACTGATTTGTCAAGAAGGAATATATTGTTACTTTCTGTTCATCTTTTAAGCATTATTGACATCGGCGTTGCCACGTGAAATCGCTTTGTCGATGCACGATTGCTCAAGTGCTCATAATCTATATTAGGAAGCGGAAGAATGGTTTTATAATGTCAGTACTTCATAATTTCTACATTATTGAGGTAGAAGGTTGAAATTTGGAAATGGGCATGTCCATCTGCACTATTTAGTTTGGTTTTGATTGGTACACTGGGGTCAGAATTACGGGGGTGGAATTCAGAGAAGACTACATATCTATGTGTTATTTAGGTACGTAAAGGCGTGAAATTCAGTATCCACATTCCTCTACACAAGATCTACATAACTATGAATTTTAGGCCCAGTTGTTCCATCGGGGTCGGATTGGCGGGGATGGCAGTCACTTGGTCTTTAGAACTATGGCACATATGGCATGTGATATATCATACGTTCACAAATGATGAGAAAGGAAAGAAAATACAAGGGTTTTTTTTTTACATTTTCTACATATTACGTTCAAGAAAATTAATTTTTTGATTAAAAGACTTGGGGAGAGGTAAAAAAGTGCAGATAAAAGGGTAAAAATAGATGACTGCAGGATATGCTACTTGCCTCACCCTACTCAGGGGGGGGGGGGTAATTTCTTTTTAATAAATGTGCAAGTGCATTTCTGCTTCCCTCTAAAGCTCCTCCTAGGAATGTTTACAAGATTTTATTATTAAATTACTTTTGGCCTGCAAAATGGATTAAAATTGCTGAAATTCAAAGGAAGCATGTTTCTGATGAAGATGTAACACAAGAACCATCTGAAGTGAGTTGCAGGCCCTAGGACAAGTTGGAGAGCTGAGGTCAAAGATCTTTTACATATAAGAATCATGGTATTAGCTTTGTCAATTCTATGAAGAGATAAAAGCCTCTTTAACCTTTCACTATTGACGTATATTTTTGTAACATAACTGTTGACGTGCGTCTCAGAGACCACACCATTTGATACCCACTGAGATAAAAATTTCGATGTGAAATGTATTAATTTGATTAGCAATCACTAGAGTATATATTATGAAAAAATAAGTGAAAGTACAAAATTATATTATTAATTGCTGTTTTTATTCATTAAAGTAGTTATTATTCATTAACCATGTTTTGTTAACAATTACAAATGAGATTAGTCTTAGGATGCAAATTATTAAAACAATTTCAAAATCAACAATAGTGACAATTGCCTTATACTTGAACAACTAATAAAATACAATTTTTTATACAAAGTATGCCATAACCCGTTTAATACGAAATTCTAAGGAACAAAGAATCTTTTCATAATATCAGAGTTTTGTAATATCAGAGAGAGACAAAAAACAGACAATTTAAGAAAGAGTAACAATAAAAGATAAATTGCCTATGTTCTGCACAAAATAATCAGTTATCATGGTTTGTTTGCTCTTAACAATAATTAATATTTTGCTTAGCCAATGTATAGATGTTCAAAAATTATCGGTCATTGAATTTTCGATCTTATTGCACCATCAATGTTTAATTTTGACTTTTTTAAACTCCTTTGAAATCATTGACCCAAAAAATAAGATTGACGATTATCAGAAGAGTGGTAGAGAGGGAGTGGGAGGGTGGTATTACATCTTCCAATAATCCAGGAAGGAAACGTTGCCAATGTCTTCAAAGTTGATGTCATGAATATGACTCTGTTTTCTATACTTTGTATGCCACTTCAATTCCATCTGATTTTCAGTATTCCAGCCACCAGGTCTCTGTCACGGCTCTTCATCATCTACACCATGTTCATCAGGAGATCTTGTACATACTTTCCAATATGAGTCATGTTCAGATCAGAGTGGATACAATGATTTTTTACAGTCCTTCTTCCAAGCTGTGCAATGGTCCTCAGGGTAACATTCTAGAACGACTGGAGTTCACTGCATATGCTTCTACATACAGTCGCCCACGCGGGCATACCGTAGAGGAGGATGGTCCAAATCGATGTCTTGTATAGTAGTAATTTATTGTCAATGCTGAGGGCACTGTTACTACCCAGGAGATTATAAGAAGGTACTTAGCCCTCTTTGTTTCGTTCAGAGCAAAAGTTACATGACGATTCCAGGAGAGTCTTGAGTCGATGATAACGCCAAGATACTTGTAGTTGTCGACCCATTCGAGTTTCTTATTGAATAGAACCAGGGAATCCGGGGGACACTTACTGGTAAGTTTTTTGTTGAAGTACACGGCTTTGCATTTTCCGACGTTAAGATTCAGTTTCCAGCAATTAAATCAGTCCTCAAACTTCCTCAAGGTGTTCTGCAGCCGAATGATAATGTGAGATAACTGGTTCGCCCATTCCATGATGGCAGTAACATCAGCATAGAAATATAAATTACACTTCTCGGGTTTTGGGAAATCGTGCACAAAATAATTAAAGAGAACGGGCCCGAGGACAAAACCCTGTGGGACACCGCCTTTTACTTTGCTGGGGCGTGCAGAAGTTTTCGCCAAATTTGGCTTGATAGAACCTGTCGCTGAGAAAGGATCTCACCATCAAATCAAATCAGAAGGGAAGCAGTCTCTAATCATTTTGTAGATTAGCCCCTCGTGTCACACATGCTCAAAAGCTTTGCTGACATCAAGAAAAATCATGCCACAGTACCTGGAAATGTTTAGTGGGGTGCTCCGATCTTCACCGAGCCTCTGTATCTGCATCTGACACGAGTAAACAACTCAAAAGCCAAACTGTTCTTCCCACATTAAACCATTGGTGAGATTGTAATCTTTGAACCTGGTGAGGATCATTTTCTCCAAGACTTTAGACATCAACGGGAATAGGCTGATAGGTCGGTAGCTCGCGTGAATTGCAGGATTTTGCCCCTGCTTGGGGATACTTCACACAACAGACTGCTACCAAGCAGTCGGGAAATAGAAAAAGTTACAACAGTCGCTTATGATATTCGAGATGTCGCTAATGGTGTTCTTTGGGAGATTCTTTATGGCGTTATTATTTTCCTTGTCTCTTCCTGGAGCCTTCCTCTTTATCAGATTTCTTATTATGGTAGTGATTTCTTTGGCCTTGATGATGATCTTAGTTGTTGGCTGTGGGACTTCACAAAAGTTGGCAAGACCATCTTACACTGTCTGAGACACGAGCTGACTCTCGGGATTATTGTTATCAGGGGTAACAAACTGCATCTCTAAGGAATTTGCAATTATTTGAGCTTTATTCTGATTAGTTTAGACGTAATTAACTTGAAAGGTGCGAAGTGGAGGAAGCGTATTGTTCTTCTACTTCTGAAGAGCTCTAACCATGTTCCAAATGGAATTGTCGCGAGCCAACAAGTTTTGGAGGTTATCATTCCATCTAGCGCCGCGAAGTTCTTTTACTTCTTCTTGAACTCCTCGCACTAACCTGTTGTATTTGGTTTTTAGCCAAGGCAAACGATAGTGCTGCCAAAGACTATGGGTCTTGTTTCTCTCTGCAATCAAGCGTTGGAATCCAGGAGTGAACATAATTCGATCAACGGGCTTGTTTACCAGTGGATAGGCATTAGCTTCAGTGGCACTGTTTATTCCTCTGGTGATGACTTCAACACATCGATCCATGTCATCCATACTGTTTGCTCCTTGGAGATGGCAGTTATGGTCCATGAGGATTTCTTTAAATAGCTTCCAGTCTTGCTGATGCTTCACCTCTTCTCTGAAACTGATGTCGACATTGTCGAAGTTCAGTGCCACAGGCTTGTGGTCAGAAAAAAGATCGTCCATCGTGTAGATGTACATGGCTTGAAGAAACCCTTTATAAGTGAAATATCAAAAACATCACTAGTAAGGGAACGGTCACAGTAGTAGGCGCCCTCCACAGGTCCAGCAGCCATAATGTCAACTTTACCTTGTATATACCTTTAGAGAATGACACCCAATGTTTGGCATTTAGGTCACCAACCTGGACAACTGGAGTGTCACCACTGAAGAGTTCATCAAGCTCGCTAACGTCAAGAGAATGTTTAGGTGAATTGTAGAGTGCCATGAAATTCACTTCACCACAGGAGACATCGTTGATAATGATGGAGGCCCGATTCCATACCTGCATAAGACTTGGATCGTAATTCTTGGTGTTGAATTCCCTTCTTAATGATGATCGCAGCGCCCTCAGAAGTATATCTTGCAGCGACGTACTTTTGGGGGAGTCTTGTCCTTAAATCTCAGCTAAAATCATCTTAAACGGCATGCGAACAAATGCGCAGAGGGGCAGCAATCAAGAGATTGCCCCAAGAATAAAGAACAAGACCCCCCCCCCCTCCAAAGGGCTTCAGATATGGTGGACAGCACACTTCAAGTTACACGAAATGTCCAAAATACTCCCAAGTTAAAAGAATGCTTAGTTCCAAAGTGACAGCTGACAAATCCTTTGCAGCTGCTGTGTCTAAGCCGGAGGTAAAAGGCCTCAAAATTAATGACCTACCAGATATGTGTGAGTAATTAGGACGTATCTTTCATCCGTTTTCTAATGTAGGCAAAAGTTACCCACAGTTGAGTTGGCTCCTTACGACCAACTAATTTATACTATGACTGCACAACGTTTTACTGTAATCAACAAAGGTAAACTTCGGTGTGTGATATGGAACGCTATGGGGATTCCCAGAAAGCGTATTGAGTTTCACAATTTTCTGATAAAGCAAGAAATCGATACTGCTTTCCTCTGAGAAACGCACCTGAAACCAAACTACCTGACTATTGTGTGTACCGTAACGATTGAATGGCTTCAAACACTGCAAGATATACTTCTGAGGGCGCTGCGATCATCATTAAGAAGGAAATTCAACACCAAGAATTACGATCCTAGTCTTATGCAGGTATGGAATTGGCCTCTATCATTATCAATGACGTCTCCCTTGGTGAAGTGAAGTTTGTGACGCTGTACAATTTACCTAAACCTTCTCTTGACGTTAGCAAGCTTGATGAACTCTTCAGTGGTGAAACTCCAGTTGCCCTGGTTGGTGACCTAAATGCCAAACACCCAAGCTGGAATTCCAGAAAGCAGAACCACAACGGCATGATTCTCTACTGGTATATACAAGGTAAAGAAAGTTGACATCATCGCTGCTGGACCTGTGGAGGACACCTATTATTGGTTCTAGACATTTCTCTAATGAAAGGTTTCTTCAAGCCATAAACACAAGATAGATGATCTTTCTTCTAACCACAAGCCTGTGGCGCTGAACTTCGACAATGTCGACATCAATTTCAGAGAAGAGGTGAGGCATCAACAAGACTGGAAGCTATTCAAAGAAATTCTCATGGACCATGACTGCCATCAAAGAGCAAACGGTATGGATGATATTGATCGAAGTGTTGAAGACATCACCAGGCAAATAAACAGTGTCACTGAAGCTAGTGCCTATCCATTGGTAAACAAGCCCGTTTATCGAATTACGCTCACCCCAAGAATGCAACGCTTGAATGCAGAGAGAAACAAGACCCATAGTCTTTGGCAGCACCATCGTTTGCCTACGCTATAAACCAAATACAACAAGTTAGTGCGAAGAGTTCAAAAAGAAGTAAATGAACTTCGCGACGCTAGATGGAATGACAAGGTCCAAAGCTTGTTGCCTCACAACAATTCCATTTGGAACATGCTTAGAGCGTAGAACATGGTGATATGCTTCCTCCACTTCACACCCCTCAAGGTAATTAAGTCAAAACTAATCAGGACAAAGCTTAAATAATTGCAGATTCCCTAGAGATGCAGTTTGTAACCCCTGATAACAATAATCCTGAGAGTCAGCTCATGTCCCAGACTGCGTAAAATGGTCTTGCAACTTTTGTGAAGTCCTACAGCCTGCAAATAAGATCATCATTGAGGCCAGAGAAATTGCTACCATCATAAGAAATCTGATAAAGAGGAAGGCTCCAGGAAGAGACAAGGAAAATAATAATGCATTAAAGAATTTCCCAAAGAACATCATTAGCGACATCTCGAATATCATAAGCAACTGTTGGAAGTTTTTCTATTTCCCGAATGCTTGGAAAAAGTCTATTGTGTACTTATCCCCAAGCAGGGGCAAAATCCTGCAATTCCCACGAGCTACCGAACTAACAGCTTACTCCCGTCGATGTCTAAAGTTTTGGAGAAAACAATCCTCACCAGGTTCAAAGACTACTGTCTCACCAATGGTTTAATGCAGGAAGAACAGTTTGGCTTTTGAGCTGCCCACTCATGTCAGATGCAGATATGGAGGCTCGTTGAAGATCTGAGCACCCCATTAAATCTTTCCAGATACTGTGGCATGGTTTTTCTTGATGTCAGCAAAGCTTTTGAACATATGTGACACGAGGGGCTAATCTACAAAATGATTAGAGACTGCTTTCCTTCCGATTTGATTAAGATGGTGAGATCATTTCTCAGCGAAAGGTTCTATCAAGCCAAAGTTTGCAAAAACTTCTCTACGCTCCAGCGAAGTAAAGGCCTGTGTCCCACAGGGTTCTGTGCTCGGGTCCGTTCTCTTTAATTATTTTGTGCACGACTTCCCTAAACGCGAGAAGGGTAATTTATATTTCTATGGTGATGATACTGCCGTCATGGCATGGCTGCACCAGCCATTTCACATTTTCACTTGGCTGCAGAACACCTTGAGGAAGTTCGAGGACTGGTTTACTTGCTGGAAACTGAACCTTAATGTCGGAATATGCAAAGCCATTTACTTCAACAAAAAACTAAAGTGTCTCCTGGTTTCCCTGTTCTATTCAATAAGAAACTAGAATGGGTTGACAACTATAAGTATCTTGGTGTTATCATCAACTCAAGACTCTCCTGGAATCGTCACGTAACTTCTGCTCTGAACAAAGCAAAGAGGGCTAATTACAGTCTTGTAGCTGTCCTGGGTAGAAATAGTATCCTCAGCATCGACAATAAATTACTACTGTACAATACAGTGATTTTGACCATCCTCCTATATTGTATGCCTGCGTGGGTGACTGTATATAGAACCAGATGGAGTGAATCCAGTTGGTTCCAGAATGTTACCCTGAGGACCACTGTGCAGCTTGGAAGAAGGACTATAAAAACATGACTCATATTGGAAAGTGTGTCCAGGATCTCCCGATGAACATGGTCCAGACAATCAAGAGCTGTGACAATGATCTGGTGGCTGGAATACTGAAAAATCGGATGGAAATGAAGTGGCATACAAAGTATAGAAAACCGAGGCATATTCTTGATGTCAACTTCAAAGACATTGGCAACGTTTTCTTCCCGGATTATTGGAAGATGTAATACCACCCTCCCACTCCTCTGACAACTGTCAACTTTATTTTTTGTTTTTTCATAATGTGGAATTCCCCTCTGGGTTAGTCAGGCTTCTTGCCTATTTCAGTGTATTTCATGTTGAATTTATTTCGGAAGGGTAAGAATTGTGTAAGCAATGCTTACGTCCCACCTGAACAAATGTACACTTCACTATTCGATTGTCGACTGTTGCTTTTATTTATCAGTTGTTTATTTCATCTGCTGGATCCATCTGCTAACTTTTGTGTTGCAATTCCTGCTCGATTTTTCTATTGCTGCAAAAAAACTTTTCTTCCATTTCTCATTTTTTATGTCTTGGAACTTTTACACTGCCAATACAATTTATATGAATTTTATTTGAATTTAGTGCTTGAAATAATTAATTATACTTATTAATTTTCTGTTTTATATAATATTACCTTGAAGTTTTTTGTGCCCTGTATATTGGGTACCCCACAGGGTATATAGGGGTGTGGGGTTTCCAAAATATTTTTTACATAAAACTGGATTTTCAAGGTGTATGTAGGGGTGCAGGGTATACAGAGGTGCAGGGTATATTCATGAAACTACGTTATTATTTTCAAATAATATAAGGACTTAGAAATTAAAAAAAACTTTGATATTTTACTATTTAACAATTACAACATTTGATTGATGATAAAAGCTACAACCCTTAACATCAATTAAACATCGATGTTTTTCTGACATCGCCTATCAAAAATTACATTGTTTATCCCTGTTTAGGAGAACGGCACTTTTTCCACTAATTCCACTTTGTCGTTTGAGAAACCACCACCAGTGAATTCACGGCGTGTTTAAAAAAAGAACAAATATTAAAATACCAATATATTGTGTTTTAAGCGAATAAATGAAACCTCGGTGTTTTACTCGGTATTTCATTGAAAAATCGAATGTTTGATACATCAGAAAATATGTATCGAATATCTGTAAACATCGATGTTTCATTTCTTAGTAGACACACTAATGCCATGATGGCAGTATCATCAGCATAGAATGCCCAAGAAATCTCCCATCAGCCCATGCGCCAATGCACGTTTCTTCTTCTTCTTCTACACAGCCTTCATCCCTCTTAAAAGCGGGGACTGATTGATATAGATAGGTCAGCATGTGAATAGAGGACGATTAGAAAGCGATCAGTGAATAGATAAAGGACCAATTATTCTCTCAAACAATCCAGTACTTTTCAGGTAACAGGTGAGAAGATGCATTATAGTATGTTTGAGATTACTTTTCATAGACGAAGCAACGAAATATCTATATAGCGAAATGATTTTTCCGGCCCGTTGCGTTTCACTATATGGAGATTCTACTGTACTTTTTGATAGATATGATAGTAAACGGTCTAGAGTGGCATCAATTCATGGGCGACATTTTGCACAAACAAACAAGTAAAGGCTAGAAATGGATATAGTTAAAAAGTTCTTTAAAATGAAAGGTCAGCTCTTTAAATATATTATTCGTTCACTCATACAATTCTATTCTGTGAAAAGATCTCTCTGGGGTTCCAAAACACAAAAATTTAGATATGTAAATAAATACCCATGTCCATACTGGAATTCCAACCTATGACCCAGTAGACTTAAGAGGATTGGAATGCCTGCTCCCCAACTCTCTTAATAAAACAAGAGTGAATCACAAAAAGAAAAACAAAATAACTTACCTGTCCCATTATGTCTGGGAATGAGGCAGAAAGACATATACGATATGAACACTGAGGATCAAGATAGAAATGTAATTGAGGTCCACTTGGATTCCAAATAGGAGATGGTGACTGTAACTTCACAATAAATTCTGATGTATTGCGAGGTCTAAGAATAAATAAGAAAAAACTTCATTCAACTATAATTATATTTTAATAATAAGGGCATACAAAAACTTCTCTTTCAAAACAAAATTTTAATATTATTGCTCAACAGGCATTACGAAGGGAATCTGAAAAATACCATCTATTTTGGTTCAAAAGGAAGATTCTAAGAATATATTGTCGATTTACTGGAAAAACTGACTAAGTCCAAATTTTAGGTAAACAGATTTACTGTGACCAAACACCTTAAAATTATCATATCTGTACAGAATAAAAATGATGTAGTCTAGAAGATAGCCTCCAAGAAAAAAGTTACTCAGGTTGTCAGTATCTCATTTATCAGAGGGAATTTAAGTTTAACTGCCTTTATCTCAGCTTATTGAAAATTGGACTTACGGCCGATTGCAACAACATCAGTTAAAAATAATTATTCGTTAAAGTCCTGATCAAAACCTTTTCCGTTGTACGAAGTGTAGCTAGGACTTAAACAGACATTAAGTAGTAGTTTAACTTAGAAAACCATGGTTATCGAAACAAAACGGCATTAAACGAAACAAAATGATAATGTTTTTAACTAATTGGATAAACTAATTATTAAAGAACTAAATGGATAGGCTATTTGAAAAAAATATTTAGATAAGCTAATCAGATAGGATATCTGAATAAACTACTTAGATAAGACTAATTAGATATGCTATTTGCATAAGCTAATTATCAGACATCTAATTGGATATGCTAAACGGATAAGCAATTTGGATATTTGGATAGCTATTTAGATAAACTAAATATCAAACATCTACAAGGGCCGTACAAATGAAAACGAAAATGTGTGTAGGGGAAAAAAAAAAAAAAAAAAAAGACGACGTGTAGGATCATAAGTTTTTGTTTTCAACAATTGCAAAACCCCACGTGCAAATTGAACAATAGGTTGCAAGTGTTGCATCATGTGAGAGAGAACGATAGCTCGCGCTTCGAAGCTCTGCGAGTGATCGCTTTGTCCAAACAACAAAATGGAGTCAAAGAAACAGGAACAGAGAGCAGTAATTTGTTTTTTGACATGCGAAGAAGTTTCAGTTTCTGAAATCCATCATTGTATGCAGAACATCTATGGAAATGACTGCCTAACCTTCACTCGTGTTTGGGTATGGAGCAAGAGGTTTTCAGAGCGATGGTCATCATTGCAAGATAATCAAAGACCTGGACAAGCAAACCGCACCATCACGGATGATTCCAAAGCCAAAATTGATGCAGTCTTAAAAGAAAATGGTCTTACAAGGATGATGCAGTGACACCAATATCGTAGTTGCTAAAAATGGTCTTACAAGGAGAGGCTACGCCGTTGGAGAAACGAATGCAGGTGAGACTTGGCATATATATACAGGCTACCTGTGTATGTGTGCAGAGCCATAGCGCGCGATATTCAGCCGTTCGTGAGATAATTGACCTGAAATTTGGGCGCCTGAAGGGGCGCACCTTATGTACTTTTGAGCACACATGATTTGTCAGCAGCAGCGGTAGCGCAACGGTAAAGCCTGCACTCAGCATCTCGTAACTTTGTGCAGGTTGTTGGTTCAAGGCCCGGCCGGGGAATTTTTTTTCCCTAAACGGTTTTTTTTTTTTTTTCTTCCTTACTAATAAAAAATGCCCTGCTGTATCGAAATTATTAACGAAGTAGCAGAGGTACCTGGCGTTGCCCAGGATATTTACACTTGTAGGTAAAGAGAACAATCTAAAAAAACTAAAAAATAAGTCTCGATTGGTTAAATTATAACTCAATCAATACAACACAGAGCAAAGGGACTATCCATTCTACGAAAAATACGAAAACAGAAAGTCTAGGTGATATACTGGGACTTTATCTAAACTCTTCTTGACTTGCCTCACCACTGCGGAGCATCACTAGATACTTTAGACTCAAGTTTTTCTTGCCCTTTACGTAGAAGCTCTTATAAACTCTTTCTCTACTCAAAACTCCCGTTGTTCAAATGTTTCAAATGCCTGTATAGCTTTTTCTGTTTTAGTTGCAGTGTTTCTCTGACCAATACTCATTCTTTCTCTTTCCTTTCCATTCACATAAATTTTTGCCACTCATCTGGACGTTTGATAAGGAGCTCAAGGGAGACACGCGTGACTTCTTTGTCTCATCAGTAGACGCTCCCTTATTAATGTTCTGTCATCATCATTTTATGCTCATTATTAATAATTCTTGGAAACGAACGTTCAAACATCGCATTATGAGCATTTCTATTTCCAAAATATACACTTCCTATAGAATACAGTCAAAATGTATTTTTATGAAATGTTTGCATTTGATGTGCTACCAAATAAGCTAGGTGAAAACCCCAGCATGGCTCGGACTTATTTTTTATTTTTTTTTTGATTAAATTTTGCAATATCCTAAAAATAAACAGATGAAAACGCTTAGAATTAATGCAGTAAAAATTCTTAATGAAAATTCGAAAAAAAATCTTTTAAAGGCTCACAATGGATGGACCTCTCCAAGGATGCCACTGCTAATCTAAATAATTTCATATTTACGTAATCGTACTTAAGATATACACTTGATGTTGTTGCAATTCCCACTCTTCTCTCGATGTCTGAAAGCAAAACTTGGCCATTCATCACTTTGTGTAGTCTAGCAGTCGCCGATTCTTCTATTGATATGCTCACCATCTGCTCAGTACAGCACAGAGCTAAAGGAGTGCTTCCTCTGTCGTCTTTCCACTCTTTCTCAATAGTCTGCTAATTCTCCATTATCTCCAGTTACTGATCATTTTTAAAGATTTTCAAGAAATTGTTAAGTACTAAGAACTCTCTTTTCTAAGAAATGCCTGAATAACAGGAATTCTAAGCATTGTTACAAATTGAAACTTCTCTATATTGCTCAAACTCTGCCTTGCATGGTTGGTCATGAGATATATATTGTTGATCCTTGCATAATGTTGGTGCATTGCGTGTTGACACCATTGTTGATACCTACTGTTGCACAAACTTTCCTTGCATTGTTGGTCATGAGATATATATTGTTGGTCAGTGCAGAGTGTTTGTGAATTGCATGATGATACCATTGTTGTTAAGTATTGTTGAACAAACTTTGCCTTACATTGTTGATCATGAGATATTCTCATTAATATGCCTTGCCATAACTATGAATATCAATTTTTTATCAATAGTTATTGTTGTTTCGAAATCTGAGGTAGACATGCTTTGAAGGTCAAGTTTGCAAAATTTCATCAACATCGGAATAAAACTGTACATTTGTCTAACAAACAAACAAACAAACAAACCCACAAACATCCTTCTTTATATACATAGAGTATAAGAAAATGCTATACGTTTATTAACTGTAAAAGAAGAAACTTGAAAAAGCAAATCAAAATTTTTTTTTCATTATTATTAATAAAAAGGTATGAAAGCGCATTTTTTTTATAACTTCCTTAAAAAAAAGAATCTTGACAAACAAAGTAAATAAAAGTGCATTTTTAATCGTGATTATTAGTAAGGAATGAAAAAAAAAACCGTTGTGAAAAAAAAGTTCCCTGGCCAGGACTTGAACTTACCACCTGCAAAAAGTTACAAGATGGTACAATGTTACGGATGCTTTACCATTGCGCTACCACTGCTGCTGACAAATTACGTGCGCACAAGAGTACATAGAGTGCACCGCTTCAGGCACCGAAATTTCAGGTCAATTAACTCGCGAAAGGCTGAATAGCGCGCTACAGCTCTGCACACATACAGGTAAGGACCCTCTAAGTATACGCCATGTCTCACCTGAATCCGTTTCTCCAACGGCATAGCCGCTCCTTGTTAGTTGTGGAACTGTTCACTCCATTATCAGGAACCATCTGCACTACAGAAAAATCTGTGCACACCGGATTGTACATCAGAACAACTTGAAGTTAATTACAAAAAAATAATCGGTGCCCCAAACAAACAGAATAATCAATCATTGTAACTTGTAAACAACTTGTGAACTTTAATTATGCCAACTATTCTGCAATCATACATCAAGCGCTGTAAACTCAGCTCTAATCAAATACGATTGTGGGCACCAATGCATGAATTCGTTCCATGGCAAATACCCACACAAGTATTCCAGCTGCGCTGCCTCACACTACGGCACACTTCACAACTTAGGCCTTTAGGTACAGGACAGCATGGAAGGCACCATGCTCCCCTTTTACTAAATCTTTTCATGTTTAGAAACTTTTCAATTCTATGTTCCTTAAACAATGGGAGGGGAGGAGAGCAGTAACCCCTTTTTAACAGCCTACACACACCAAAATGAGCTTCCTGCAACCCGCTTAAGCGAACTTTCCCACCAAAACGGCAGCTATTTACGCCCGTGCTCCTCTGTGATACTTTTCAAGCATTGGCAACCAATTGCCATAATCTAATACATATTATTGATATGTAATTAAGGTTATTTAAACTGGAGCAAAAACTGTCTAGTTGGTTACACACTGACCATGTGAACCATAAAGCAGTTCCTTTTTCTTTATAGTAACAACAATAATGCATGTCATGTGACTTTTAATTGTCCTGGATGCTGAGAGGCGCAGAACGCAAATATGGTGAAATCAGCCCCTTTCCGTCAAACTCTATTTTATGTCTGTCAGTTAATCATGATAAAAAAAAAAAAAAAAAAAAATGGAGCGATCTCACCAAGCAGAGATAACATCCCTCGACGATTTTCTCAACTTAGATGCACGTTCGCTGGCACCAAAACAAGGCGGATTCCATTTTCAATATAAGGTGCGTCCAGAAAATATAAAGCCACTTGTTTTTTAACAATATTTTTTTAATGCGTAACCAAAATGCGATAAGAATCAACAATGTTCATCATGTTAACTTGACTGCTTGCCTACCATAATTACAAGTATAAATAACAAATACCAAATAAAATAATGAGAAAATTCAATTTTAGTTGTCTAAAAAGTATAAAGCCAGTGTTTGATTTTGTACAAATATTTAAAAAAGGTTAGGCCCACTTGGTCAAGGGGGTGATAGGTATGCACAAATGATGGTAAAAATGCATAATGAGTTACACAAAATTTCTTAGTTGAGCTAACACATGCAGTTTAACAATGCCACATGGAAAACCATTGTCAGATTTTGAAAAAGGGCAAATTGTTACTTTACATGGCTCAGGTCAATCAGCTATTGCATGTTCCTTGAGTTGTCGATCACATGCAGTTATTGACAATTATTTGAAGTTGGGTGACATGTATGGTCAGAAGAAACGAAGTGGCCCGGCCAACAAAACTTACCTCACGCCAGAAAAGAGCAATCTGCAAAGATGTGTGAGTGCATGGAGCATCTCTTTGAACAATAGCGAAGAAGCCTGAATTCAATGTCTCCAAATCCACCACTGCCAATGTTATACTTGAGTAGAAGTTCCTCAAGTACAAGAGAAGAAAATCGCGTCCTGCTCTTAAACACTGCCACAAAGTGCAACATGCTGAATTTGCAAAAACGAAGATGTCTTGGAAAGATGAGTGGAAGAATGTCATATTTAGTGACGAAAAAAAATTTAACCTTGATGACCCAGATGGGTGGCAATTTTATTGGCACGATTTGAGAAGAGACGAGCAATTGTTTTCCAAACGACAGATGGGAGGGGCAGTATAATGGTGTGGGGTGCTTTTGGATGAAAGTCCAAATCAAATCTTGTTTTCATCAGTGGCAGGATGACAGCCACGAAGTATCAAGATATGCTGGAAAATTTTCTCTTGCCATTTGCTGGGGAAATGGGAGGACCTTTCTTTCTGTTTCAGCAGGATAATGCACCAGTACATACCGCAAAAAGCACATGAGTGGTTTTCTTGAAAATGGTGTAGCCATAATGGATTGGCCTGCCATATCATCAGACATTAATCCTATGGAAAATGTATGAGCTCAGTTAGCACGTGCTGTTTATGCGAATGGACGCTAGTTCGAAAATGTTCAACAACTAAAAGCCTGCATTGTTGAAGAATGGGAACGATTGGATTCCAGTTACTTGAAACATCTTGTGGACACAATGCCTGATCGAATATGTAAAGTTCTGCTCAACAATGGAAGTTTCATAGGCTACTAAGTATGAAAATGTAACAATGGCTTTATACTTTTTGGACAACTAAAATTGAATTTTCTCATTATTTTATTTGTTATTTTTACTTGAAATTATAGTTGGTAAGCAGGCAAGTTAACATGATGATTCATACCGCATTTTGGTTATGCATTAAATAAATATTGTTAAAAAACAAGTGGCTTTATACCTTAGCAATGCTCGTAGGCGACTACTCGTCATGAAGAACAAACGGTTGAAGACCTTTTTCCATAGTGATATTTACTTTTTTTAAAATAAAATCTAACACCTCCTGAGCATCGAACACAGAGTGTCCGAG
Source organism: Rhysida immarginata (assembly GCA_023313115.1). Classification (NCBI taxonomy): domain Eukaryota; kingdom Metazoa; phylum Arthropoda; class Chilopoda; order Scolopendromorpha; family Scolopendridae; genus Rhysida; species Rhysida immarginata. The sequence continues at coordinate 737,335 of JAHWFO010113782.1, read as the reverse complement.
AGGAAAAAAAAAACAGTGAGGCTTCCCCGCACACGCTCGCTCATAACAAAAGAGCAACGCTCTTTTTTTACATTATTAGGAGCGGATTTCTAGAAAAGCTATAACAACAACGGCCAACAACGCTCAGCATCAGCCGCAATTGTTATACCTTCTCCCAATTTTAGCCTTATTAATACGATACAACAACAAACACTCATTTTCACAACACACAAAAGAAGGACTACAACGTACCCTCCATTAAACAACACATACACACAACCAATTTCACCTATTCAATCCGACCACCCCACTCTATAATGAACCACACATATACCCTGAATAACATACGACTACAACCACACCACCACAGAAGCACCACGATTCAAAAAAAAACAAAAAATAAAAAACAAAAAACAAACACTGAACCAATCATACACACCCCACCAAAAAAAAACAAAAGAACAAAGTTCTTTCACTTGACAACTATTTTCCTAACACGAATACAGCACTCCACAAGGACTATCTTTTTCCCCGGCACAGCGCTCGATAATCTATCCACCTCCTATGGCGCAGATTACACCGCTGCTCTCTAGGAGCTTCCTCACTATTCCCCCTGTTTTGATCCTCAACAACACCCCGATCCTCCATTACAAGGCATCCCTCTTCCTGTGTCACTTCCCTTTATTCATCCAACCCCTCGTTGAACTGCTCCGCTTCAGGCGGCACAACGACCACCGGAGCTTCGAGACCTACCATGTCTTCTTCCAATTTGTCTTCCTCCATGTCCTCGTTACCGACTACTTCTGAGTACCCTTTCACCATTGTTTGCCTACGCGGCCTTCTTCTGTCCACATGGGTCGTAATAATATCATGATGACGCCCTCCTTTAATTCGGAACGTGACATCCGACAATTGCTCGACCACTCTAAACGGCCCCCAGAACTTATATGGCAAATTTTCTCCTTTTGCCTCCCATCCTGAGAAACCATACTTTGCTGTCTACCGAGATTTTTCTCACCTGTTTGTTTTTATTTAATCGGCGCAACTTCTCAGCTCTTCGTTCCCTATCTCGTTACCCTACTTCCTGTCTGATTTCTATCATGCGCGTCATTAAAGAACAACTACATCAAAATTTTTTTTTCGCTAAATCTATTCTTTATGGCCTGCTGAACATTGCAACACATTTCATTTTTTTTAATTCTTGTTATTTTTATGCAATAAAAGCATTTTTCGGCACGAAAATGAACGATCGCCGTCGCCATCTTGAATCGGGGTGTGACGTCAAAGGCGAAATTCGTTTGAAATCTTTGCATGAGACAATATCCACATATATATTTGTACTAGGTTTGCTGGTGAAAATCGTTTATGAAAATGAATTTGATCACATTGAAAGGTTGAATTGACAAATAATATATAACCTTATATGTATGAACCAGTGATAAAAATTAAAAAAAAAATAGTTTGAAAAAAAAATGCATAAAAAAGCTATCTAGGAGATGCACGAATGTTATGGGAATTTTATTTAACGTTATAATTCTAATTTACAGTGTTTATACAAATAAAATACTTATGCATAATTCCATGGGACTACTTCCATATTTGTAAGGATGAAACATTAAAAAAATTGCCTTGATGTTGATGTTTTGTTTATAGCTGCGTACGGGCCGAGCGAGCAACCTCCTGAGGCTGCCGCGAGACAAAAAAGCCACGCTTTGAAGGAAACTGAGCTGAGGCGCGCGGGAAAGATGAGCTACAAGCTGTCCGAGCATTTTATTACTCTAAGCTTATTCAGTAATTCAAAGATAGCATGAGGCTGCATTTACAAATAGCCATCACAGCTTCTGGATTTACTGATTTATACTGAGGCGCATTTGATCATCAATAAAAACCGACAACGTTCATACGTTGGGCATATAACGTTTTGACTCGGCAGTGCTCCGGCGAGGAGGCGCGTACGTTCGAGCCACAGCTTGGTCTCGAGGAAAAAGAGGAAAAAGAATTAATTTGCTTGGTCTTAATTAAGGATTTTTGATATCATATGTAAATGCTTGCAAAAAATAAATGTTTTAAGTACAATAAAATACACGGAAAAATTTATTAGTAAAAAAATATAGTTTGATTATAAGCAGTTACCAAAACAGTTTGTTATTTTACTAAACGAAATATAATTAAATATAAAAATGATTATATCGCGAAGGAAAAATTTATTCACCCCCCCTCCCCCACTCCCGTCCTAGTATTTCAAAGGAGCACATAGACAAAATAGATACTCAAATTCTCCTTATTTTATCATCTTTCGGTAAAACGTGAACATAAAATATTCTGCAGTTCATGCTCTTATTACTGCTGTCAAAAAACTGTAAAAATTAGGCACAGCTAGGCGATAAATAGCGTTGAAAAGAAACGGAATATAAATACTAATCTGTATGAGCGATAGCGAATACTCGCCTCTAACGTAGGCGCTAATTTTTAAAATTAAATAACTCCTAAAATAATAGAGATATTTGAAAAATTTTTGTGCAGAATTTACTTTATCAATGTGCTCTATAATTTCAGGACAAAAAATATATATGTCAAATTTTGATGTCAGTTGCCCTTTAAGGCTGACCTATACTTATAAGCCTCTTGTCGCTCCTCCACCTCAGTAGCATATATGGGCAATTCTTCTAGCCAGCCCCTTGGTAGCATTGGGTCTACACCGAATAGCATAAATGCTGGGACCTCCCCCAGGGTTTCATGGCATCGAGACCGTAACGAGAATAATGCATATTCCAATATGTTCTCCCATTCCTTCGGGTGGTTCGATTTATTACATCGCTCTGCCAGACCATTCGATGTAGGCCGGTAACTTTATGCTGCACTCCTAGGTCTTCGCAAACTCGTCTGAACACTCCTGAAGTGAAGTTGGCTCTACAGTCGCTAATTATCTGCTGTGGGAATCCATACCTACAAACGATTAACTTTATAAATTTCTCCGCGACCCTGGGGGCAGTTTGATCTATCACCGGTGCAGCCTCCACAAATCGCGTCAGGACGTCAGTGGCGATCAGGATATATCTGCTACCCTGCCACGATTTTTCCACCGGCCCTACGATGTCAATAACCACCCTCTGGAATGGGAACATGACACTGATCCTGTATTGCCATGGTGCCCAGGCAAACTCCTTCCATGCTTGCTGACACACTGGACATTGTTTAACCTTTCTAGCTACTCCACTGCCAGCACTTGCCAGAAATAAACTTTCTTGATATTGTGTATAGTGGCACTCACACCTCTATGTCCTCCCAATTGCATCCATTGCCAGTACAAACTCCCTCTCATAGTCCGGTGTTCTCAACACTGGAGCTGCCGCTAGCCTCTTTTTCACTTGGTCTAATGCCTCCTGGTCTAATGCATTTCACACTCCATAAAAACTTGACTCCCTTCCTGGTAATGTTGGTAATAGGGGAGAGGGTACCCGACTAGTCCTGCAGGAATGGTCTATTAAAATTCAGGGACCAACCAGGCCACGCACCTCTCGTATATTTCGCAGGGCCCGTAGACCCTCAATTGCTGACACGTTGTCTGGATCAGGGCGTGATCCCTCGGTGGAGATGATATGCCCCAAATATTTAACAGCTGGCAGACAAAATTGACGTATGTTGGGCTTGATATTCAGGCCACACCTAAGAAACCTCTTGAGTACCCACCGCAGTACCTGTAAATGTTCCTCGAATGTGCTGGTAGATATTAAGATATCATCAAGGAAGGTGTGGATTTGCCCCCCGATCTTACCTCTCAAGATGGAGACCACATATTTCTGGAAAATATATGAGGAGTTCCGTCCCTCCCTTGGGCAACCTGGTTAACTGGAATTTACCCCACGGGGACTGAAATGCATAGCACTCCCTCAGTGAATCGGCCAATGGAATCTGAAAGTATCCATTATTAAGGTCGAGCACTGAGAAAATGCTATGCCCCCTCAACTCCTCCAAGACGTCTTCGATGATCGGGGCCGGGAAATCCACAGGACAAGTATGCTCATTGACTTGCCTTAAATCCAGTGTCACTCGTACCTCCCCATTTTTTTTTTAGGTACCACATGTACTGGGGAGTTCCAGGGAGAGACACTAGGCTCTATAATGCCAGCCTGCTCTAATTCCAAGAATTTCGTCTTATACGCGCCTCAGTAGATATGCGGTATCTTATACTGCCTGATAAATACTGGGTGCGACTTGTCAACGGTGTAATCAGCCACCAAATCATAGACCATAAGTACACAGGCAACCTCATTCCCGAAACAATCCCCACATTCGTAAATGGCACATCTAACAGCACTATCTGCCTCCGTCAAAAGAGGGCCGATTCATAACCCCTCAATCGGGACACATACCTCAGCTCCCTCTGTTGACTTCATTTAAGTGCCTACCCCTTAATCCCAGACAATGCAATGTCCACCTTCTCCTCTCTATCTCTCATTTTATCCCCTACCCATACCATGCACACTGTTCTTCATCTCTCATTAAAGCATCCACATCGCACACACACACCTAACCTTTGGCTACCCCTAATCCGGAAAATGCCAGACTAGCGAGTCCCTGTTCGGGTGCCAAAATGTGCCCTGATGCGCGGGTGGGGGGGGGGGGGGGAACGAAGGTACCTCCAATAACGAAGATACTCGTCGACGTGCGTTAGGAGCTGGTTTTCTAATGACTCACAAGGGGAGGTGGTCAACTAGACAAAGAATAGGCATGCGGTGAAAACGTAACATCGATTTTAATTTGCATGTCAAAATAAGTTAATTACGAAAAAATAATCGGGGCCGCAAACAAACATATTAATCAATCATTATAACTTGTAAACAACTTGTGAACTTTAACTATGCCCACTATTCTGCAATCCTACATCAAGTGCTGTAAACTCAGCTCTAATGAAATACGATTGTGGGCACCAATGCATGAATTCGTTGCATGGCAAATATCCAAACTAGTATTCCAGCTGCGCTGCGTCGCACTACGGCACACTTAACAACTTAGGCCTTTAGGTACAGGACAGCATGGAAGGCACCATGCTCCTCTTTTCCTGTTTAGAAACTTTTCAATTCTATGTTCCTTAAACAATGGGAGGGGAGGAGAGCAGTAACCCCTTTTTAACAGCCTACACACACCAAAATATGCTTCCTGCAACCCGCTTAAGCGAACTTTGCTTTGCATGCATTCCCACCAAAACGGCAGCTATTTACGCCCATGTTCCACTGTGACACTTTTCAAGCATTGGCAACCAATTACCATAATCTAATACATATTATTGATATGTAATTCAGGTTATTTAAACTGGAGCAAAAACTGTCTAGTTGGTTACACATTGACCAACAACTCATGTGAACCGTAAAGCAGTTCCTTTTTCTTAACAGTAACAACAATTGTGACGTCCCAATTAAAGGTTCGTCAAGTATGTCCGATGGGGGAATATAAGGAGAGTGAATTTTTGAAATTCAGCGTATGTGGAGGGAATTATGCGTTTTGTTTCGTTCGTCTTAATGAATGAGTGTTGTTTACTATAGGAGTTTTGTTTTGCTATAAAGTAATATACAAGTGTGTTGCGTTGCGTGTAGTTGTTTCAAAGTGTAATTGTTAGTTTCGTGAGAGATCGTAATCAGTTGTCTGTTGGAAGGCAATTGTTTCGATGTTTTCTAAGAAGATTGCCCAGCCTCCGGGAGAGGATTGTTGCGATCGCTTTCGGAGAAATTTGGATGCGTGATTTTAATATTTGTTTGTTTAAAAATTATTTGTTATTTTTGGTTAAAAAAAATCTGTGTGGTACGAATTTCCGGTGCCAAAAAAAAAATACGAATGTACCTTCTCAATCCATGAAATACAACTTTGTTTCTATATGATAAAATGGCGACAGGCAGTGGGGAATTCAAATGAAAAGCGAATAAATGTAATAAATAATGAACTGTACATTGTATATACAGGAAAATTAAGGTACTGTAATGTATATTATGCGCTAATTTCGTTTGATTTTCATCCGGACGGAATGCAACTGCATCACATCGAAGCAGCACCAGTTTTCTGAAATCGTTGTTGTCATGTTGTTTGGAAAAAAAACGGTAGTTAGGCCGCACAGGCATTTTTTACAACTTTTTTATTAGATAAGCCGCGGCGTTATTACCGTAAATTACGGTAAGTTTCAATTTGTAACATTGCATAGAATTCCTGTTATCCAGGCTTTTCTTAGAAAAGAGTTCTTAGTACTTATCAATTTCTTAAAAATCTTTAAAAACCATCAGTAACTGGAGATAATGGAGAGTTAGCAGACTATTGAGACAGAGTGGAAAGACGACAGAGGAAGCATTCCTTTAGCTCAGTGCTGTATTGAGCAAATGGTAAGCAAGTAAATAGAAGAATTGGCGACCGCTAGACTACACAAAGTGATGAACGGCCAAGTTTTGCATCAAGACATCGAAAGAAGAGTGGGAATTGCAATAGAATCACATGTACATCTAAAGCACCATTACGTGAGTAAGAAATTATTTAGACTAGAAGTGGCATCCTTGGAGAGGTCCATCCATTGTGAGTGTTAAAAAAAAATTTTTTTTTAAATTTTCGTTAAGGATTTTTATTGTATTAATTCTAAGGTTTTCACGTGTTAAATTTTAAGATTTTGCAAAATTTGATAAATAATCGGAAGACATATTTAAAACCCTTAAAATATGACGAACCGAAATAAGAGGTTGTATGTGGATATTGACAATGAAATAACGACAAAATAACTCTTTAACCACAACAGTATTATAAAACAAAAGAAAATACAAAAGGAAAAAATAAATACATGACCTGTAAACGTTTTTCGATAGCG
>JAHWFO010113782.1:715533-730115 GCA_023313115.1 Rhysida immarginata | reverse complement strand
TATTTTTTCCTTTTGTATTTTCTTTTGTTTTATAATACTGTTGTGGTTAAAGAGTTATTTTGTCGTTATTTCTTTGCAAAATTTAATCAAAAAAAAGTCTGAGCCATGCCGGGGTTATCACCTTGCTTATTTGGTAGCACAGCAGATCCAAACATTTCATAAAAATACATTTTGACTATATTCTGTGGGAATGTGTATATATTGGAAACGAGATGCTGATAATGCACTGACTGAACGTTCATTTCCAAGAATTATTGATAATGAGCATAAAGTCATGATGCAGTGAGAGAATATTAATAAGGCAGCGTCTATTGATGAGGCAAAGGAGTCACGCGTCTCCCTCGAGTTCCCTATCAAATGTCCAGATGACTGGCAAAATTTTATGTGAATGGAAAGGAAAGAGAAAGAATGAGTATTGGTCAGAGAAACACTGCAACTAAAACAGAAAAAGCTATAAAGGCATTTGAAACATTCTGAACGGGAGTTTCGAATAGAGCAAGAGGGTATCAAAGCTTCTACATCAAGGGCAAGAAAAACTCGAATCTAAAGTATCTGGTGATGCTCTGCAGTGGTGAGGCAAGTCAAGAAGTGTTTAGATAAAGTCCCGGTATATCACTAGACTTCCTGTTTTTCATAGAATGGATAGTCAATTTGCTTTGTGTTGTATTGATTGAGTTATTATTTAACCAATTGGGAGTTATAATTTAATTTTTTGAGATCGTTCTGTTTACCTACATGTGTAATTAATCTGGGCAAAGCCGGGTACGTCTGCTAGTTGATAATAAATTACAAGGAATATTATTTGATCAATACAACAATAATTTTTTCTTCATTGTATTATTTATTCAACTCAGAGCCACCATCTTGTGCACGGTCAGTTGTTTAAAAAAATCATGCATTGTTCATGCCTTGTTTTTCCTTTTTTTAACAATTTAAATTAATTGTTTCAATTCTAAGATAGTGTGATGGGCCGTATGGCATACAAATTGTGTATGGGACATATGGCCTGCCACAACAAATATGCATTCACATTAAAACATGTGTGTTTCGTTTTCCCAATTAGTTTTTTTAAAACTGAGACAGGGGAGGCGATGGTACAATTAATGAGAATGATGGTACTAGGGGAGACAAAGAAACCCCTCCCCCTCCTTTTATCTTCCATCTCTATTAGCTTTGTATTATATTTACTTTAGACAAAACCAGGCAATGAATGCAGAAAGTATTCGTTATAGTTTTTATTTTATTCTTTTTTTTTGCTGGACATGGCAGGCAATGTTCTAGAGCTACCACATTTCTCTTCTTTGTCTGAATAGTTTTGGCAGGAAGGGGGGGGGGGGGAAGAGAGACAGTGGGATCTCTGTGCGAGATGGAGATTGGCATGTCAACGCTCTGATCCCGTGGGAGCTCCGAGTAATGGTTTTCGTGAAAAAAACAGGAGCAGCCAATGGGAAGCGTATTCTTTGGTGGCGATTTTGAAAGCAATTTAGTGTGGTATAAAAGGATATTATGGAAATGTTCTCCCTCTCTCTCTCTCTCTTCCTGAAATTTTTCTCGTGAGTTCTGTCACTCTTGAAATATGTAAAAGTTTATCGTAACAAGCATAAGCGTTCCGTCACGAGCGAGAGTCACTAATATACAAGTGGTACGGAGCTCAGCATTGCCGATCCACATGAGGACTACCAGGGAGTAGAGCGACCTATGCTGATGATCCATTTGTTCATAGTCACGGACTTGTAGATGAAAGCGGTGCAAAGACGGAGGCAACCAGCAGCCACCACGAGAAACACGCTGGAGAGTGGGAACATCAGATGAAGTAGTGGCAGCAGATGAGAATAGCGGCAAGAGGAGCACATGTAGGCAGTAAGCTGGCGTGAGTTGCAAGCTGATCCATGTGTGGAGCGACCAGGCCTAGCGAATGGCACGGGGAAGAGGCAGTGGGATCGACGATCAGTTATCCGACTGAAGTGGGATATGGTAACCGTTACCTATACCGCAGTGTACTATTTTCTGCACTCCAGGAGGCTGAGTCGTCATCCCAGGTTCATCGGGGCTCACAGAGGTGCAGGTGGCCAACCCGACATCACAGTGCTCTTGGCGCAAACTCTGAAGGCTGGGCCGGGTGAGAGACCCTATGCTGGAGCAGTGGCTCCTCATGTTGGCTCACTGGTGCATGCCACAAGTGGAACTCATCAGCCATAGCAAAGCCACACACAGTTCAGCGAGCAAACGGCGTACACATTGCAGATTGATCGAAAGCAGCGGATGAGTGAGAGATCACGTTAGCAGCGACTGCAGGCAAGGAGACAAGCAAACAGCGGGATTGACAAAGGAGCAAAAGAACACTCCATATCACCAAGACACAGGTAAGTGAACTTTAAAATTTAGCGGACCACAGGTAAAATTTTTGAAAGTGATCGGAGACTGGTGTTAAGAGACGTTAGCAGACTTAATCTCGAAAACAGTGAAACTTTGCTTTAACAGATACTGTTTGGTACGAGGCGACGGAAGCGTGCAAGCATTGCTTAAAGTGTTATACCTTGTGTTCAAAGAAAATTGTAGTAGTCTTTATTTCTATTTATAAATGTAGTTGCTTGCTTGATATTTTAATTCCTCATTTTATTCATTTGTACCTATTTTTCTTATTTAATTAAATTGCTTTAATTTAAACTATTAATCTGTTACGTTCTATTCCGAGGAGTAATATTTAAGTGCGATAGTTACAGCTGGTTGAGTATCATTGTTGAAGAGAGGAAAACGTTAATTACTATACGATCACGGGGAAATTAGGAGTAGTAGGTTTATCATACATATCTAGTATGATAAGTAGATGTAGTTTTATCATTTAAGGGAATTTATAGAGAAGGTTTAGTGGGGACAATTTCTAATTTTCAAGTACGTAACTAGGGTAACGGCACATTATAGATAGTGCAGTGTCACCAACAAAATAATACGAAGAGTCACACTACAATAGAAACCGAAGCTACCTGTTGCATTTTGAGAAATTTAAATCCAGTTTGTTAGCCTACTAGTGTTGGGCGATCTTCAGTGGCAGTTCTGGTTCCTCATCATTGTTTTCCTCATCGATCACATTTGAATTACATGCAGTGTTTTCACCTGTAACACCTTGAATTATTTCTGCATTGCACGTGTTCATATGTGGGGCAGCTGTTGCCTCTAGAATGGCCCCATTATCGTTGTCAATCAACTGTTTTAATACAGCAGTGGCCATGGCAGCAGCGATGTCCCATAACAATTGGGAGCCATGTTTAGATTGGGTTATAAGCGGGTTTAGATTGGGTGATAACGGGTTTTAGGTGTATTTGAAACATCATAACTGAAATTGCAAGTGCACTCCACTATACAGACCCCTCCAGAGCCCGTTCTGCTGATAAGACTTTGATGGATCTTCGAATATACGTTACATATGCCATGGGGAAAGAGATTTTTGCAATCAAAAAATTAGTTCATATTTCGACCACTAGGTGAAAAAGTGGTGCATAAAGAACAAGAAACACAAATTCAAAACACCAGAAAATAATTCATTCACAGCATTTGTTCAATGTACATTCCATCTGTCTTAATTACATGTTCAAATCGCGATATAGCGTGTTCAACAGTGGAACGAAAAGTTTCTTGAGGAATTGGAGAAACATGGCGTGTTATGCTTGTTTTCAATTCTGGTGGAGTCTGTATGCTTCCTCCATAGACATGATCTTTCAGGAATTCCCAGAACCAGACGTCACAGGGATTCAAATTCGGAGAATAAGGAGGACAGGCAGTCAGAAAACTTTTTGAAACTACTCGACCATCTCCAAAATGGACTATATGGAGTGTTGCATCATCTTGCATGAAGACACTAGTCTCTGAATATTCTTGTTCTCGTAGGGCAGGAATAATTTGTTGCTGCAGAAGTTCGCACTAATGGGCACCCATGATGAAATGCTTTTTAGGGCTTTGAAGAATGTTCTCCTCAAAGAAAACGGGGCCAAGAATGAAATCAGCAGTAAAACCACATCATTCATTAATGAAATCAGAATGCAGAGGCTGTTCATGCAAACATTAGGGCTTGCAATATCCCATATACAACAGTGCTGAGTCACTGCTCCATCTAGGGTAAAATGCACCTCATCTGACAACAAAATGTTCCAAAGCCATGAATCATGAACAACTATTCTGGCCAAAAACCAGCAAGCAAAGTCAGTGTGTCTGGGCCTTGAGAGAGCAGCTTTCGAACCGCATGGATTTTATATTGATACCACTTTAAAATGAATCACAGAACCTTTTGTACAGGAGCCCAAGGGAGAGACAACTCACGTGACACTGCTTGAGTACTTGTTGAAGAATATTGGCAACTGGATGCTTTTACAACCACAGCAACAGCGATTTCTTCCGCATATTCTTTTAAAATCCGTTTCAGTCCTCTTCCTCTCAGCACACCCAATTCCCCAGTCTCTTTAAATTTGGTAATCATCTTTTTCAAACAATTACTTATCATACGCTAACCATCTTTTTCAAATGATTACTTATCATACGCCCTTTTAACAAGTTTTTCAAGCGTCAAAATTCTTGTACTGCATTGGAACCATTACTCCAATTCTGATAAAGGAACTTGACCAGTAAAGCTCGATCTTTCTTCTGTAAAGGCCTGGTGAAGAAAGACTTTACAGGTGATTAATGGCATTTTAAAAGCATTATAAAGTTTTTAAGCGGTTTAAAGCCTTCCTAATTGGCTTAGTCCCCTTTCTTGCATGAAAAGCCCCACCTAATGTTGAAGTTTGAAATAATAAAAATTTATTGCAAAAATCTTTTCCCCATAGTCTATACAGGGTGGTCTATTTATGTGTAGACATGAAACTATCTCGAAAACAAAGCATTATACGGAAACTATCTCGAAAAATGTCCAAAATGAAAGTGAATTACTTCGTTGGGGAATTTCATTAGCCAAAAGATTATCCCCCCCCCTTTCTTGTGAGGAGGATGGGGGGGGGGTAACTTGAAATCTTAAATAGGAACCCCTATTTTTAATGGTACAGTGAAACCTCTTTAAGCCGATCAGCAATGGTTCCACGTAATAGTGGTCGTTTGGAGAGGTGGTCTTCTTAAAGAATTGGGGTGGGGGGGGGAAGCGTAATTTATAAAGTTTCATTGTCTCAATTATTTAGCATTATAAGGATATAATCTGATGATATACAAAGCTTATTCTTTTGGTTTCATTTATTATTTTAGTGGTTTGCATAATGGACTAAAGTTTTATTAATGAATTTTAATAAAATTTTCATAACTTTATGCAGTAATGTGGCTATTCAAAATAAACAATACGTGAAAACAAAATATTAATACCTAATACATGTATAATTACATAGCAATAAAAGTGATCCCAATTATTGGATCAAAAATTTCCGCTATTCTTTGTTGAAAAACCGCAACATTGAAGTTTATTTTTTTCTGCTCTACATTTTACGTACTGTAACTTCTTGATATTCTTTTTTCACCTCTTCAAACAAAAGCAGCAAGTTTTGACTTGGTCTTGTAGCGATAAAAAACAAAGTTTTCTTTTTGACATGGCGACAATAGCAGGCAAGAAATTGAAATGTGATGTGAAGAGTGAAAGTGATGTAAAGTGAGCCCAACACGTGCATTCTCAACTGCAATCACATGTTGAGCTCTTCCTAACTGTAAGACAAAGCAGCAGTTTGAGTGAATGCCACTGATACACAAAGCATAGAAACAGATTGAACAATGCTCCTTCAAAAAAATGAGCATACTCTTTAAATTAGAGGAAGTGGCATTATTAACGCTTCAATCCCAAGACCAACGACCACCCATTTCAGGCACCAATCACTGATGTTCCCTCTTTAAACCGACCAGTAAACATGGCAAAATCAAGTCATGGCAATCTTGACTCGATTTTGCCATGTCTATTGGTCGGTTTAAAGAGGGTATATTGATGGTTGGTGCCTGAAATGGGTGGTCGTTGGTCGAGTAAAGAGGTGGTCGGCTTAAAGAGGGAAAAAAATGCATTATACCTATGAGACATTAATTCCGTGCCAAGGAAAAGTGGTCGAGTTAAGAGGGGGTCGTGTTAAAGAGGTGGTCGAAAATAGAGGTTTCACTGTATATTCAGACTGTACACAAAATTCAAGACATGTTTTATTCTTGGTGTTTTTTCAATTGATCCAACCGTGTAGAAGATAGAGGCCCTGAAAGTGTGAACCCAATTTTACAGACATTCCTATTCTACTTTTAATGGTCTTTAAGGATCTGAAGTCAGAATTTGAAAAATCCAATATTTTTAATACACATGCACAGATTTTGCCTCCATAGGACTGCTTCCCCCAAGACTTTGCATGTGCATTAAAAAATTTTGAATATTTGAAATTCTTTCTTTCTTTCTTTCTTTCTTCAGCCCACATCTCCCAGTATCTAAATTTTCAAGTTGATTGTTTGACCCTAAATTTTCAGGCTGTTCTTTTGTCTGTGATAGTGTTAGAGGAATTGCATCTGCAACTGGATCTTGACTTTTTGCAGCAGCCACAATAATTTGATCATTTTTGTCCGACTTTTACATTCATGAAAAATTGTAAATGTTAGGTCTTTCTTCACAAAGATAATTGATTTAATCTCTTCGCCTCAGCAGTTCAAATTTTATCTAAGAGAGGTTCATCCCTTACTTGCCTCTTCTTTCAAGTGTCGCCATATTGCCTGGGCATCAGTCTGTTGTTGTTTTCCAGATTTTGTTGAGTAAGCAGTTTTTAAAGCTTTGAATAATTGATCAAAGCATGACATTATATTAGGATATCTTAACTCTGGTTCACAGTACAGTATTTTCACTCCTATAGAAAAATCAGAATTCTCTTGCAGCAATGAAACTGAGAAAGTCTGACTTAATGAAGTCGACAAAATCTGATGACACAGCGGCGTAACGTCCATACGTATCTTGTAGTTTTTTAACTTTGAAGAGCACCAAACAAGCCAGAAATAAACAACTAGTTGTCAAAAGTTGAAAATGGTTCGACATGCGATTTCCAGCCCGATGCGGAGGCCTAATTTCTTGAAGGCCGCGTGGACATTCGCGAGTTCACACATTATTCTCTTCTCTTCACTCTGCTAGAGCACTTGTACACAAATCTATTAACTTGTAATTTAATTTCTGGATTAAAATGAGATAAAAACTAAAGTATTTAAAGTTATTTATTTTATATTTTATTTATTATTTATTATTATTATTTTAAAATAATAAAATCAAAATTTTTTAGTTTAAGATTCCAGATTGAATTTAGAAAATTTGTGATTTATAAGTCCATGTGGACTATGGTTATACATACCCACTCCCCCCGTGGACCAATGTGGACTTTTCTTAACCCCCCCCCTCCTTCTGTCCACGTGGATTACGGACGACCCCTAATTGCCATGTGATGCCACATGTCATCTTAAGGGAAAACTCATGTTGTTAATTACTCTGCTCAGAACCACCTTTCTCTTTTAATGCTTGACCTATTTTATATCATTTTATAATCTATATATTTTCATATTATTCAATTTTTATTCCTTTTATTCCTTAAATTTTCATTTTACGTAATCTTATATTTATTTTGTTGATTCCCCAACACAAGCGCTATTATTGCAAATGTGGTGGCGCTTGCAGCCATTATAAAAGCAAGGCATCAAACAATGCAAAGGGCTCTCGAGAAAGCCACAACAGAGAGTAGATGAAGCGAGAGAAATGATGAAACGAGAGATTTGAGTGGCTTTGGCGAGACAAGCGATAGAGCAAAAGCTATATGATGGATGAACGATAGGAGAATGACGAACAAAGAGAGACTGACAATGAGAGCCAGTTGCAGGCATTATTGAACACGTATTCAACAGAGTGCTCTATAATATCCCAGTGATTGACATTTATCAATCACGCTATCTCCTTCTGTCAAGCAATACCTCGTATAACTATTGCATAAACTTTCAAGTGACAAAATAAAAAACTGGCAACCTGTCAGTGTACTCTGTCTCACTATATGAAAAAAGCTGCAAGGCACTATGGGAAAGCACATCATTACTTTTTCAACTCCGCCCCGTAAAGTAGTCTCCGACTGCGCACGCGTAGTGCTCAAAAAACGAAGCACTGTTTCAGTTTCATTTTAGCCTCTATGGATTCATTTTCTTTTTTATTGGCTGCGAGTTGATCTGAATGAGATGACAATTGGTAACATGGCTTTCCCATACGGCCTTGCAGCTTTTTTCATATAGTGAGACAAAGTATAGTCGGAATTTGGAAGGGAGAATCAGGAGTGAGGTGTAGACCAGGCGAACACAAGTAGGGGCGTAGTCACATCCTACTTGAATACAAGTCAACCTGTGCACAAGCTCCAAAGGTATTCTTCAGTAGTCTACAGAGGTTTATCACAAAACCAGTGTGATCAAGTCAGATAATTCATCAACAAGTTCATCAGTGTGAGTAAAATACATGATTTTGTAACTGTGCGATCATATGAAGATCTTAATATTAAAGAATTGACCAATTTTCAACTATTTGGCCAATAATTCAAATAACAAAATTTATTCTTTTAATTTTTATGTGGAAAATTAGGTTTACCCACCCCCTTTTTTTGCTCAGATAAGTTTGTTAAGCTTCACTAAAAAACACACCAAAATTTCATAGTATGCCTAGAGACAAAGAGACAATTGAACATTTCAAAAGTGCAGGAAAGCAAACTTTTCTTGTGTATGAACGGATAAGTTGTATTTACTATTGTCACAAATATTCATTCTTAATCTATATTTTATCCTCGATATTCTATTTTTAGAACATACACTGCTTTGCAATGAAATTGCCCCACTCACAAGGAGTTATCCAAATGAGCCAAAAGTAGGTATACAGCAATAGATACATATGAACACACCTTTATTACGTTACGGAGCCAAGAGATGCACTCGTTTGTACAGTGTCCCAACAGAAAGCAGCATCAATAGGTTGTAGCACCACCTCTAGCGGTGATGCATTGTTCCAGCCACACGTGTAAGTGATCACACAGCTGGCGAATGTCATCTTCGGGTACGTCTGCCCAGGCCTGGTGAACTTGCTGTGTCAGTTCATGAGATTGCGGGGTGATCATAAACCATGTCCCACACCTACTCAATTGGCGATAGGTCTGGGGACCTCGCGGGCCATGGCAGACATGTCATGCAGACATGCCATGCTCATGTTTGCAGTGTGCCGTCTGGCGCTATTCTGCTGAAAGACTGCGCCGGGTATGGTGTGCAGAATGGGCAATAATACGGGCTGCAGAATCTCTGTGACATACCATGCTGCTGTCAGGGTGCCTTGGATGGTGATTAAAGGTGTTCTGGAATCGTAGCCAATGGCACGCCAGACCATGATCCCGGGTGTTGGTCCACGATGGCGATACCAGATGCATTGTTCATTGGCATGTTCCAATAGTCTGCGCCACACAGTCTGCGTCTGTCGTCGGTGTCCAAACAAAAGCGGGATTCGTCGCTGAAGACCACCGGGTGCCATTCCATTCGCCAGCCCACTCGTTCACAACACTATTGCAGTTGTATCACGCGGTGCTCAAGTGTCAAAGGAAGACACAACAATGGACGCCTGGCAGAAATTGTCGCGGCGTGTAACCGGCATGCAATTGTCGCTACTGACACTGGAGCAGTACCGGGAATAGTGATGTTGTCGCGCAGTTCCCGGAGGGAGATGGTTCTGTCCGCTAGGGCTGTTTGCAGTATCCACCTATCGGTACAAGCTGATGTGTTTCTCCAGGCCCCAGAACCTGGTCTTCTGGCATGTGTGCCTTCCTCTCGCCATTGCCTCCAACATCGGCCTACCGTCCGTGCGTCCTGTGACACATGTACAGCAATCAGTCTGGTTTACCATCCAGCCTCGGAGAGGCCAATAATCCGACCTTGTTCAAAGTCCGTTAATTGCGTGAACCGTTGTCGTCGTCGTCGTCGAGGCATTGAGATCATTGTGCGGATTACAGTACTGTACGTTCACGAGGCAGTTGCTTCCTCCCTACTGCATGGAACGTCTTACACAGGTGTCAACTAATGAGCCTATACAGGCACCCGGAAACCCTGTATCAACCCAAATGTCCATGTTCCGTGAGAATGCATCTAATCGTTTACTAGTAGGAGGTAGACGAACCCCCCACTAAATATGGATAAGATCGGATAACTCCTTGTTGGTGGAGCAATTTCATTGCAAAGCAGTGTATTACTCAATCGCCATTGACATTGTTAATTTTTAGAAATAACTTTATTCTAATTGATATCTAGTCAAATTTTTGGATACAAGCCCTTATTACAATTTTTAGTAATCTTAAATAAATTCAGTAGCACATTTGTCGTATATTCATTTTCCTTTATTAATGTAAATAAAAGAAATTATCCATTAGAAGGCTGTTGTTGCTTTTATTCATACTGATTAAGATTTTATCAGTGAGTCATACGATTTGTACAAGTTGTGTCTGAGCAGACTAAAGGCGAGTTTAGATTACTTTGTCTTTAAGAACTAAAGAAAAACTATATGATCACTTTCATAAAAAATATATTGCAGCCACAGCCAACAAGTGTCAGACAAAGCTCATTCTCGTATTTGCTCTGTCTTGAATTTTCAAAACTTTATTTAATTGGGCTACATGCCTCACTTCCTTATATAATTAACATAAGCACAGTGAAATAGGATGTAACATAACATTACTGCTGTGTCGTAGCATAACAGCCGAAACACTGTTTGCATTTCCAAAAGAGGGAAAAAGTGATATGAGTCTGGTTTAAATTCTCTCAAGGAAACTAATTGACAAAATTTTTATTCAACAATACTATTAAAATCAACAATACTATCTAAATTCTCTGTCATATGTTCTCACATATCCTTCTCATATGATTGGGAAAAATGCAACTTTGTCAGATCGAAGCAGTTTGGAAGTCGCCATTTTTTTTTTTTTTGAGAAATTATTTTCGTATTATTGGTAGCTTTTGGTGATGGGAAATTCGAATAAAAAGTGAATTAATGTACTGTATAATGAATTGTACATTTTATATACTATATAATTAATGTACTTTAAAGTATATGATATGCTAATTTCTTTTAAATTCTGTCAGCCAAAGTTCGTTTGCCCCCCCCCCCCCCTCGCTGCTGCCGTCGTTGGAGCGCTATTATCCTCTTGTTTAATACGGTCCAACAAATTTAGGTGGTGTTTAGAGCAAATTTTTTTCGCATTATAATAGAATAAATACGGTATATCAAAGGAATTGTTGTCAGAAGGTTTCCACTTTTCTCTTTTTGTCTTCGCAGCCCAAATCGAACGTCTTTCTGGATCGTGAGGAAAACGTTTCATTATAAAACCAGGAGGGCATTCGTGGTCACTAACTAAAATTTTTTAAATCTTTTAAAATTGCAAAAACCTTCTTCTCTCCACACAAGTCTATGCTAAATATTTCCAATTTAGACACAACACGGCGGAAAATAACACGTGATAACGAACAACCAATTAGAAAACTGTCCCTGTATGGCCACACTCTGGTTATAAAGGGACTCTAATATTCAACAAGTCACAGTGCCACCGTGATGGCCAAAGATTGAAACAAAAAAAACTTTTGCCCTAAAATTTCCTGGAGTTTTATCAAGTTTTATTCCTACACCATGGTTAGTACCTAAGCTAAAACCTGAAATTTCATAATATAATGGATTCTTTTTTACATATTTACTAATGTTTGGGACCATCAGGAACCTAACCTTTGTATTTAGCATTGTTTTGTATGAAAAATTAATATTTGAAAAAAGTTGTTTTGAATAAGTTGTTCACGTATTTAGTAACTTAACTTAATTGCAATCAAGAACATAGCACCCCCTAAATTTTTTTTAAATGAACCGATACCTTATGTAGAAATATGCATCTTCTGAACTCCAATGTACATGAAAACGTGACATAGCTGTATTTTCTATTCAGAAAGATAATTTCCAGATGTTATTATTGTAAGATAATTAAAAAATAAATAATGGTAAATGTAAAGATAAATAACAAGGACATATAATTTTTCAATTAATTTATTGTAAATCAAAATAATGAAAATAGCAAGGGGAAAAAATAATGGTAATATTTACAATACCTCTCTGACAATTCTTTCCTGATGATTGGATTGTTATTCTGTATGCTTGCCATAAATGGTAAAAACCTTGTAAAGTTATATTATAGAAAATGGATGATTTAGCTGACTGGGAAATCAGAGGATACTTATATATCAATGCCAATGGTAGATATGGTAAAGTAAAATGCTGATGACGATCACGAGGCTCATAAACCTCAGCATATACTTCAACCTATAAACATAAGAAAACAAAGAATTTTTAAATTATCTTAAATAAAATGCAACATTGTCCTAATTAAAAATAAATTAACTTACTTCAGTTGGTAATGGTTCAACTTGAACTACTGCATGAGTTGCCTTTCTCCAATCAAGGAGATTAATTGTTGCCATTCGTTTTTGGGCTCCATCCATCGTAGGAAGTTGGTCAACACTTGTAATGATATCTCCGTGCAAACTGTTAATAACGTACAATCAAGCAAATAAATATTATTTACAAACATATTTACAAATATCCATAAAGTCTTTATCCCATTTACATAATTTATAGGATGGCCTAAAGAATACCTACCAATACTAAACATCAATTTCTCAAGCTTGTTCAAGTGAAATTAACTGTAAATTATGCTATGTTCATGTCATCAAGGCAATTTGTTTAACATGCTTGTTTAATGCAAAGGATTATCCCAAGCTCTATGGATGTGACATTGACTGGCCCCTGTATTCACCTCATCTCAATCTATAAGATTTCTTTTTATAAGGTCATGTGAAAGACATGGTCTACAGGACAAACTCTAAGACTTTGGGTGAGAAGTGAACATATATCAAGTAATCATGTGAGGGACGCAATATAAATTCTTCACTAAAGCATGCCAATTATGCATATTGACTGGATAACAAGGATGATGTTTTTAAGAAGCCCACTGCTTGATGACCTACTCCAAATACGTATAAACATCCAAGTTTGCTATTTAGATCTTGTGCAAAGAACAAATTCGACCTCTCCTCAACCTAATGTCCAAGTTTTGCTTACAATTTGCATAGATTGCTCCGTGACAGGAAAGTAATCAAATCGATATCTGCAGCTGGCAATCCCAATGAGGGTTTTTTGTCTGAGTAACTTAAAATGACGCACACGCCTTTTATAAGCTCTCCTTCGGTGCTCTAAAACCTGCTCGTGCCTACCTTTACATCCAGTTTCCTGTCTATTCCTTATTTATGATTAATTTTCCTCATAAATTAATTACAGTGGATTCTCGTTTTTACAAATCTCAGGGGACCGATGAAAAATATTCAGGAATCTGCATAATGGTCGACTTTGCTTATAAATATTATAAAATAAAGACTCTGAAATTAGCAAAGGGTAGAAGCTCTTAATTGCCTACGCGTTTCATAATAATTACATCTTCAGGGAAAACAATACAACTACAATTGAGGCTGATTGCATTCACAATTTATGGATTTACCCCACCAATCGAAATGCAAATTTCAACCGTGGGGCTAACAAGGAATGTTATTCGTTCAAAATACACGAATCATGACTCATATTGCCATGTGTAGATAAGTTATATAAACATAAATTAATTGAAAATGAAAATAAAATAATTCAAAATTAAACAAAAACAAAAGGAAATCAATAAATAACATAATATCAAAAGAATCTTATAAGCGAAGTAAAATATTCATCGTGATAATCGATACTCCAACAATCGATATTTATTGTTCCTGTGATTTATTTTTAAAAGTAATGCCTCTCCTGCTAATACGTGTCTTCTGATTTCTAAAGTTTCCATCGTGAGGATCTGTCATCGTGAGGATCACGATGGAAACTTTAGAAATCAGAAGACACTTATTATCAGGAGAGGCATTGCTTTTAAACAACCAGACAAATTTTATAAAGAACCCAATCCTCGATGTGGTAAACGAAGTAATCAACAGTAAATCATAATCGATCACAGGAACAATAAATATCGATTGTTGGAGTATCAATTATCACGATGAATAGTTTACTCAGCTTATAAGATTCTTTTAATATTATGTTATTTATTGATTTCCGTTTGTTTTTGTTTAGTTTTGAATTGTTTTATTTTACTTTCATTTTTAATTAAATTATGTTTATATAACTTATCTACATATGGCAATATGAGTCATGATTCGTGTATTTTGAACGAATAACATTCCTTGTTAGCCCCACGGTTGAAATTTGCATTTCGATTGGTGGGGTAAATCCATAAATTGTGAATGCAATCAGCCTCAATTGTAGGTTTTTCTTTGATAATTTCCCCTACATCGATTTTGTACTCAACCTGGCCACCATCTTGAGCAAAGTCATATATTTGTTCACTATAAATGTTAAAATTGCTACAAAAGCTTTAGAGAAATATAAATAATGATTTATAATACACAGTACTTTATTATATAATAAAATCTTGTAAACATTCCAAGG
Organism: Rhysida immarginata; assembly: GCA_023313115.1. Classification (NCBI taxonomy): domain Eukaryota; kingdom Metazoa; phylum Arthropoda; class Chilopoda; order Scolopendromorpha; family Scolopendridae; genus Rhysida; species Rhysida immarginata. Next base: position 715,573 of record JAHWFO010113782.1, on the reverse strand, counting down.
AGGAGCTTTAGCAATGAAGCAGAAATACATTTATTAAAAA
>JAHWFO010113782.1:689650-715433 GCA_023313115.1 Rhysida immarginata | reverse complement strand
CCCCCCCCCCCCCCCCCCCCCCCGAGTTGGGTAGGGCAAGTAGCAGTTCCTGCGGTCATCTGTTTTTACCCCTTTATCTGCATTTTTACCTCTCCCCAAGTTTTTTTAATCAAAATCTTGATTTTCTCTCACGTTCATCGCTTAAAACTGGATACGTCTCAATTGTATTATCCACAGACACGTATTCCGCAAAGTTTTCTTCGAAATTTAATCTACTTTTTATAATTTCCCACTCCTTGAAACCTTCAAAATCGTTTATTTCATCGGTAACCAATTCATTGCTAGGGTTCTTGTTTACGTTAAAAAAACTAACTTTCCTAAAACAATTGCTAATTAGTTCAGCTGGCATGTTGTTCCACACGGCACAAACATTTGTTATCGTATCTAACACAGAAAGTACGCTATTTGTTCTTCTTCCACTTCCATTACCTGTATTAAAGCCCGAACAATGATCTTCCTAATATTTACCTTAATGTTTTGAAAAATGCCCTGGTCCATCGGCTGCAAGCGTGCTGTGGTGTTTGGTGGGAAGAAAACAACTTTGATATTTTTGATATTGTTTGGCACAGAATGTGCGGTACAATTATCTACAAAAAGAACAACAGACTGCTTTTGTTGTTTTAAATGACTATCCCATTTTGTCAGTCAATTTGAAAAAAGTTCGAACGTCATCCACACACGCTTCTTAAAATAATAGTCACATGGTAACTATCTAATGTTCTTAAAACAACGCTGTTTTGCAAATTTTCTGATTATCGGCAAGATCAATCGCTCTTTGCTTCTTTTTCCGCCATGACACGTTTCACCTTTTAGAGCATATGTTTCGTTAGATAAAAGATTATAAAACAAGTCCGTTTCATCAGCATTGTAGATATCTTTGGGTGCATAATTGTTCAGTTTATTTTGTAAAACATCTTGTGTCCAGTAGGAAGCAATGTTCATATTAACAGCATTGCACTCGTTGGCAATTTTGTGAAATGAAACACACTTTCACTGCTTAAATCTTTCCAACCAACCTGTAGAACAGTGGAAGTTTTCAATACCTAGAATTCTTGCAAGATTATCTACTTTTTCCTTAAGTAGAGGGCCGTTCAATGGAATATTGTTATCTCATGCCTGCTTAAACTATCTGAATAGTGTGTCTTCTAATTCCTTATTGGTCGCGTGCCGAACGTATATAAGCTTCAGATTATCTTTAAAAAACACACAGCAGCAGTTAAATTTTAACTTAACAGCAGTGCTAGTATACATGGAAATAAAATGGAAATTCATTTCTTATTTGCAGTAGCTGCTTCCTCTTCAATTTTTGCTTTCTGGCTGATTATGGTGCTGAGAGTAGAACTGGTATGCCAAATTTCTTTGCTGTATCCATCTTTTTCAAGCATTTGTTTTTCACTTCTTCCAGAATTTCTAATTTTTTTTCCAAGCGTTAAACTCTTGATCACTTTCTTTTTGTCAATACCACATCTGTACTTGACTTCCTATATTGTATACAGTTTGTACAAATGCATGCACGTAGAGAGAGAATGACAATAAACCAAAAACTGTCTGCTTATCACTGTAAATAAGTAAACACGCGACACAAACACATGACGCAGCAAATAAATTGGATTGGTTGGCTTAATATCAACCACTCAAATGGTGCGGACAGCGAATGAGAAAAGAAATTTGTCTTTCACAAATGGAAAAATACTTTGTAAAATTCGGAATATGCTTCCAGAATATTTCGTAAATTTAAAAGCTTTTTCAATGCAAAATGCAAGTAACGTTCCGGGATTTCAATGATCTTTCATAAAAACAGGAATTTCGTAAAGAGAGAGTTCGTAAAAACGAGAATCCACTGTATATTACTAAAATTCACCTTTCTATTGAGAAGCAACTCCGACTATTCTAATGAAGTAGATCATTTGCATACAATTTCTCTGATTGGAAATTTCCATAACCATAAAATCTGCACCTAGACATAAAGCATGCTCAAAACACATGCTTCGCAGCAAGTCATCTACATCCTCTCAAGGTTTTGTGACATATTGTAATATGTCATGACATGTTTGGAATAATTTATCTAAACATGTGCTTATTTTATTAATTATTAAAACTGGAGGTATGGAAGACTGACCATTTGTATTTGATTATCAACTAAAAAGTATCTTAGATTATTTGATTCAAATTGTATACTTGCCTAGTTAGTTTATTCAGCAGATTATATTTCTGTGTATTTTACTTTGACAATCGGTGCTTTAGGCCTCGTTCCTGGCCCTTTGTCTTTTTTGGCGGGAAAGTTTAACTGATAAGAAAAGGGGAGAGGTGAATCGGAGATAAGGAAGCGGGCGTGGGAGCGAGAGCATGAAACAACGATTGGCTAATTATTTGTTATTATTGTTCTTCTCCGAGACTTTTTGTGGAGGAAAAATGTGATAAAAAAAATAAAATAAAATAGACACAGGTGTTATAGCTCAGGTGACTACAAGTTGTGTGGACTGATCTATCAATGGAAGACATGTGATTGCGTGATACGAAGCAGGGTAGCAGAGTTTGGCTCTTTGTCGGGCAGCCGAGACATGGCTCGCTACGGCGTGGAGGCCGGACAGGTGCGGTGTCGAACTGACGATTCATGACGGCTAGACGTAACTGCTGTGACCACGAGACAATGGAGCCTGTGAAAACATCAAGTGATGTTGGAGATGGCAACTGCTGTTTCCGAGGCAGTAAAACCACTGGCTGTTCGTCGACAAGAAGCGAATCGGATGGGAGGTCGCGCTGGCGGTGAGATTCGTGGGACACGCCGTGGTGGTCTAGCGGCGTAGCGAATCGGTAGCCAGGCGAGCCAAGCAACGTGGAGTGGACAATAGCGACAGAGGTGGAGAACATGGATTCCCTTGGAGGCAGCAGTGTATCGACAGCCCAACAAAGTGTTGAAAGAACTCTGGTATGGTAACAGTTAAGTGACAGTCCAATTCAGAATCATAGTGTATAGTTACGAAGAAGTGACTTTTAATTTCAACTACGCGAATTAACGTTATGCATAACTGGGTGATAAATCATAAGGGTAGGGGCTTTAAGTTATGTTTCTTGTGTTACACATTAATTTCTTGAGATGTAACTAATGCATGTAGCTTGGCTGGATATCTTCTGATCCATTTTCGACATTCAAAGTTTTCTTGTTTTTTTTTTTGTTATCCTATTTAAACAGTATGAGATAGTGTAAATTTACTTTATTTGTGAATAAAACTGTTCTTTTGATTTTATCTTAGTCTTACATGTCTTCAGTTAATCAAGTCTTATTAAAAGGGAATCTAGATTAGGAAGTAATAATAAAAGGGGAACTTGTTATGTTAAGTTTGCAGCCATGAGAACTGGCATATTTATGCAGCTTCAGTTATTTGTAATACCACTATACGATCAGTTAGAGCTGAAGTTCTTATCGGGAATAAACAAATGGCATGCGGTGATTGTTTTGACATGGCGGTCCTTTGGCACGTGGGTTCGGCAAATGACCCCACGCAATTCTGGGCTAATAGGCACCATGAAACACGCTTTTCATGCATTGCCACAATTTAATATCCAATTTTAGAAAATGATGGTAACCCACTGCAGAATAACACAAACTGTGACCAATAAGTTGGTTGGTTTGTTTTGTTTGGGATTAACGTCCTTTTCAACTACTATGTCATTTCGGAACGGCGTTATAGGGGCCGCAAATTTTGCCTCGCAAGTGTTCTTTAATGTGCAGACGGGCAAACGACTACACGGGACCAACGGCTTTACTTCCCTTCCAAAGGAAGTGTGTGATCTCAAAATTTTGCCCCTGAAAAAATCCTCGTCATCCTCGGCCAGGATCGAACCCACGTCCTCGGGCATCAGAGGATGACCAATAAGTAGGGCAAATCACCCCTCAAATTGAAAATGGGAACAACCTGATTATCAGCAACACCATCATGTTCCATAATATTCAGTTAACAGTAGTGCATGGTTTCGTGCGCCTATGATTCTTGATAAATTTATTATCGACTTTGTCTGTGCGGTGGTTTTGTGGTGTGTCAAGGAGCAGAGAATCAATATGAAGTTCTTGTACAAATTGGGTAAATCAGCAGGCGAAAGTCATGCAATGCTGAAGCAGGTTTATGGAGATGAAACTGTGAAAGAGTACAGCAACATGTGAAGCAAGCTGGTTCTTGGTTTCTCTTGCACGATAATGCATGACCACATACAACTTCTATAACAGTTTCTGGCTCAACATCAGGTTACTGAAATGTCACACCCACCGTATTCCCCAGACTTGTCAGCACCAGACTTTTTCCTGCTTCCACCACCTCTGAAAAGCAGTCTCACTTGCCTTGGTAGTTTATACATGTTCACTGTAATCCCTGGGGTGGCTAGGATATCCCATATGGCCCAAATTATCTGGGAATAGGAGGAGGAACACGACCAAAGCACTTTCCTAGTCTCCTAATTCTCCAGACCTGAAATCCAATCGAGCTTTTTGAATTCACCTCGATCGCCACCAATCTTTCACTGTTGCACCCTTCAGCTGCTGCTGGACGCATTGATACCAGTGGAACATTCCAGCATCATAACGACTCTCCCCCATGTTGTATAGCTGCTGTCCGTTTCCACACGGCAATTGTTATTGTTACCAGCCGGTGATCTTAATAATGCGGCTTGACTGTATATGTTTGTAAGTTTTGCTTCTTCTATTTGTGGTGTGATAAAAATTTTGTCATGGACCAGAGATTTCAATTCATTTGTTCTTTCTGCTTCTGATGTCTGATCCACCAATTGTGTCGTTTAGAAAGATGGAAAGAGAAGTACATTTTCTGCTTGTCCATTTTATTAAGATCTTCTAGTATACAGTACAAAATGTGTTGGCTGACTTCGTGTAATCATTAATGATATGTTGTTGAATTCATTTTCTTCATTTCCTATTTTAATATACCACTTTTCTTTATTTTCCTATTTCCTTGATCTAACGAGGTCACTGAAATCTGGCTCCCAACATCTGCGTTCAACCGGGTCTGTCTGTAATAATAATTGCTGAACAGAGAGAGAGAGAGAGAGAGAGAGAGAGAGAGAGAGAGAAAGAGAGTGTTGTGATCACCACAGGGGCGTAACTGGGGGGTGGGGTGTTCAGACAAACACCCTTTTATTTTTCTAATCTGTTTAAGTTCTATTGTTTTTCTTTGTTTCTACAAAAAAACTATTCTACATTTTATCCATTTTTATTTGCCCATGAAACAAAGCACTGGAAGACAATTGGCAAACAACAGTCTGAAGCGATGAAAAAAGATTCAATTTGAACAGTCCCATTGGATGACAGTTTTACTGGCATGACTTAAGACGAGATGAGAAAATCTTTCTAAACATCAACAAAATGGTAGAGGTAGAGGATAAGTTTGAGCAGCATTTGGATGGAACGGAAAAACTGACATTGCATTTATGAGTGTCTGAATGAATGCTGAATAAAATCAAGCTTTGTTTGAATATATTGGTGGTCCACCTCTTTTGCCATTTGTAGAAGATATTGGTGGTCCGTCAAGGACATTTCAACAGGACAATGCCCCTGTTCACAATGCTCACATTATATTTCAGTGATTTGTGGATAAAGGGGTTGAGTAATGGACTGGCCTCCTTATTCATGGAAAATGAATCCAGTGCAGAATCTGTGTGAGTTGTTAGCCTGTGAGGTTTATGAGGGGGAAAACAGTATGATATTGTCAATGATTTGAAGCATGCAATTATAACCAGCTGGAAAAGATTGAAATTTCTGTCAATAGAAAGTTAATAGAGTCAATCTCTGATCAAATTTTCAGTTATTTCAAAATTTGGGGGTGGTTGTAGCCCAGTTGCCTCGCTGATTAGAAATGATCATGGAGTTAAGCAACAATTGGGATGGCCAAATACTGGATGGGTGGCCACTAGTGGATTTCCATCTTGACCCCCCCCCCTCCCTCCTCATGCTTTGGAGTGCACTTAAAACTGTCAGTCCTGGCCGCTGCTGTCTTCTTACAACACATGTTAACTATCCATGGATTTGGCACCATATTCCCTCGAGGAACAGTTCCAGGTTATTGTTGGATTTGTACAGCAATAATCCAAACCCATCCTGACTAAGATTATTACAAAATCTGCTTGTTTTTTAGACTACTAGAAAATGTGCCTTTATATTTTTGTAACAGGCAAAATCATACAGCACAAGTAATTTGTTTTATTTTTCAAATAATCATTGTTACATTGCAAGAATATGTAATAAACAATCCATGATAGTCATATGTTCATTTGCTTTATTGCTTGATTACATACTGCATGGAAATCATGAACAGACTAGATGGGTTTATATTTATGTAATGCATCTTATTTATTTTCTAAATAAAGAAAACTAATATTTGCATGTTCTTTAAAATGGTAAAGGCTCTTGGTGTAGTAAAGCACCTGGGCAATATCTCAGAGCAGATATCACACTGTTAAACATTAATGTAATTATGAATAAATAGTGAAAAATAGTAAAGAAAATTCCACGGCCTGGACTCGAACTAGGGACCTTCGGGTTACCGTCCTGATGCTCTAACCACTAAGCCACCGTGGACATGGAAGCTGACGCTATCAAACATAGCGTCAGCATCAATGTCCACGGTGGCTTAGTGGTTAGAGCATCGGGACAGTAACCCGAAGGTCCCTGGTTCGAGTCCAGGCCGTGGAATTTTTCACTATTTATTCATCAATATCGGAGGTCATGGCGTGAAAAAATCCTCCAAAGACCATTTTCCAATTATTATTAATGTAATTAACTGCATTCAAAATACTAAGAAATGTGCAAAAATGATGTAAATTAATTCAGAATGTATATGCAGACTGAATTTACATACAATAGAATGTTTCCCCTAGAAAGAATCCAATCCTGTAAAAATGTATTAAAATAATATTTTTATATTACTAAAGTACTACTCTGAGTACTAAGAATGAAATACTACCATGGTTGTGGTGAAGTAACAGCATCAGCTTTGCATGTAAATATCCATTCCATTTCAGGCACATTCTTAGCAATAACAATTAAAATCCCATCTCGTCGAACAGGAGTTGCAAGATAAGTAAGAGCAGTTACCTACAAATATTAAAAACAAATGAAATAAAAATTAAATATAAAAAATAATATTGTATCATAAGAAACATAAGAAAGCACTTAAGAAAGGGAATCCAATTATAATTAAATTCCAGATATTGCAAAATAATCTTGTAAACAGTCAGCAACACAAGATTTTCTGTACTATTGTAAACCATTATAATGCACAAAGATATTGTTATTAATGAAGTTTTTCTCTACTGTAAACATTGCACAATACTATAATCATGCTTTCTATTCACGAAGGGCCTTTGAAAGGTGTTCGTTAACCCAATGTTTATCTATTTACCAAAAAAAATATATATATATATATTAATAATGATAAAACAAGATTAAACAGAGTATAAAAAACCGACTTTAATGAAACTTTCACTATCGCCTCGCTATATCAGACCATATCTTGAAAACTACTGAACCGATTTTGATGAACTTGGATTTATCCCTAACAAGGGAATCCCTCGAACATGTATGTCACAGGTTTCCACCAAATTGAAGTATGTTACTCAATTGAAGCTACAATAGATGCTTGCAAAATAAGAGAGTGCAGATTTTTGTTTTTTTTTTTCAAAATAAACCACGAAAACGAAAAAATTTGAGCACACATATTCATACAAGGACTCTGTTGTTAAAGCGGTGTATTAATGCGCTTAACGGAACTTCTTTCTTCCACTACTCACAGCAATAAGCACGGATCCAATTCAGATGAAACAGACAGCAGCAGATGGCAATTGAATGGTTTCTCAAATTTCTAAATAAACTTAGTTTTTAAAATAGATTATTACATTAGCTAATTGCCTTCCAGTAAAAAATGTCTAGAATAATTATTAACCATTTCCTTAATTTATTATTTCATTTTATTAAATAATTCGGTAATCAAACACGGAGCTGGCTTCATGTGCAACGTCGAGTAATATGTTGCGTTGGTGAGGGAGTATGTATCGCGGTGCTTTATAATTTTAAATAAAAATAGTATTCAAAGATGGCTACCTCATCTTATAAATTATTTCGAGACGCATAATTGTACAGCAAAATTAAGGTTTTATGCTTAATAACAGTGCTCTAACTGCAATTCTTTGGCGATCGCCGCTAACAAGTTTGCTTCCCCTTTTTCCGCCATGTTTTTTGAACTCTGCCGCACTTCCGGGGTGCTTCACTGCCGCTCAGCGCTATCGCTTCCACGGTGTGCTTGCGCACAAAAATAGGGTATCTGGGGTTCCCTTGTAAGTTGAAAGATACTTAATCCAATAAAAAAAGAATTATTGCAATTCGATTTCTAGTTTCTGAGAAATACGTGGACAAATATACGTACAAACGTACACACACATGAAATTTGGCATACTTGTTTAGAAGCCCACATAGACTAACATTTATGAATATTGTGCAATTCCAACAATATTACATATGCATCGAATTGATAACCTTTTTTTGAAGTCAGTTAATAATGCCAAACATTGCTGTTTCTTCTGTCCACTCTCAAATAGGGTAATTTCCCAAGTGTGTTTAAGGTAGAATAATAAACGACTTGGCCATATCCATGCAATATATAAGCTGGATCTAAAAAATCATTAGTGGCCAATGAATTCAGAATTTTGTCGTCCACGTTGTCAATAGAGGACCGGCATTGCCCGAGATAATTACACTTGTAGCCAGGTGTGTACTGGGAGCCGGCTTGCACGAGATTTTTCTTGCAGATATTTAATTTCGAGATATTTTGCGAGCAGTTTGTTGAATTCCAAAGACACAAAAAATTAGAAATAATTTTAATAAACAACTTAAAAAAAAATGAGGTTATCAATTCGATGCGTATGCATGTAATATTGTTGGAATTGCACAATATTCATATATGCCTGCCTGCCTGCTTTTTCATTCCACCGTCAAAATACGGTACTTTTTTTTAAGTTGTCTAAAGCAATTGTTGCTCAAACTTCTTTATGCTTTATGGATTTGGTACGCCAGTTCGAATAAATGTACAAATATTTGACAACAAAAGTTAAACAGTTTTCAGTTAAAAAAATTAATACAACTTTTTTCATAAGTTTTCAGTTAATACATCTGGTAACAACGGCAATACCAAATATTTTGATATTTCCAATATAGCTTTAACGTCTTTTTTAATCTGTTAAGGGATATTTTAAATGGAGATATCTGGACACCTGACATGGTTTCTGCGATCGATGTTAGACCCCCTACAAATACTAGATCAAATAATATCTTCAGTCTTAAACATAAATGGAGGACTGAAATTAGAAAGGTCAATCCTGTTTTTAAACTTATTAACAATTTTAAAGTCATTCTTTTAACTACTAACATCAACATCTATACAGATTCCCATAGATCAATATTTTATTAATTTTTTTTTTTTGATTAATCATCATATTTTTTTTAGTTTTGTTATTTATATGTTCTTTTATTTATATGCTTACAAGTTTTCATCAACCCCGTTTTTGGGCTTTGGCTGTTGGGGGACAACATGCAGGTATGACCCTTCGGTTTCTCGGAGGGTTCATTCCCCGCTGCAGCTGTTGTTGTTACATTATTATAAATTATAAATTATTATAAATTCTTTCATTTATATTTTTTTCTGTTATACTCTCTTGCTCTATTCGAAACTCCCATTGTTCAGATGTTTCCAATGCCTGTATAGCTTTTACTGTTTTAGCTGCAGAGTTTCTCTGACCATAATCATAGAAGGGATGTAGTGAAACTCTGTAGTTCTCTATGTTCCACTACATAATAGTGCCACTGCTGTTTTGGCTCCAAGCTTATTTTCCTGTTAACTTTTATTTACAAAATGATAAAATCTAAAATAAATGACAACGTATCAAAAATAAAATTTCAATTGTGCATTTATTAAACTTTACTGCCTTTTATTATTAATAAATTTAAAACAGAATTATACTCTTAAAAAAAAATAACAGTTTACGTATAATCAGAGAAAGAGTTTAAATATTAAGAGAGCAATTTGGAACTTTTTTATTCGTTTTACTTTTCACTGCATTACAAACATCTCTCCTAAATTCTCTATCCATAAAATAAAAACTAAAATATAATAAATAACACACGGTAAACAAAACACATTCGCTAAACACTTAAATTCTCATGGCCACTCCTTGCAGGACGTTAGTCTTTATATTCTTCATAACTTCCATAACAAAAAAGAAAGAAAGCAATTAAAGTCTTTTTCTCATGAAATTCAATTCCCTATAATAGCATTAATCTTTCATTACCTTTCCCTCCACTCCCCTCTCCCTCCAACTATTCTCTAATTTGTCAAGGGGCTTTCAACAGTTTTTTTCGGTGTCTTTGGCTTTCCCTCCCTCCCTCTAAAGGCCCCTGTATATAAGACGTCTTCTAAGCCCCTATTATCACTTTCACTATCTAAAAAGTCAGTGGTTTTTTTTTTTTTTTTTTTTACAGAATCTTACCACGCTGTGTTCATTTCTTTTTAATAAATTAATTATAAATTTAAAGAAACATTTTATCTACCATAATCATGATATGAGAGTACTATGATTATGCATCTATTTGATTTTTTTTTTTTATTCAATTTATTTTTTTAATATACTTGCTTTCATTAACAATTTATTTAACTATATAACAAAGAAAAAATAAATAATATTTGTTCTACAATATCTTTTAAATGAAATTAAATAAACGACTCAAACTGCAAAACAATTCCTGCGATGGAGCCAAATCTACAGCAGCGCCACAGTTTCACAAAAGTCCCGCGGAGACAATTTCGAGTGACTGCACACTTTAATGTTCGGGTGCAATTTTTTCTACAAATATCTCATCAAAAATTGTAAACTAAATGTTTTAGTTTACTTTTAACTGTAATAAAGAAATGTTATACAACAATTGGTTTCAGATAAGCATTAAATCTTCAGTAATAAAAAATTATTTTCTTCTATGTCAATGTAAAAGCATAAGGAAGTTCCACTACTTCCCTTCTATGATTATGCTCTGACCAATGCTCATTATTAATAATACTTGGAAACAAACATTCAATCTTCGCATTATCAGTTTCCAAAATATTCACATTCACATAGAATACAGTCAAAATGTATTTTTCTGAAATGTTTGGATCTGCTGTGATACCAAATAAGCTAGGCGATAACCCTGGCATGGCTCTGACTCTTTGTGTTTTTTATTAAATTTTGAAATATCTTAAAAATAAACACATGAAAATGCTTAGCATTAATGCAGTAAAAATTCTTAATGAAAATTCGAAAAAGAAATTTTTAAAGGCTCACAATGGATGGATCTCTCCAAGTATGCCACTGCTAGTCTAAATAATTTCTTAGTCACGTAATCTTACTTTCGATGTACACTTGATGTTGTTGCAATTCCCACTCTTCTCTCGATGTCTTAAAGCAAAACTTGGCCATTCATCACTTTGTGTAGTCTAGCGGTCACCGATTCTTCTATTTACATGCTAACCATTTGCTCAATACAGTACGGAGCTAAAGGAGTGCTTCCTCTGTCGTCTTTCCACTCTTTCTCAATAGTCTGCTAACTCTCCATTATCTCCAGTTACTGATAATTTTTAAAGATTTTCAAGAAACTGTTAAGTACTAAGAATTCCCAATTCTAAGAAAAGCCTGAAAAACAGGAATTCTATGCATTGTTAAAAATAGAAACTTATCTATATTCACAAACTTTGCCTTGCATTGTTGGTCACGAGATATATAAGGTCTTTATAATTAAAGTTCCATTTTGACATGGCCATAAAAAAACCCTACTGGACCAATAAAAAGCTATAATACTTGGTAATATTATACAAGTGGGCACGGGAAGTTAATACCCACCAAAAAAAAAATTAGTTCAAAAGGTCACCACCAGCATGGAATGGCGCTCTATGCAATATTCGTATACGAAATTAGACACGAAGACACAAGTTAACAAGTCTTTAATCGTTAATAAAATTAGTTACATGTTGAATGTGGCCTCCTCCATTTACTGAAAGCAGATTACACCGGATTACTGCGTTCTCAACTGTAGCTCGTAGCATATCAGGAGGAATGTTGCGCACCTGTCGGCGTATCACATCTAACTAAGTAAATTCATTAAGATAAAATCTCTATTATATAATTGAGACTTTATGCTATAGTTTTTGTTTTTTTTGAGAGATGTCTATATTATTGATAACAGCTGATTGGTCCTTGCTGTTTTATCATGGGGTACTTTAAAACACAGAGTACATTAACAGCCTATTTCTCGAAAAGTTTTGAAACTATCAAAATGAACAAATTACATTAGTTAGCTCTGTGCTCAATGGAAGCAGTATGTGAAACCTATGTTTTATTTGAAGTCTCACTGAATTTGAAAAGCCTCGCAAACATCGATGTTTTTCCGTTGATCAACATGCTTTTACAGAGATTTTATAGAGAAAAATGGACATCTGGCGGCAGATTGGGGAAATCGCTCTCTCACACATTTTAGCATTGAAACCACAGATATATAGTAAATGTATATATATCTGTGATTGAAACAGAGCAGCACGCTCAGGCCTTGTTAATCTCGAAGGCCTCGTCTTACCTCAATCCAATGCTTCTTTTAATGCTTGTTTTGATGAGATAATTAAATATTATTATTTTTTTTTTTTTACAAAAATTGGATAAAATCAATTAGATGAAAGCTAGTTTCAGGAAAAATTTATTAAAATCACGCGGCAGAATTAAATTAGTTAAAAAATTATTTAGGTAAAGTTGGCGCAAATAATGCTTAAACTTGCAACAACAATGAAAAACTGCTTCCGTAACGCTTTATGGTGTCGTTTTTGCATCACATTTTAACATGATAATGTTTTAAAGCTGGACATCATTCTACAAAAAAGCATAGAATTTAAAGTGAAAATAATTACAAAAATAGTACTAACGTTTATCACTTTGCTAATTTTAGAAGTCCTTATTTTATAATAGTTAAAATATTGTTATGCCTGAAATAATTTCTTTATGATTTGAATGAGGTTTTAATTGTTTTTAATGATTTTAATTGTTTTGCATAACAATATTTTAACCATTATAAAATAAGGACTTCTGAAATTAGCAAAGGGTAGAATCTTGTGGTGTCTATAAATTAACATGAAAGATTTGTGGAGTGTTTTACGTAGGATCTACGAAAAGATCATTTAGAGAACGGTATGACGACCATCGCAGATCGTGGGTGAATGGAGATCGTAAATCTGCATTCGCGACACATCTGATTGAAAAGAAACACCCATTCGCCGAAATCAAAGAAATTATGAGTATTATAAAACATTGAAAAGGACCAGAGACGAATCCTCACGTTGGAAACTTTAGAAATCAGAAAACATGTACTAGCAAGAGAGGCGTTACTTTTAAACAACCAGACAAGTTTTGTAAAGAACCCGATCCTGGATGTAGTAAATGAAGTGATCAACAGCAAGAATCGAAATCGGCCACATGAACAATAAATATCGATTGTTGGAATATCGATTATCACGATGATTACTCTGCTTCTAAGAGCCTTTTAGTATTATGTTATCTAACGATTTTGTTTATTTTGTCTTTAATTTTGTTTTATTTTTTTATTTTTTTATTTTTATTTTTTTTAATTTTATTTTCTATGATCGGCTAACTTATGATTATATAATTTATCTACACATGGCAGTACGAGTCATGAACTGTGTAATTCGGACGAATAACATTCCTTGTTAAACCCCACGGTTGAAATTTGCATTTCAATTGGTGGGGTATGTCAATAAATTTGTGAACGAGATTAGCCTGAATTGTAAATGTATTGTTTCCCTGAAGATGTAATTATTACGAAATGCGTAGGCAATTAAAAATTCTACCCTTTGCTAATTTTAGAAGTCCTTAATTTATAATATTTACAAGCAAAGTCGACCATTATGCAGATACTTAATATTTTAACTGTTATCCTTTTCAATTAATGTTTTAAGATTGGAATTATTAATTGCATTTACTTTTAAAATAAATTTATATTGGAAAAATAAGTAAAGTTACATATGCTTAAGTTTTCGAGTTTTCGCTTATTTTTTCTCTTTTCCTGATTATTTTGATTTATTAAACAGTTCCTTAACTTTAGAGCATGATGAATGCGCATGTTAAAAGCGTAATAATTTTCTGAATGGTACTGACGAAAACATCTGTTAAAAATTTATGAACTAGACCACAGAAGTGATTGATAACTTGCTTCCTATCTTTGATTGATAAATTAATTTGGATGATATTTGAACTCGCCCTCTAAAAATTACATGGTAGAGAAATTACCCCTCCCCCTCCACAATCAAAGATGATTTTGAATGATTTTAAAATTAATTTGACCACATAGTCATTACTTGATCCCCATCCCTCCCCTTTGTGGTCATAAGTGGTCAAATCCTGACTCCCCCCCCCCAAAAAAAATGGCCATGTGGTTTATGAATGTTCCCTTATATGTCAGTAGTTATTAAACAAATCAATGCGTTCAATTTTTTTTTTATAAATTTCATTGACAGAATTAAAGTCATGCAAGTCATGAAATCAAAAATACCCACAATTTTTATTTCAAGACATGCATACGTGGTTAGATGTTTCTTATGATCGATTACCATTATTTCGTTTCATCTGCTCATACCTCTCTCTTTATTCATAAACTGAAGTTTCAAAATGAGTAGCACACAGCACTAGCCCACGTTTATAAAATTATTAGCAGAGGACCCAGCGTTGCTCAGGATAATTACACTTGTAGGTAAACAGAACAATCTCAAGAAGTTAAATTATAACTCCAAATTGGTTAAATAATAACTCAATGAATATAACACAGAGCGAAGGAACTATCCATTCTATGAAAAATCCGACAAAAAGAAATTCTAGGGAATATTCAGGGACTTCATTTGCCTCTTCTTGGCTTGCCTCAGATTAAAATGATATGCATCTTCACCAATGGGGAACATCACTGGATACTTTAGACCCAAGTTTTTCTTGCCCTCTTATACCCTCTTGCTCTATTCAAAACTCCCTTTGTTTAGATGTTTCCAATACCCATATAGATTTTTCTGTTTTAGCTGCACAGATTCTCTGACCAATACACGTTTTTTCTCTTTCCTTTCCAGGCACAAAAATTTTTGCCAGTCGTCTGGACGTCTGATAGGGAGCTCAAGGGAGACACGTCTGACTTCTTTGCCTCCTCAATAGATGCTGCCTTATTATGTCCTGTCACTGCATCATCATTTTATGCTCATTATTAATAATTCTTGGAAACAAACGTTCAGTCATTGCATAATCAGTATCTTAGTTTCCAAAATAATCACATTCACACAGACTGGAGTCAAAATGTATTTTTATGAAATGTTTGGATCTGCTGTGTTACCAAATAAGCTAGGTGTTAACCCCAGTGTGGCTCTGACTCATTGTTTTTTTGATTAAATAAACATATAAAAACGCTTAGAATACAGTAAAAATTCTTAATGAAAATCCGAAAAAAATGTTTTAAACGCTCACAATGGATGGACCTCTCTAAGTATGCCATTGCTAGTCTAAATAATTTCTTAGTCACGTAATCTTACTTTAGATGTACAATTGATGATGTTGCAATTTCCACTCAATGTCTTGAAGCAACTTCAAACAAACATTCTCTCGATGTCTTGAAGCAAAACTTGGCCATTCATCACTTTGTATAGTCTAGCGGTCACCGATTCTTCTATTTATAAGCTTACCACACAGAGCTAAAGGAGTGCTTCCTCTGTCATCTTTCTACTCTTTCTCAAAGTCTGCTAACTCTCCATTAACTCCCGTTACTGATCATTTTTAAGATTTTCAAGAAATTGTTAAGTACTAAGAACTCTCAATTCTAACCAATTTGTGCAAATTTATGCTTTGTTACAAATTGAAACTTATCTATATTGCATAAACTTTGTGTTGAGATTGTTATAATGATATAACTGTTAAATGTTCAAATTAGAGGGAGCAACTTTTTAATGCTTTGAACGTGGTCTCTCTATGTTCTTTCATTATATATTGTCTTTGCAGTAGACCGATTCGGGAGTTGACAAATCGTTTCCTTTAAAATAAACCGTTTTTCTTTTTATCGTCGGCTGAAGTATCAGTTAATTCCTAGCAAATTATCACTAAAGAAACCTAACAAGGTTATGGGCCCAGAACGATTCACTGTGCGTGCTATGTGAGGATGGAGTAACTGAACATTGTGACTAAAGGTGAGCCAGGAGCTGACGAGACGAAAAACTTTCGGTTTTGGAGCCATTGCGTGCGGCGACCACAGCCAAGGGAGGAAAGTGCGAATGCGGGAAAACGACGGACAGATAAGTACATTAGTGAAAATAAAAATAAGTGACAATGAAATCGAATCAGTCAATTACGTCATTGGGCATTGAAAAGTTAACAGAGACGAACTATGAATCGTGGAGCTATAACGTAAAAATGTTGTTATATGATCGGGGATTATGGCCTTTTATCGACGGTTCAGTGATGCTGTTTCCCGAGATGGCCACTCAAGAGCAGAAGGAAAAACATGAGTTAAAAACTCAACGAGCTCTATCAACGATTGCTATGACTGTAACACAGACTGTGCAGAGACTGATTAAAGAAGCCAAAACGGGAAAGGAGGCATGGGAAATTTTAAAAGAGATGTACGAGCCGAAATCGAGAGTGCGAATCCTTGGATTGAAACGAACATTCGTGAATATAAGACTTGGTGAGGACGAGAGCGTGAGCTCATATCTCAGACGGTTGAGAACGTGTGCTTTGCAATAGAAGAAGCTGGTGTACCCGTAGTCGACAGTGAGCTAGCGTACATGATGACAGCTGGTGTATCTGCTTTGTACGATTTAATTGTCACACAGTTCAACACACTGGAAGATGAGAAGTTCACCTCAAGAGCAGTTGGGCAGGCTCCATTAGTGGAATATGAGAGAAGAAATTCCAGGATAAAGGAAGAGGAAAGGGAAACAACAGGACAGGCTTACACAACAACTAGGAAGAAACCTCCAAGACTGGATCAACCAAATAAAACAAAATTCAAAAGAAAATGCTATCACTGTGGCAAGTATTGTCGGATCAAAGCCAAGCAAGATGGGGAGGATGCTAATAAAAGCACAGACAATAATGAGAAAAGGAACACAATGATTACGGCATGAATGGATAGTGGATAGTGGTGCTACTCATCATTTTTCGCACAGAAAACACTGGTTCCAGAATATGAAGACCAGTACTGAAAAGAAGGTGGCTGTAGGAAATGGAACATGCGAAATCATGGGATACGTTGACAGAGATGCAGACTAATGTTAATGGAAGAAGAGAAATAATCTTGCTGCAAAATGTGTACTATGTGCCTCAACTAAGAAGAAACCTGATGTCAGTGAGCACCATGGACAAAAACAAGTATGAGGTGAATGTCAAAAATGGTGAAATGTACATTAACAACCCCTCTGGAAGGCTCATTGCTACTGCAAAAATTAAGAATGACTTGTATGTCATGAATGCCCAAGCATCGAAGGTATGTGAAAGGGAATTGAATAGTATGGAAAAAGGTATGGATTTGGAGTTGTGGCATAGGAGATTTTGTCACATTAATTATGGAGATTTGGAAAAGATGGCAAAAGGAGACTATGTTCGTGGGTTTAAGAGAGTCAAACCAAAGACAATCAAGTGCCAAGACTGTTGCATTGGGAAAGCAACGAGAGCCAGTCATCCACCAGTTAATGGTAGCCAATCTAAAGGCATCCTGGAATTGATTCACATGGATTTGTGGGGACCAAGCCCCGTAAGCACTACTGGTGGAAGAAAGTATTTTATATCATTCATAGATGATTACAGTCGGAAGACAGAAGTAATCCTACTAAGAAGAAAGGACGAAGCATTCAAAGAAATAGAAAAATATGTGACAAGAATAGAAGTACAAACTGACCAAAGGGCGAAGCAGATAAGAACCGAACAACGGACTGGAGTTATGCAACCGAGATGTGAGGGAGTTCTGTCAGAAAAAAGGAATTCATCATGAAGTGACGAACATCTACTCACCGGAAATGAATGGAGTAGCAGAATGGCTAAACAGGACTGTTACTGAGCTTGTGAACACTACAATTCACGCAGAAAATTTGCCAAAGCATTTGTGGGGTGAAATTCTGATGACAGTCGTGTATGTTAAAAACAGAAGTTCACATAGTAATGTTAAAGACATGGTACCATTTGAAAAATATTTTGAGTTCAAACCAAGTGTGAGACATCTGCGAGCTGTCGGATTGATTGCCTATGCACACATACCAAAACAAAAAAGAGGGAAACTCGATCCAAAAGCATGCCGTTACATTATGGTAGGTTACGCAATGAACACTAAAGGACATAGGTTGTGGAAATCATGACCAAGTGAGGTCATTGAAACAAAGCATGTTTATTTTGAGGAAGGAGCATCGAGAGATGACTATGAAGATGGCGTTCTGCATGAAGATAAAGGTAACATAGACAAACAAGTAGTGTTCGAGGAAGAGGAAGACCAGACGGATCAACCAGAGCTTACAGAAGAAGCTACGGATGAAACCTCAAGAGAAATTAAACAGACTCGAACCAAGGTAATAAGAAACCCATGGGGCAGAAAGGGGAACCTAAACAACCAGAACTAAATAACATTGAACTGATAGTTCCTGAAACAATTGAAGAAGCAATGGCAAGTGAACAAGCCTTGGAATGGAAAAAAGCCATGGAAAAAGAACTTCAGACTCATGAAGAAAGAAAAACTTGGACGTTGACAAAATTACCAGAAGGGAAAAAGGTATTATCATGCAAATGGATTTTCACAATAAAAGAGAACAATAAAGACAAGACTCCTCAGTTCAAAGCAAGACTAGTAGCGAGAGGGTTTGATCAAAGACCCGGAATTGACTATGAAGAGACGTTCTCTCCAGTTGTGAATTTTTCCCTCATTAGATCAATGATAGCGCTTGCAGTGAAAAATGGATGGATAACTAGACATATAGATGTCAAATGCGCTTACCTGTACGGCCCAATCGAAGAGGAACTATATATGAAACAACCTCAAGGATGGGAAATTGAGGGGAAACAAGACCACGTACTAAAACTTCAGAGAGCAATATACGGCCTGAAACAAGCCGGAAACAGTTGGCATAAAGAATTGGAAAAGACATTGCTAAAAATGGGATGTAAGAAAATCAAAAGTAGTAATTGCATAAACACATACAAGGAGGAAGCAATATTACTTGTATATGTGGATGATATAGCAATTTTCTCAAAAACAAAAGAAACGATGGAAGAAATAATGGAGAAGATTTCAAAAGTATACACATTCAAGGATTTGGGAGAAATCACAAAGTTTTTGAATATAAAGTTCGAGCGTGACCCAGCAAGAAACATAAGCATGAGCCAAACAGATTTTATCAACAAATTACTGAAGTTTGGAATGGAAGAAACGCGGCGTGCAACTACTCCAGCTGACCAAGGAACGAAATATTCAATAAATGGAGAAGAATGTGAAGAAAAATGTAAGCGTATGTTTAGAGAAGTGATAGGATCTCTATTGTATTTGGCAGATAGAACGAGGCCAGATATAATGTTCGCAACCATAGAACTATCACAATATGTTGAAGAACCGAGCAAACAACATTGGGAAACTTTCAAACACATTCCGAGATATCTTGGAAGCACTAAAGAATACAAGATGTGATACTAAAACAGGAACGAAGAGGGGTTGACAGCATACAGTGATGCTGATTGGGCTGGGAGCACCAAGGATCGACATTCCTTCAGTGGAACTGTTATAACTCAAGCCGGAAATCCTGTAACATGGAAAGCATCCAAGCAGAAATGTGTTGCATTATCAAACATGGAGAGTGAATACATAGCTATGAGTGAAACACTGCGCAAACTCGTCTGGATCAACAGAATACTCAAGGAACTTAAGGGGAAGTGAACCTGTGATAATGTTGTGCGACAACAGATCAGCCATGATGTTTTCTAAAACCTACAAAGCACATCAATACAAGATATAATTTTGTGAAAGATCTTGTTGAGAATGGTGATGTCGTAATAAATTATGTGCAATCAAGTGAGAACTTAGCAGATATAATGACTAAAAGGCTGAAGGGAACTACAGTATATACTTGTGTATAAGCCGACCCACGCATAGGCTGACCCTGTTTTTGAGCCCAAAAAGTTGAAAAACGCCTTGACCCGCGCATAAGCCAAGGCAAAAAAGGAAAAAAAAAAAAAAAAAGATTTGAATCACCCTACATAATTTTTAAAATTACAATACTTAACAGATACAAAAAAATTATTTGAAGAGATTTATATTCTATAAACCATTTTTCGATCAGGGTTTCAATTTTGTTTCGATCATCTTTCAGTATGCCTAACGCCTTTTTATTTTATTTATGTATTTTTGATTTGATTTTTGATTTTGGAAATCGATTCCTGATCTTTTTTTGTGTACGTAATAATATATTTTAATGGGAGGCATTGGAAGATGGAGCTGTGAGGAAGACCTTTGCAGAAGAATACTGTTGAAGAGGAGTGGCAGTTGTTTAAAAGTGCTATGGTTACTTCGGCTGCATTGTGCTGTGGTCGTAAGCGGCTGAGTGTGGCGCAGGGCGATGAGAAAAGGACTGCATGGTGGAACAATGAGGCCCAAGAAGCTGTCAAGGCAAAGAAGGAAGTCTATTTGCTATGGCTTGCAAATAAGTCAACTTCGAGTCAAGTGCGGTACACTGAGGCGCGAAAAACAGCAGCAAAGACAGTATCAACAGCTAAAGCCAAGGCCTGGGAGAAGTTCGGGGAGAAACTGGAGGCAGACTATGGTTCAGCAAACAAGGTGTTCTGGCAGACCGTGCGCCGCCTCCATGGAAAGAAGTCTCTTTCATCACAAACTATTAAGAGTTCAGATGGGAGGCTTCTGAAAACGAAGGAGAGCGTATTGCATAGGTGGAAGGAATACTTTGCATCTCTTCTTAATCTGGTGACAACAACAACTGAGGCATACGAGGTGCATCTTGGAGCGAAGAATAGTTACGGTAGTATCACTGAAACAAAAGTCATATGGGCAATTAAGTCCCTGAAGACTGGCAAAGCTGCAGGTGATGATGAAATCCGGTCCGAGATGTTAAAGGCCTTAAATCAGGATGGTATCCTGTGGCTGACTTGAGTGTGTCAGGTTGCTTGGATATCTGGACAGGCCCCTAAGCAATGGCAGACAGGAATTGTGATCCCTATATTCAAAAAGGGAGATCGGAGAGATTGCAACAACTATAGAGGCATCTCTTTGCTCAGCATTCCTGGGAAAGTGTACGCTAAGTGTCTGGAGAAGAGAAGTCGGGAAATAGTCAACTCCAAACTGTCGGGGGAGCAGTGTGGTTTCCAACCTGGCCGAAGCACGACGGATCACATCTTTGCTCTAAGGCAAATCTTTGAGAAATCCTGGGAGTATGCAAAAGAGGTCTACGCTTGCTTTGTGGACATCGGAAAAGCATATGACAGACTTCCTCGGGAGAAGCTCTGGCAAGTGTTGCAAGAGTATGGAGTGGATGGGCAGTTACTGGTTGCTATCATGTCTCTGTATGAAAGCTCCGAGATGTGTGTCCGGATAAATGGCATTAAGTCAAAACCGTTCACCGTGGGTGTTGGACTCTGCCAAGGGTGCGTACTGTCGCCCCTCTTGTTCATTATTTTTATGGACTGGATAGACAGGGGCAGCCGAGGTGATGAGCGTGTTTGTGTGGGCGACGGCCTGGTGGAGAGGTTGCTCTTTGCTGACGACCTTGTCCTCCTTGGGTCTTCTCGCACGAACCTTCAGCATGCACTAGACCGGTTTGCAGCCAAATGTGAAGAAGCTGGGATGAAGATCAGTGTGGCTAAAACCGAGGTTCTGGTCCTTTCAAGACAGCCTGCTCAGTGCACTCTCCATGTTAGGGGAGCCTCATTGAGACAGGTGGAGAAATTCAAGTATCTCGGTATTGCATTCACGAGTGATGGATGGCAGGAGAAAGAATTGGATGCTCGGATCGGTGCAGCAAGCTGTGTCAGACGTGAACTGTGGCGATCTGTGGTAACGAAACGCGAGCTGGGTAACAAAGCCAAGCTATCCGTCTTCAAATCTATTTTTGTCCCCATTCTCAACTATGGTCATGAGGCTTGGGTAATGACCGAAAGAGTGTGATCGCGGGTACAAGGGGCCGAAATGAGATTTCTGAGAGGTGTGGCAGGTGTTACCCTACTAGATAGAGTGTACAGCAGCACAATAAGGGAATCTTTAGGTGTTGAGTTGCTACTTCTCCGCATTGAGAGATCTCAGTTGCGCTGGTATGGCCACGTGATACGGATGCCGCAAACTAGTCTTCCTAGGCAGTTGTTATTTTCCAAGCCAGTGGGTGGGTAAGAGACCAAGGGGTCGGCTTAGAACCAGGTGGCTAGACTACATGGAGAATCTGGGTTCGAGTCGCTTGGATATTACCAGGGAGGAAATGCGCCTGATGGCGGAAGATTGCGATCGCTGGAGATCCTCCATACGGCTGCTGCCCCCGCGACCCTAACGGATAAGCGGGTTTGAAAAGTAAGTAAGTAAGTAAGTATAACCATATTAACTTTCTTTATTAAAACGTTCTTGGACTATTTTCAAGTTTGGGGCAAACTTCCGCCCCTAGGCCTATCTCAGTTTGCGTTCAAAGTCGAAGCAGAGTTTACCTTGACCCCCTTAAATTGTTTTACACACGATTTGAATCACCATATATAATCTTTAAAATTACAACGCTTAACAGAACCAAAAAGATTATTTGAAAAATTTTATATTTTATAAACCATTTTTCGATCATGGTTTCAATTTTGTTTCGATAATTTTTCAGTAGGCCTATCGGATTTTTATTTTAGTTATGCATTTTTGATTTGATTTTTGGTTTCGGAAATTGATTCCTGATCTTTTTTTGTGTATGTAATAATATATTTTAATTATAACCATATAACTTTATTTATTAAAAAAATGGATGGAAAATTGAGGAAAAAGACGTGAAATACTGTACTGTATATTGTTTATAATCGAACAATGTGCTGTTAAGGTCTATTATATTTCATATGCTAGTGCTTGGCGATAGTATCGATGGTAGCTCATGTATCGATGTTCAAAAAGTTTCGAAATCGAATTTTTTAGTCTTCTTGAATCTTCGATGCTTCGATGTTCCATTTTGAATACCTTAACTGTTTAGATTAATGTATTTACAGTATGTATTGCAATGAGAGAACACCTAAAATGCACTGGTTTCGTTTGAAGCCCCTCTCCCTCTCATATTTTTTCCACCACAGCCTTTTAGAGATTCTCATTATGCTGCAAAGAGAAAGAATACTTTTATCTTATCAGAAATTTATTTATGCAGTGAAAGGGTTAATAAATGAAATCTAAACGAATTAATAAATAAAATTATTGCTTAGTTTTTTGTAAACTCCACTTATAAGAATTTTCATCAACTCTGACCCGCGCATAGGCCGAATGTGGTTTTTAGGGGTCATTTTTTGGAAAACAAAATTCGGCTTATACACGAGTATATACGGTAGTCATAAGAGGATGTGCAAATTAATCAATCTTGAATAATTGTTCCTATTTTTTTATCTCACCAACCTCCCCCGAAGAAATTATAAAAATTATACATCAACTAAAACCTTCGGTTACTACTGACCCCCTCGGATTTCGAGCAGATATAATAAAATCAGTAGCCTCTAGCTTAGCAACTCCCCTGTCTCACATTTTTAACACCTCTATTGTTTGTGGAACCTTTCCTAAGAGTCTTAGACGTGCTAAGATTATCCCTATATTTAAACAAGGAAATTCAATGGAATTTGGTAACTATCGACCCATCTCAATTGTTCCTGTATTTTCTAAAATTTTCGAAAAACTCTATTTTAGTCGTTTATCTAACTATGTGTTTAGTAAAAAATTAATCTCCTCGGCACAACATGGCTTTACACCAAAACGTGGTACCGACACTGCTATTTATGAATTAATGGAATATATAACAATGAATATGACCGAAAACAGGCATGTAATTTCTATATTCCTGGACTTCTCAAAAGCCTTTGATTCTGTCCCAATAAACCTCCTGATTTATAAACTTTCCAACTTCTATAACATACGGGGTCCCCCACTAAACTGGCTAACTGAATTTTTAACCGATCGCCAGTATACTTTAACTTTAGGAAATATAACCTCCAGAACTTTAGTACGTAACCTAGGTGTTCCCCAAGGATCAATACTATCTCCGCTGCTTTTCAGCCTTTTTATAAATGACCTATCACATGCTCTTTCGCCCTCTTTCACTATCTTTTATGCTGATGATGTTACTCTCTCTTATGCTGATAGTACAATTGCGAATCTACAAACTTCTATCAATCAATCCCTGATTATTTTAAGTAATTGGATCCAATTAAATCAATTATCTCTTAACCTTAATAAAACTAAATTCATGATTTTTGCACAACGGAATAAACAATCTGTACCTCGTGAATTACCCATTTACTACAATTCTCAACCTCTGTCCTATACTGAAACTTTTAAATTCTTAGGATTGCATATATCCCCGGATTTATCATGGAACAATCACGTAAAAGAATTATCTAAGACTCTTAGTAAACGACTTGGCATAATCTCGCAGCATCACTATCTTCCATCTAGAATATTATTACTATTATACAGTACACTGATACATTCAACTATCTGCTATGGAATTCAGTTCTGGGGCTCTACCTCTAAATTTAACTTAACAAAAATCCTACGCATTCAAAAAAGGTTTCTTAGAATTCTTCTGAAGCTCCCAACACGTTCTCATGTATCGCCCTACTTTGAATACTATAAAATATTAACTATTTCTCAAATATATATCCAACAATTACTAACGTTTATATTTAAAATTATTAATGGACATTTAATTGTATCTAATCCTCCAATAATACTTCATCAACAAGATTTTCACAATTACCCTACCCAATTTGCCTCCTCAATAAGATGCCCATTAACCCGTCGAAATTATCATAACAACTGTGTTTCTGTTGCTGGTATAAATTGGTGGGCCCGTTTACCTGAACATCTGCAGCAAGCTCCAACCCCTGCCTCATTTAAAAGAAAGTTAAAGCCCTTTCTAAATACATCCAGCCACTCCTCTTCCCTCTAATTCTTAACCTTATATAACTTTATTCTTTGCCAATGTATTAATGAGATAGTAACATTTCTTATACAGTCAATTCTCGTTAATCCGAAATTGGTTAATACGAAATTCCGGTTAATAAGAAAACATTTTGTGGCCCGTCCCCGAAAAAGCAATTACTATGTAAAATTCTCTGCTTTATACGAACATATTTTTACTAAAATACGGTTTATACGAAAGAAAATTTCATAATTTTATTGAAAAATAGTACTTTTAGGAACAATTTTAATGATAAAATTTCAGATTTCGAAGTGTAAATTTAATAAAAATAATTTTCAAAGTCATTTCATATGTAATTGCTTCTGAATTACAGTATTCGAATAAATGAATACTCGATTTTTTAATCAGTCGATATTTTTATTCGATTATTCGATAAAAAAACATCGGTTATTTAGTCGAAGTTTTCAAACTAACGAATCACGTGCTTTCAAACTAACGGGAAATCTGAATCACGTGCTTTCAAGCTAACGGGAAATCTGATTCGCTAAATCTGA
>JAHWFO010113782.1:639906-679650 GCA_023313115.1 Rhysida immarginata | reverse complement strand
CTGTCATATGCTTTTTCGAGGTCCACAAAGCAAGCGTAGACCTCTTTTGCATACTCCCAGGATTTCTCAAAGATTTGCCTTAGAGCAAAGATGTGATCCGTCGTGCTTCGGCCAGGTCGGAAACCACACTGCTCCCCCGACAGTTTGGAGTCGACTATTTCCCGACTTCTCTTCTCCAGACACTTAGCGTACACTTTCCCAGGAATGCTGAGCAAAGAGATGCCTCGATAGTTGTTGCAATCTCTCTGGTCTCCCTTTTTGAAGATAGGGATCACAATTCCTGTCTGCCATTGCTTAGGGGCCTGTCCAGATATCCAAGCAACCTGACACACTCGAGTCAGCCACAGGATACCATCCTGATTTAAGGCCTTTAACATCTCGGACCGGATTTCATCATCACCTGCAGCTTTGCCAGTCTTCAGGGACTTAATTGCCCATCTGACTTCTGTTTCAGTGATACTACCGTGACTATTCTCCGCTCCAAGGTGCATCTCGTATGTCTCAGTTGTTGTCGTCACCGGATTAAGAAGAGATGCAAAGTATTCCTTCCACCTATGCAATACGCTCTCCTCCGTTTTCAGAAGCCTCCCATCTGAACTCTTAATAGTTTGTGATGAAAGAGACTTCTTTCCACGGAGGCGGCGCACGGTCTGCCAGAACACCTTGTTTGCCGAACCATAGTCTGCCTCCAATTTCTCCCCGAACTTCTCCCAGGTCTTGGCTTTAGCTGTTGATACTGTCTTTGCTGCTGCTTTTCGCGCCTCAGTGTACCGCACTCGGCTCGAAGTTGACTTATTTGCAAGCCATAGCAAATAGGCTTCCTTCTTTGCCTTGACAGCTTCTTGGACTTCACCGTTCCACCACGCAGTCCTTTTCTCACCGCCCTGCGCCACACTCAGCCGCTTACGACCACAGCACAATGCAGCCGAAGTAATCACAGCAGTTTTAAACAACTGCCACTCCTCTTCAACAGTACCACGATCACTGGGAAGTTCTTTGAAACTTGAAGATATGTTATCTGCAAAGGTCTTCCTCACAGCTCTATCCTCCAGTGCCTCCCATTTGATGCGCCAAGTTTGTCTGAACCTAGTATTTCGCTTGGTTGGCATGGATTCAGAGAACCGCAAAGTGCAGACAACAAGGTGGTGATCAGTTGATAGTTCTGCCCCTCTTCTCACACGAGTATCCAACACTGATCGGAATAAGTCAGCTGAAACAATTACAAAATCAATCAGTGACTTCTGGTCCATTGCATCCCTGTACCAGGTATACTTATGGACATCCCTGTGCTGGAAGAAGGTGTTTGTGATGGAAAGTCCATTGTTGCAACAGAGATCCAACAAGCACCTCCCATTCGCATTTAAATCGGGGTCACCATTCCTCCCAATCACGCCTTTCCACGTTTGGTCATCAGCCCCTACGTGTGCATTGAAGTCGCCCATCAGGATGACAGAATCTGCACTCCCTCTCCTGCTAAGAGCAGCATCAACTTCATCTAGAAAAAGTGGGTACTCTGTGACTGCATTCGGAGCATATGCAACGAATAGAGAGAGAGACCGTTTCCCTATCTGAAGTCTCAGGAGACACAGTCTTCCACCTAAGGGGGTCCAATCTGCAACATAATCTGCCAGCCGGGGACTTGTGAGTATCCCCACTCCCGCCTGGGCAGTCATGTTAGGGTCGACACCAGAGTAGAAAAGCTTCCACCCTCCTTCTAAGTCCACAGTTCCAGAACCCGGACGTTTCGTAGAGGTAATACCTATGATATCCAGTCGATACCGTTGAACATGGGATAATAATCTGTGCAAGATGCATGGCTCATAGCATGTCAGAGATTATACAGGAATTCGGGTTTCCGAGGTCAACAGTGTATAGTTTGGATCTTCAATATCGCAGAGACAATATTTCCATAGACATAAACTACTGCACAGGATAAACACAAGTGTTTGACGAACGGACATCATGTCATCTCAGTAGAGCCATGCGGGTCCATGGACTGCCTACAGTGAGTCAGATCACTGCCAATTTGAATGTGGGGTATCAGGGACCCATTTCTACCAGGACTGTATGGAGACAAAGGGGGTGGCCGTGGCCTGGTTGTCTCGTCGGTTGGCTTGCCAATCGATGGAGTTCAGCAACTTCAGGTGCGGCCAGCTGCTGGTTGGGTGACGGCCAGGGCTTGAGGGCCACCGCTGGTGGGACAGCTATTTGGGGCGCGGCTGTTGGAGGACTTTGGTCTGACCCATTTGCCGATTGACCATAGCTGGTTTCCCAGCGGTTGGTGACAGCCTCTGGTTCGTTTATCCCCAGCAGCTTTTCCATCATGAAACCCCCCGTGCTTCGGAGGGCACGTTAAGCCGTCGGTCCCGGCTGCTACTGTCATCTCGTAGCAGTCATTTATAATGGGATTGCGCAAAACTCCCTCGTAGGAGTAGGTGCCGCAGATTATCGCTTGCGATAATCTACCCTCTGTACTAGATAAGATAAGATAAGATGGAGACAAATGCAGCACACAGATTCCAGCAGCTAACGATCGACCATAGGCTGACACTCAACACAGAGCTCAACGACTGGCTTGGTCCCATGAACATCGTCACTGAACCATGGAACAGTGGCAGCTTGTAGCATGGTCAAATGAATCCCGGATTCAGTTGTATTGAACTGATAAGACACATGAGAGTGTAGCGTATGCCCCATGAAGCTATGAATCCTGCATGTCAACAAGAATGTGTCAGGCAAGAGTGTGGCTCAGTTATGGGCTGTTATCAGTTATACATGGGTCAATATCTTTCCAGAACAATTCCAACACCTCATAGAATCCATGCCTTGATGAGTTACTGCAGTTTTGAGGGCTTGCAGAGGAGTGGCTTGATATTAACATCAGATCCAGTGCCTTTTGGCTACTCAGTTTATTTTGATCTAACTGATACATTAACCTGATTTTGGGCTTTGCCCATTGTGGGGCAATATTTCTCTCCTATGCTCTCTTTCATAAAGATCGCGGACATGGTCATGGAAGAGAGATGTTTGTTGGTACAATACAATGCAATGCAATATAATATAATACAATACAATACATACCTTTGACTGGATATAAAACCAAGCAGATTTTCGGTTTTCGTGCCATATTGCACTAGGATTCAAAGGAAGAGAATATTTATATTTCGAAAACACATGATAAGGCAAGCGACTTGGTTGTTGTACAAAATAATAATGAAGAATAACCGCTCTGTGTGATGGATCATTGATAATCTGCAAAATTGAAAAAAAAAAATTCATTGGTTCCTTCATTGATTAATAATAATAAAAAAAAAAAACAATAAAATTTCAAAAAAGAATTAACAAAAAATAAAAATAAATAAAATAAAATAAACTTAAATGTTCATGAACCTTTAGATTTTCAACTCAATTTTATTCTTAAAGACAGAATAGAGGACCAGTCTTTCAAAAGTTCCAATTTATTTTTTGATGATCTTGAAAGATCCAAAAATGCGATTTCAAAGATCCAAATTTTTTGCAGACACAAATGCTAATAACATATATACTTTCTGTAACGCCCCAATGCTATTTTGCCGCTAGTTCCCGGGAAACTCCACGTTGATCCGAGTGTATGCGCATTAGTGAAGCTGTCGCTTACCTGCTGGTCCGAAAGGGTATCCGTGCACCCCTGATTCGGGAAGGACATACGAAACCAACTTGCATCATGATGCTGGTCCCATAGCGTAGAAGAATTGGTGAGCCGTCCTCCCACCTTGACCCTTGAAACTGAATCCCTGCATCTAGAAATTCTCGATAATGACACAGATAACAGATACTCCAAATATACAGCCATACAAACATAGCGATTAAAGCCCTCCAGCTAAAGCAAACCCATACAGAAAATAATAATGTACGCAATTGTCGTTGGAAGAATATTATTGCATTGACGCAACAGAGACCCAAGGATTGTTGCTGCGTTTGCTTTGTTAGAGGAGGCCAGGATAACAAGTTAAGCATGATTACTGAGAAGAGGTGATGCCAAAAAAGATAATGATGAATCAAAAATAGAGAAGCTCGGGGAGTTGGTGAGGGAATTTGGCATATGGTGTTGTAGAAAAAAAGTTTTTTTTGGGAGGAAAGATGATGCGAGGAAGCAGGAAATAATGTGCAATGGTGCAAGATTTGGAATGAGTTCGGACGGATTTGTTGAGCCTGTGAATAGAGGCGAGACATCTTGGGCTTTTAATAAAGGTTTTTGAATTGAGCCTCGTTGAAATAACGAGCGTAGCCGATTTTCTTCCATAATGATATACACGAACGAGCCAGACACACATCATCCGTGATATGCAGTACTAACCGAGGATCAGTGCAGAATTCCGAATCTGCCCTGTCCCGCAAAACAGTGTTGGATTCCGACAAAGTTCTAGAAGCTGAGTATTGCTTTAACTTCTAGAAAATGGTCCACACAATTGGTTCCATTTTTGATAATTAGAGTAATCACAAATGCAAGTTGTTGAAGATATAGGAAGTGCCGCAGCGGATCTAAGAAGACGCAAGGACCCCTGGATCATCAGCGGTCGAGAAGTCAAAATCTCATGATCACTTCTGCTACTCCGGTGCGATCCTACATCAGGTAACGGATATACCCTACTAACTTTACGGGGGGGGGGGCCCGCCCCGTTCAGAGAGCTTCCACCACGCAACCCTACGGCGGTCAGCCTCTATGTATGTTTCGGTCCAAGTGATTTTTTATTTAGAGGGACCACGCATAAGAGACAGTGAACGACAGAGCTCCTTGTAGAAGTTCGAATTAATTTAGTTTAGAGGCATTTCCTTACCAAGTTAGTTTATGTAAACTAACATAAACCTCTTCTGTTTTAATGTAAATCAATCGACCCTGCCACAATCAATATTAGTGTACAGCTTGCTGAGAAGCATGCCCATTGTTAGAAAAGAATGAATCAAACCAATCGGAAAAACTTTAGTCTTTTAGCATGCACTGGTAACCGCGTGTTTGAATATAAATGATTATTGTAATTAGTTTTATTGGATAGATCGATTTGCTATGAATCAGATAGTATGATTTTTATTAGAATATTCTTTAATAAAAAGGGGAATTGTTTACACTTAGGCCGTTATCAGTTTTAAGTTTGTTATAGAATCAAATGAAATATTTAATATGTTAAAAATCTTGCCAATACTAATTCCAACGTCACTAATTCTCTTATTAATTGATTACACCCAAATTTTCAAAAAAACAATATACAGGGGGTTCTAAATTATCATTTGTATTATACATGCTTATTACTCAAAAACTATTACATATTTTTAATGTTATTTTTTTTTATTCACAAAGAAAAACTTAAAAAGCTTCTTAGCCTCGCGTGAGTTGATAATGAAACACATAGTTGGCACATTGTTGGCACGTTGTTCCATTTTTTTTTTTGGCAGTGAACAATGGCGAGTGTTCAAGAAAAAGCTCAATGCGTGTTATGGCTTACAGAATTTAAGTCAATGACTACAGTACAGAGAATGTTCAAAACAAAGTTTAAAAAGGATCCTCCAAATCATAAGTAATTTAAGCTGTGGCACAAAATATTTTTAAACACAGGCAGCCTGTTACACAAAAAGGGTGCTGGTAGACCTTCAGCGACACCACAAAGAGTAGAAAAGGTCAGGGAGGCGTTCAATCGTAGACCCCGTAAATCACTTTGCCAAGTGGCTCGTCAACTGGATATGCCAAAGACATCTGTGTGACATTGCATGTCAATGTGTGTTACATGGGTCCAACGGGAACGGGTTGGGATTATAATTAAATAAAGATTAAGCATAGGGAAATTATAATTATTGTAATTTTTAATTATTTTTTATGGGTGTTAGGTAGCTCTCTTTATTAAGTCGGGTTAATGAAACTTGTTATAATTTTCAAATAATTTAGTAGTAAAAATTTTATTTTTATTTCAAGAGATTATTTCTGTTTGTTGTTTTAACAGGTTGTTATTATAAAAATCTTGTTCTTTATGAGTAATTGTTGACGATCACTGTTCACGTCGTAGGACGTGTAACAGGGGTCGCCATTGTTGGGAATGTTAAGTATTGTTTATGGAGAATTTCTTAGAAAGGTTGTTAGCTGTTATTATGTGGGCATTGTTGGTTTTTACGAGCTTGTAGTTCTGAATAATTATGTATTTTTTTTTTAATTGAGAACAACTGCCAAAAATGGTCAGTGAAAAAGTTGTTGTAATGGTGGGAACGCTGGAATTTTCAAAAAGGATTACTGTTGATTCTCTTTGCTGCTGTATTACCGTAATTTCGTTGTTGATATTTCCGTAGACAATGTATTGCACTCCGAATTTGCTGAGAAAATTTAAATTTTGCTGTTGCCGCCCGTCGTTAAGAGATAGATGGAGTCTTTGTTTACATTCGATCGGCCATTGAGTTCGAACACCCGTGAAGACTTTAAGCCCATAAGATGACATCTTGGTGAGTCTATTCCATGTTGTGTATGTGAGAAACTTTTATTCACTGATAGATACACTGTATAATGTTGACAATTATCACTCAAGTTAAAGAGAAGAGCAGAATTAATTGAAAGATTGTGCCTGATAACAATGGAGTCGTATTTTTCAGAATGCTGTGCAATTTTATAGATTCCAAGTTAATTAAGATGTATTATTGAGAGTCATTGAAGCTTATTACTTGTTGACATTAGGGAATCCTGATAGTTGTAAAAAATAGGAAAAATCCTACAGTTTGTAACCATAGTTATTAAGTGGAGGTTTGGCAAGGCCATGAGACAACGTAATGAAAATTAATGCCGGAACTATAGTCGCTCGCCTAAGCCGATGAAGTGATTCCGATGAATAATTGTGGGTGTGTGCAGAGTTCTCATTGCGCATAAGTCTCACTCTGAGCACAACCATCAGTGAGGGTGTAAGGCAACGCAGGCTACTCACAAACACAAAAGGGTGCTTAAGGGGTTACCACGGTCCTCCTCTTATGTAAATAAATAAAAAAAAAAAGGATCGTCCGATGCTAGACAGCGTTGGTGTTTGGAAAGGAAGCACTATCTGTGTGTTTCATGGCAAAATGGTTGCAAAACATTAGCACTTATATTGATTCCGTTAGCATAATTGATAATCTGTCTCATATGGTCATGCAAACGCATGTATTGCGAAACCTCACCTGTAATTAAGTGGGAGAATACAGACTAAAATAATTCTGGAAGGATCTAATTAATGTTAAAATTAGATAGACTGCCACTATAGGTGGGTTGATCAGTTAAGGTACAACTGAGGGGGCCCTCTACAGTAACTTCTTTAGTACCAAACATAATCGTGCACATAGGTATATGCTATTTTACGTAGTTAATTTTGGCCATACATGTTATTATTTGATTTTATTTGCATATTCTTTAATATGAAAGAAATAAAGAGAGTGTCATGGTAAATTTTAGTCGTAGTAGTTTTTGTTGAAAACAAAAAAATTTCACACCCTAGGATATCAGTCCCGAACCCTTGGCGCCCATCTCACCTGACACTAGTTGTTTAAGGTCAGGGAGGCGTTCGATCGTAGTCCCCGTAAATCACTTTGCCAAGCGGCTCGTCAACTGGATATGCCAAAGACATCTGTACATAAGATAGTGAAGCACCAGCTTCATCTTACACCCTACAAACTCCAGATGATGCTGTAACTGAAGCCAGATGACTGACCGAAGCGCAAGAAGTTTGCTAAGGATATGCTCCAAAAAAATCGACAATGATCCCACCTTCCTTGAAAACATTTTGTTTTCTGATGAGGCAACATTCTATACTTCCGGAACAGTAAACTGACACAACTGCCACATTTGGAGCTCACAAAACCCTCACATTCTAAGGGAGCATATACGCGACAGCCCAAAGGTTAAGGTTTGGTGTGGTTTAATGCATGATCGAATAATCGGAGCTTTCTTTTTCGCTGAAGACCGTTACCGCTGCAACCTACTTAGATATGCTGGAGAACTACTTGATTTCACACGTGGAAGAACTGCAGCCGAACATAGTCTACCAACAAGATGGAACACCTCTTCACTGGGGCATGCAAGTTGGAGAGTGCCTTGATATGA
The DNA here is from genome assembly GCA_023313115.1 of Rhysida immarginata. NCBI lineage: Eukaryota > Metazoa > Arthropoda > Chilopoda > Scolopendromorpha > Scolopendridae > Rhysida > Rhysida immarginata. The sequence goes on along the minus strand of JAHWFO010113782.1, from coordinate 671,567 downwards.
ACTTTCCAGGACGAGATGGATTGGAAGGGATGGGCCAATCCCTTGTCCCCTCGCTCCCGATGCGAACCCTATGGATTTTTTCTTCTGGGGATATGTGAAAGACAGAGAGTGTACAAAAACATTGATGACATTGAAACTCAAGAACAGAGGAAATCGAAACAATTGCTGAAATCACACTTGAAATGCTAGCCTGAACATGGGAGGAAATAGAGTTTTGCTTTGACGTCCTTCTTCACCATAAATGGAGGGCACATTGAAATTTATTAAGACATGCTAAGAAACTTTTTGAGTATTTCTTTGTGAATTAAAAAAAAAAAAAAAACCACATTAAAATCTGTTACACTTTTTGAGTAATAAACATGTATAATACGGGATACAATTTAGAAACACCCTGTGTTTTAGTTTTGGTGATCAACAACGAAAAGTCTGCTCAAGTAGCGACCCGAATAAAGGCTCACATGCTACAATTTTTTAAGCGTGAACAACTCTCATGCTAGCGCTTAGGCCGACCAGTGGTTTTACCCAGAAGCCTAATCATTTGCCAAGAATACGTCCGTAGATCTGATTTTCTACGAATAGTTTAGTGAAACACTGAATTGAGTAATATGCCTATCGACCCGATTACTTTAGACAAATTAGTCGCGACACTCCAACGCAGATGTCTGACCTGCCTGATCAACAATGTGGCACTGAAAGAGGTCGCCATCTGAATCGGCATCGAGGCCCTCCCATTACTAACATCTTGGTCCACCACAATCGAGAACAGACCGTGAACTCTGAGAAACAAGAATATCGTAACAGCAGAAAACGTCCTCAGGACGACAATAGATATAGATCAGTTCACTGAAGCCGAAATTTTAGCATTTTCACTCTCTCGGAGGATACAAAGCTGTGGAAGACGCTCAACAACAATATAGAAGCACAGAACCAAGTCATGAGAGAATGGATCCAAGAACAAAGGGGCAACATGGAAATGCGCATTACTTTGCCAATTATGCCGCTGGTTCCTGGTAAACTCCATGTTTATCCGAGTTTATGTGCGTCAGTGAAGCTGTCACTTACCTGCTAGCCCGAAAGGGTATCTGCGCACCCCAGATTCGAGAAGGACATAAGCAACTGACGCGCATCCTGACGCTGGTCCCATAGCATAAAAGTATCCCATGATCCGAGAAATAGTAAGCAGTCCTTCCCCCCTTGATCCTTGTAACTGAATCCCTGTATCTAGAAATTCTCAATAACGACGCAGATAACAGATAGTCCGAATATATAGCCACACAAGCTAAGCTATTAAAACCCTCCAGCTGAAGCAAATCCATACTGAAAATAATAATGTATGCGATTGTCATTGTAAGAATGTTATTGGATCAACACAACAGAGACCCAAGGAATTGTTGCTGCGCTTGCTTTGTTAGAGGACGAAAGGATAAGTTAAGCGCGAATACTAAGAAGAGATGATGCCAACAATGATGATGATTAATCAAAAATAGAGAAGCTCAGAGTTGGTGAGGCAATTCAGCATATGACGTCGTAGGAAAAATTTTTTTGAGAGGAAAGACGATGCGAGGAAGCGGGAAAAAATGAGCAATGGTACAAGATTTGGAACGAGTTCGGACGGATTTGTCGAGCCTATAAATAGAGCTGAGACATCTTGGCCATTTAATAAAAGTTTTTGAATCGAGCCACGTTGAAATAACGAACGAGCCAGACACTCGTCATTCATGATATGCAGTACTAACCGAGGATCAGTGCAGAATTCCGAATCTACCCTGCCCCGCAAAACAGTGTTGGATTCTGAGTATCTTTTAGAAGACGAGTATTGCTTTAAGTTTATTAGTTATTGTAAATTACATAGAAAAACGGTCTACACGATTGGTTCTATTTTTGATAATTATAGTTACCATGAATGCGAGATGTCGAAGATATAGAAAGTGCCACAGCAGAACTAAGAAGACGCAAGAACCCCTGGATCATCGGCAGTCGAGAACTCAAAATCTCATGATCGCCTGTGCCACTCTGGTGCGATCCAATGTCAGGTAACGGATATACCCTACTAAGTCTACCCCTCCCCCCCCTCGTTCAGAGAATGTTCAACCACGCAAAACCCCACGACGGTCGGCCTTGACATATGTTTTGGTCCAAGTGACTTTTGATTTAGAGGGAACACGTGTAAGAGACATTGAAAGACAGAGCTCTTTGTAGAAGTTTGAATTAATTTAGTTTAAAAATGTTTATTTTTTGAATTAGTTTCAGGAGAGGCATGTTCTTACCAACTTAATTTATGTAAAACTAACATAAACCTCTTCTGTTTTAACACGAATCAATCGACCCACCACAATCAATATTTGTGTACGGCTTAGCTGAGAAGCATGCCCATTGTTAGAAAAGAATGAAGCAAAAAAAATTGGAAAAACTTTACAGCCATGCAACCAATCGGAAAAACTTTACAGACTTGTTGCATGGACTGGCAACCGTGTGTTTGAATATAAATTGTAATTATTTTTATTGGATTGATCGATTTGCTATGAATCAGATACAGTAATATGATTATTATTATAAGAATATTCTTTAATAAAAAGGGTAATTGTTTGTTATAGAATTAAGGTCAGAAATGCCCATTTAATTTCATTCATTCATTCATTAGTAATTCAGCCCGAGGCCTGGTTTGTAGCAGTTACAATTCTCCTCCAGCATTGTCTATCTTCTGCTATTCTCTTCAGCTGGGCAATGTTCCGACATCAGCATCTTCACATAGCTGTCTCACAAATGTTCTCCTTGGTCTTCCTCTCCCTCTCTTTCCAGCTATTCTTACCTCTAACACTTTCCTAAGGCGGCATTCGTGTCATAATGTGTGTCCCATCCAGGACAGTCTCCTTCTTCGTATTGACTTCAGAAGACTTCGCTCTTCTTCAACTTCCTCTAGGACCTGCTCGTTTGTCTTTTTTGTTGTCCAGCTGATTCTCTGCATTCTTCGATAACACCACATCTCAAAGGCCTCCAATTTCCGTTCCTCCTTCTTTAATAAGGTCCATTTTTCTGCTGCGTATAGTGCTGTAGACCAAACATAAGCCTTTAAAATGCATTTTTGGAGTGTGAAGTTGGTGTTTTTGGATGCCAGGATGCTGTATCTATCTCGGAAAGCCTTTTTTGCCAGTGCTATTCTTGCTGCTATTTACGATTCACACCTTAGATCTTCAGTGATTACAAGCGCATTTCGATCTCAAACATGGTTTATCTCAGTGTTCCCCCCCCCCCCCACTTTATTTCTAAAGCATAATCTTATTTATTCACTTATTAAAAGTTTCATGCTAACTGTAAATTGAGTCGGCTCTCTTTAATATCTATAAAATCGTCACAATTTGGTGAAACAAGAAGCCTCGCAAGAAGCAATAGGGCCACGTGATCAGCCACCGCAGGAAAAAATTATATTAGGAAAACAATAGCATTTGTTGATATAATTAATTCTCCATATCAGTCATTAAGCGTGCACGAAAATAATGCTAAACATTTACGGAAGAGGTAAAAGAAAAAAAAAAGAAAAGCAAAAAAAAATCAAACAAATGTTGAGTGCTGAAACATCGGTTGGTTGGTTGGTTGGTTTATTAGAATTTTTGGCGTCGACTACTAAGGTCATTTTGCCCATGGCGGGATTCGAACCCACGACCAGGTGGACTCGAGAACTAGAGAGCTTACGCCCTAGCCCTCTCGGCCACCTGGCTGGCTCCGAAACATCGACGAATGAAGAATGTTTTAAGTTGCTTAGCCCTTCAGTAGTAACGTAGGGACGACTCCCGCTAGTGGTAACATTGGGTCTGTGAGACACAGTATATAAAAAATTTAATAAATTATTGAATAACTAATGTTATTGCTACCAAATTTTTCACATGTATTGCACGAAGCCTACTAATGAAACAAACTTTGTCTGTATCGAAAAAAGCTTTCCTATTAAGCAAGAAATACTTTTTAATACAAAAATTTGCAAGAAAAAAATATATCTTCTAAACAACATTAAATTTATTCCAGTTCTTCTGCACATAAATTTTAAAAAATGCTTGAATATTTTCAAAGTATATATTTGCTGTATATTTACAACATAATTTAGAATTAAATTTAATTTTGGAATTTTTACCATTTTAACCTTGATAAAAAAAGTTTCGTGAGTGGTAATGTTGGGTCAGAGAGACGCAACTGCACTTTACACATTAAGAACTGTAGGAAAACTATACTAAAACAAAACCTGGGACTAAGAGTATTTAGAGAATGGGAAGACAGGAAGGTACAAGGAGATTGACAGTAACTAACCCATTTTTAGTACTTAAAATGATATTGAGAAGAGATTGATGGGTCCGGCAGACACAACGTTACCACTGAAGGGTTAGCTTCATATTTGCTGCATAAAATTCAATTTTAATTAAAATTCCTTAATAAATTATATTCACATTGCACAGTTTTGTGTATTTTTGATGACTTAGTGCATTTTCAGAATAGACCGTTAGGCCTGATCGCCGACAATGTGTACATTCTGATAAGCCTAATTCGCCGACGAATTTTCTACACTTTGAAACTTTGTTTTAACACAGATCCTAATTGGATTTTCCTGCAATTTTTAACCACTCTTCTGCTGAAGTAAAAATACATGTAATACGGAGGGTTGATTCAGATAAAATGAGATGACTTTAAACGCCACGTATGACCTTGACGGAATGTGATTTGCATGACTCGTCCACTATACATGGGGATTAGCTTTGTATACACTTGTTGCTGTTATTTGGGACATTTCGTGCTGAAACATGGCTTCCAAAATCACAGCTTTTTTGGGAAGGGTATATGTTTGGCCTTTCCGACGCTAACTTCAGTCTTTCGTGCATTGTGGAATTATGCAAACGAAATGGTATTGTGGTATCCAAAGCTACTGTGGGTCGAATAATCAAAAAGAACAAATTGCGACCATCTAATGAACGTGGACGAGCAGAGAACCAGACCAGAAACAAGCCCCAGCCAACACGCCCAGCTCAGGTTGTGCGAGAAATCCGGTCTGAAGTGCAGAAAGAAAATCCCCCCACACAGAGAAGAGTATTTCACAGGCAACAGTCTCCAAAATAATTCATGACAATCTTGGGCTGGAGCGACGTCATAAAGTGTGCGGTCACAAACTGTCGGCCAGGTACGTGCAGGAACGATTCACAACGCCAGAAAACTGTATGAAAACCATCTTGCAGGTGACCGATGGAAGTGAGTTGTCTCCTTGGATGAAGCTTGGGTGTACCTCGATGACACCAACAAACCCAGGGCAATTTACTATCGCGAAAGAGGGGGCAAGGCCAGGTCCGATTTTGTCCAAAGATGCAAGGAAAAATTTTCAAAGGGCTTCATGGTGGTTGCCGGATATTGCTCACGTGGACTGCTCACAATTCGTGAAGTTCCTGGAAACTGTAAAATTAGTGCAGCTTACTTCCAGAGTAATGTAATGGACCACATATATCGGCAGGATATCCCACGTCTGTACCCTGGTGAGCAATCAAAAGTTTGGATCCACATGGACAAGGCATCAAGCCACACTGCCAAGCGATCTGTGGCTTACTACAGGAAGATGAACAGGAGACAAGCACACGAGTTATTCCCTTCTCTCATGTGCCTGTAAAATCTCCTGACGCATCACTGATGGATTTCTGTGGTTTTGGTCTCCTGAAACGACGGCTCGGAAGTCGCCGACCAAGAACCGTTGATGGGCTATGGAAAGTGTGTCAGCAGGTGTGGAACGAACTTCCCATGGAGTCCCTCAAACTCAGCTTATTTCAGTAGAAATTATGTTGCTGGGCGATAGTCCAACAACGTGGTTCTCACATTGAACACAACCGATGGTGGCGCCATGGTATTACACCATCGTAACAGAACGGCAAAATAATCTCATTTGGTCTGAATCAACTCTCCGTACATAGTTGTAAATGAATTTATGAGATAACTCTTAGAAACATCGGAAGGAAAATTAATTTTGACAGTGGCTAACCAAGCGTGAAGAACAATCTTGAAGTGATGAAATATTTGATTAAAAGAAAAAGACGTTCGGGACAAAATCGTAATATAATTACATTAATAAATAAGATTATATTACAATAATGACTTTAATTGTATAATTGTGAAGACTTTTTTTTAAAAATAAAATTTAAATAACAGTCGTCAGAAACGATTTAATTACACACATGATGTGTAACTTCTTCCAAGGAAAAAGACCACGAATCCGAGAGGCTTCTGGTCCCGAGCATTCCCGGATTCGTGGTCCCCCCACCCACCCACTGTATAAAGATCTTGATTATGCTCAAGCATGCGCTCATCTAGGAACCGCACTAAGCCAATCGCATCTCATGTTCCCATCATTTTCCGAAAACCAAATTGATCTTCTTGTAAATATTCCTCAATCCTATTATCGATTCTTCTTTTTATAATCTTCAATAGAATTTTCGAAGCAGGAGATATTAGGCTTATTGTTCTATATACTCACAGTCAAATGCCTTTGATCTTTTGGGCAATGGTATCATCACCGATATCCGTTCAAGTAATGATCCGAAAAAGGCCCACATGCTACAATACATATCATACATATTTTGTTACATGCCCTAGGAGAGCAAAACGAAGAACGCGGTGCTAATCTAAGTGCCTTCCTAATATTGGGATTTAATCAGAGTTATGTAACTTAAACTTAATCCAGATAACTTAAACTTTAGCAGCATAATAATTACAGCACCAGTTTGTGGACCTGTAGCTATAGACTTCAAAATAAAGAAGAAAAGTGGTTCTGAATAAATTATGAGCTTTATTCAATTGTTATGTTATCCACTATGTAAATTAATGCAAAATCTTTTAAGAACAATTCTATCTAAAAAAGTTCAACATAGTTCAATCTTTTGTCAATTCTAAGCTTTTGATTCTTTTTTCAAATATTCAGGAAAACTAAAAGGAATTATATAAAATGTATAAACCCTAAAAATCAAACGAGTATTTATGGTTTGGTTAAGTCTTTGAACAAACAAAATCACATAGTAAGAATATTTCAATTAAGAATCATAAGAGAGCATAACTTATTAAACTTTCTGTACAGAATGATTGTTTACATTAACTCATTGTCCTTTCCTTTCTGAAATAATTGTTACTTATTGAAGTTATGATCAGGAACTAAAATAAATCTCAATTCTCCGTTTAATTTTTCCGTTTTCGTCTAGATTTACAGTAAATATTTCAGCATACAAAAACTAAAATATGTAACAGTTCATAAACGCTGAAATCCCTGCTCAAATCTGGTGCAAGAGAAAAGTATATTGGCTTGTAGGAGGGGGAGGGCTTGAAGTATAAAGGAATTTGTTAGTAAGGTTATTTTTTACGAAATACAATTAAACTTCATTTCAGCCAAACCGATCTCTTGATTTGTCTTTCATTGGAGGTAGGTTCTGGTATCTTAGTCTTCCATTCTGTTTCCGCATCACTTCCGAACAGGATCACCATTTTTATCAGGCAAGATTTCTTCTTTTTACTAATCAAATGAAAAATTAAGAATCGACCAAATTCCAAAATAATGAAAAAAATATCGTCTAAGTTATTTATCTTTGTGTTAACTCGTCTGCTTTATTTTTTAATTCTGCTGCTGATTCTCTTCATTCTTCTTCGTGATTCCATCGTCTAGCTCAAGAGAATTCTTTTATCAAAGAGGGTTCCATGAAAATAATAAATTCGCATTTAAAATCTCGCCAAAGATTATACTGAATACCTATTGTAAAGAATTACAATTTTGTAATACCTTCTGATTCTGTTAAACAACCCTTTAACCTCTAAACAGTATAACAAATAAAATCTATCTTATAACATAATAGATCATAAACATAAATAACTACATTTTAAGTGAAAAATAACTATCTTTTCCGGAGTCTATCCGGTTTTCTTAATCAGAATAAGCATTACGTCGAAAAGAACCTTCATCAGTTATCAACTTCTCCTGCCTTGTATATATATTTTTTCTTCACAATCTTTTCCATGTTTGTCCATCTCAAGAAAAGAAAAACTCACGAGAATTTATTGTTACATATGCTTTAGCACACAATATCATAATATCCGCATTGTTAAATCATCGGAAGAATGTATTTTATCAAATATGCAGGGTGTTCCAAAATGTTCTAAACAACTTTTGATCATTATAAGGGTGTTTCAAAATTATGTACAATAAATTTAGTGACATATTCTTCAAGTCAAAAGTAGACGAAAATGTTCTATAGCACTTTGTCTGGAAATGATTTGTTTGCGAGTAATCCAATATCATACAGTAGGGAAGCACGGTAGTTAGCGGACGATATTTTAGCAGTTCCAGCGTTTCGACCCAACACTAGGTTGAGTGGTTTGTTCCATTTAAACCTACTTTAAGGTTGTTCCATTAGTTGTGTACGGTTGTTTCCATTACTGTAGTTTCACTACTGTACATCCAGTAGGAATATCAATTTCAGAACGTTTGCGTGCTTTGACATACGCATTACGATTTACGTAAAAAAAAGTCATGTACACATAATGTATGGTCTTGCGGACGGAAATGCTGTGGAAGCAAGAAGACTCTACCAAAAACGCTTTCCGAATAGACGTTTGCCAAATAACCGAACATTTGTATCTGTCGACAGGCATTTGAGGGAGTGTGGTTCCTTTGGCCATCAAACAGGACAAGGGCGGCCTGTAGCACATTCTCCGGATGAGGAGGATGTGATAATTGACATCATACATGATGAACCACAGACAAGCACCCGTCGTATTTCTTCCATGGTTCACCATCAGCTTTTGCATCCATACCACCTGCAACTGGTTCAGGCACTGAACCCAATGGACTATCCACACCGACAACGATTTTGCCAATGGATACAACGTCGTCATGCTGCAGACCCTAGTTGTCTCAGCCAGATACTTTTCACGGACGAAGCAACCTTCACCCGGACAGAAATCGTAAATTCTCACAACCAGCACCATTGGGCAGATGCTAACCCGCATGTTACCAGAGCTCGAGCGCATCAAGAGCGTTTCTCTGTGAACATTTGGTGTGGAATTGTCGGAAATAACTTAATTGGCTCTTATGTGTTGCCACCACGATTGACTGGGTGAACGTATCTTTTGTTTCTGCAGAATGCATTGCCAGAATTACTGGAAGATGTTCCTCTTTTGATAAGATCTAACATGTGGTTCATGCATGATGGCGCTCCAGCACATTTCAGCCATGTTGTGCGAGCACACCTTAACGCTGCATACACGAATCGGTGGATAGGTCGAGGTGCACCGGTAGCCTGGCCTACAAGATCACCTGACCTTAATCCCTTGGACTTTTTTCTGTGGGGTCATGTGAAAACGATCATCTACAGCACAGAAGTTCCTAACATTATGGATCTGTGACAACGAATTGAAAATAAATCGTTTCCAGATAAAGTGCTATAGAACATTTTCGTCTTCTTTTGACCTGAAGAATATGTCACTAAATTTATTGTACATAATTTTGAAACACCCTGTATAAAAAAAACTATTTCAGATAGAGACTAATGGTTTGCCAGAAATTCCTTCACAACGAGCAAGTGTTTGCAGGCACTTTGTCATGGTGGAGCAAACAGTCTTTGTTCTTCCACTACTCGGGCCGTCTACACGATATTTTTCCTCAGTCTCTTTTCAACAAATTGTTTATTAACTCAAAAAGTTTTTTTGATGCAGCATTATAATGCTAGGTTTCGCCACACCTTCCTTCTTGTGACAGTTTCCAGAAAATGGCAACTAGCGTAGAGAAAGCACAATGTGTGGCATTGTTTATTATTTAAGACTGAATCTTGAACACAAACTCAAAGGAATTTAGGACACAGTATGGAAATACCCCACCAACTCAAGATCAAATTACAAAATGGCATGGACCGTTCATGACCACTAGAAATGTTCAACCAAGGAAATCAACAGGTCGACCAAGCGCTAGCAAACAAGACTATGGATCGTGTTCGGCAGGCTTTTCAATGTAGCCCTCGTAAGTTGATCAGATCAGCAGCCACACAGCTCCAGTTTTCTAGAACAACTGTTCACAGTGTTTTACACAAACGTCTTAAACTTTATACCTATAAAATTCAACTTGTGCAAGCTTTGTAACCAAGTGATAAACCACAACGCTGAGCATATGCTGAAGAAATGTTATGACGAATTGACAATGATAAAGTTTTTTTGAAGTCTGTTGTGTTTTCAGATGAGGCAAATTTTCACGTGTCTGATAAGGTCAATTGTCATAATATGCGGATTTGGGGATCACAAAATCCCCATGAAGTTCTTGAAGTCGAGCGTGACAGCCCAAAAGACAACGTGTGGTGCCAGCCTTTAGATGATCGAGTTATTGGCCCATTTTTTTACATCGAGCAAACTGTTAACTCCACCTTGACATACTGGAACAATATGCATTTCCACAACTTCAAGATGACCAACCAAATGTTTTCTTCCAAAAAGATGGTGCCCCTCCTCACTGGACATTAACAGTCCGAGATGCGCTTAATGCCGAATTCCCTCAGCAGTGGATTGGGCGAGATGGGCCTTTGTTGTGACCACCTGGTTCACCAGACCTGACAACTATGGACTTTTTCCTGTGGTTTTCTTAAGAACAACGTCTAGAGCACAAAAGTCAACAGTGCGGCTGATTTGAAGTCCCGCATAGTTTCTGCAGTTAGTTTGGTAGGCGAGGCGATGCTGGCAAGAACATGGGCAGAGGTTGAATATCGTTTGGATGTTGTCCGTGCAACAAATGGAGCCCATATTGAACCTTATGAATATACTAAAAAAATTTTTTGAGTTGGTAAAGAAATTGTTGAAAAACATTTGTCTCTATTTGTAATAGGTATTTTTTTTTTTTTATAATGATTAAAAGTTATCTGAAAGATTTTGAAACACCCTGTACTTTTCCTTTGTGAAAGAGGATTGAGTTTTAAAATTATAATGTCTCAAAAAATTAAAGTCACTTTAATCTTCCAAAATCCAGTATATCAAATTTTTCAACGTTTTGATTTTTTTTTTTTTGGGGGGGGGGGGACATTATAATAGGGTGCGTTTATTTAATGCGCCGAAAGTGACAAAATTAATGTAACTGTTTGTTTAATCTCATTAGACTGGCATTTCCCAGTGACGCTTACGCAATTATGCTTTATCGCACGTCAGCAGGTTTAGCATTAGAGAGGGTGATCGGTGTTTTAGCCAAAGTCGTTATCACAAATGAAAGAATTAGTTCAAATAGAACAGAACATTTATACTATAGGGTTTGGAATCATTTCAAAAACATAATTTAATGAAAATATTGCTTTATCATTTCGTTATTTACTGTGAGCATTAGAAGGCATACATCATTAGAAGGAGAAAGGATGTGGTATTTTTTTGGCAAGAACATGACCTCGATGTTAGGAGCAACAGATGCCATGGTTTCTGGATGGTTGGGGCATTGTCAACCAAAAGCAAAAATTTGTTAGGTAAATTGTTTGCCTCGGCATAACGGGTGAGCATCGGTGATAAGGAATGCGTAACGTATGTCTCGCACATGTCAGCAATCATCCAAGCCTTTCGGTTGGACTTAAACATGACGGGCAGATGTTCTTTTGAATGACCTTTCAATGCTCTGGGATTCTCCGACGTGTGAATCACTAACGACTTAAACTTCAGGTCCCCCTCAGCATTGCCTCCCAAAACAACGGTAATACGATCCTTCGCAGCCTTGTGTCCAGGAGTCACTTTCTCCTCCCTTGCAATAAAGGTCTTGGATGACATTCGCTTCCAGAACAATCCTGTCTCATCAAAGTTCATAACCTGCTTTGCACTGTAGCCTCCTTCATTGATGCATTGCTTGAGGATGTCAGGAAAAGCAGAAGCAGCTTCCACGTCGCACTCGCAGCCTCTCTCGTCATCTTCAGACTGTGAAGTCCTGCTCGACTTTTGAAGCGTGCAAACCATCCTCTACCGGCAGAAAATGTGACTTCAGGAGCATCTCCTGGCTTCTCTTTCTTCAGATCAGCAAAAGCGAGGAGTGCCTTTTGTGAAATGATATCAGTGGACAAGGTCATGTGATGGTGATTCTGGTTCTGCACCCACAAAATAAACAGTTTCTCCATTTCCTCCATGATAAGGTCACAGGCCTTCGTGATCGTCTTAGCCGAAAAGGAACCACCATGTGCTCCAGCTTCCAAGATGTAAGTCTTCTTATTCAGGATAGTGGACACGGTCGAATGCGACAGTCCCAAGGAGTCAGCGATGGACTGCACACTTTGTCCTGCACGCTGCAGCTTAATTATGTCCAGCTTTGTTTCAGTGAAATCTGTTTTCTTTGTCTTTTCAGCTTACTCTCACTGGATAGTGGAGAATAAGAAGCACGCTTTGAGGTTATCGTCCCACAAAAATGTTTTTAAATTTTATGTTTTTGTTTTAGTTTCAGTTTTTGCATCAACTTCAACTGAAAATTGAGTGGTGCTGCCATCTATCGCCGTATCATCGAATCGTCGTAAATCAGGGTACGCCTGTACACTTCTTCAGGGTAGGAAATGATTACAACCAGGTCAGTTCCCACCACCGAATATATAGTGATCGTCCACCAAACAGGAAAAAGGCACTTTTCACTGATAGGTGGGCTACAAAGTAACTCATTTTTACAGAATAATTGGAATAAAATTACAAAAACAATAATAAATAAAATTAGATAAAATTACATAAACAATACGTCAATAACAATTGGGCTCTTATATGGGACGTTATAATTAAAATCATTATAAAGGAGACTGTAAACCTTAAGTATCGCTGGATTGGTCAATCGTTTACTGGGTATGCAGTCTTCTGTCAGGTCTGTTTACGATGGTGTTCACAGGGTCATTTTCAAAGTTAGTCTGATTATTCAAAATCTTGTCCTTATCTGTTTTTATATACCTCCTGATTTCTAGAGCTTCATTTGTCAAGATCTTCATATGTCAAGATTAATCATTTTATTTATTATTTGGTGCTTGGCAATGCTGTGGGCAGGCAGGAGTATAGTTGACGACAGGGCGGATGGGTATGTTTTGTCTTTGGACTTTGATGAGTGACATATTTATATGCCACAACAGATTTGGGACCATTAGCCCAAATCTGTGCTATTATTTTGTTGACTTTGTGATAATTGGATATTTGTAAGCCATAGGCAAGCTGACGACAATTAATGATTTTAATTTAGTGGATTCCCTAATGAGACACACGGGTTGAACCAATTCAACCCTGTGTCCTGTCACAAATATTTATTATTTGCATATTTTAACAATCAGTGTGCTAGGCCTCGTTCTCTTCTCTTTGTTCGGTTGGCTCGGTAGAAAACAAGCTGGAGGAAGCGTTTTGGATTGCTCGTTCCTGTGTTGCCTAGGCAACAGAGCTGTTCATTGAGCGGGAATTGAAAGAAAGAAAAGTTTCCACGTAACAGCCGAGCAGAGAGATCCATGGCTTGAGGCACTGATTGGCACAGGCTCTTCCTGAGTGTTGTGAATTCTAAAACTATACAAGAAGTAGTGAAAGAAGATTCTAGCTCTTATCGCATTGGTTTGATCGGCGTGCAGGAGCGACTCGGCACGAGTTTGACTCCGCATCAGGCAGCCTGGCATACGGCCTGCCCCATCGTGGAAATTAAACGGAGCAGTGTGACGGATGAGCAACACCAAAACGGTTACAGTGTCAGCCGTGCAGGTTGTCGCGGCGGTGTCAGAGAAAGAGAGATTTGCTTATCGTTGGAGGTAAGTGACCCAGTGCAGTGTGTTTCTGTTGGGAAGACCTTGAGGGTGCACCGTGGAGCACAACAGTTGATTTCGAGTAGGTTGAGCCAGACACGTTACAGTGGAGCCACCAAGGAGTGACCGTGGAGAGCAGTGTACGTGAACATCATTGGTGGCACAGAGCCAGTGGTCAACAGAGCGCTAAAGACAGAAGGAAAAGTGCGTTGAGCAATGTGAACAATTAGTGCCTACAGCTAAGTAGAAATATGAATGCGAAATTAATAAAAATTTTGGGAGAATATCAAGCATGTTGGTATGCGAATTATACTTTTGAGACCAAAGAACAAAAAAAAAAGGGGGGGGGGTAGGAAATTGAGCTTCTATGGGCCGTATCACGACTCGGTAAAATAAGGTCTCAGTTGCTGTGAAGTCAATGATGAAATCTGTTTGAGCTGACAGAGGTATCATGTCTTGCCTAATGTGACTCGAGAAGGCAAGACGAGTCTCATTTTTCGAGACACCGAGGCAGATTGCTTGAAGGAGTCTCATCGACGAAAAACGAGGGGCAACGACGAACAAACATGTCGAACTCGCAACGTATAGCAGAGAAATGCCACGTGTTAGGCACATTTTTCTTTGTTTCGAGTAACTAATGTGGGATAGAATGACTACTATGAATGACGCTGAAGATTTACAATTCAAGGAACGCTACATTTCTTTCAAATATACTAGATCAGTACAATCGCTCGTTTCGAATCGATGCCCCCTGCCCCACTCAAGCTCTTTCTCTTCTCCCAGTTAGCCCTGCTCTGTTTGCTTCGCTGTTTCATAATTACTGCAAGTTTTACAAATTAAGCTAAAAAATTGATTAAAATGGAATTAATCTGACAACTGTGTAGATCCATAAAAATTCTGACTAAGTCCGATTGACGTGAAACTCCTTGGATACACATGGGCTAGCAAGGCATTCATCCCCGCCAAGTATCGAGGTGTTAAGCCGTAGTTGTATTTCTCGGTTTGTCGTATTTACTTATCAATTGAATTGGAAGTCCAATAAATAGAGGAAAATATGGTTAGCTTTGTCAGAATATTTCTTTTAATTTAAACTTTTCCCCCTTTTATTGCAATTAATAAAACATCTGTAATGATAATGGCTTCGATCAAAGGATTAAAAATAAAAAAAAATAAAAAAAATCAATGTTTATAATTATGAGGTATAAGCCAGATAAATATGGATAATATTAGCTATATACCAGAATTCATAAGTTAATGCAATAAAGTTATAACTGAAGTATATTTTATTACAATTTTAATACAAAATTTGATAGCAACCTGATACATAGTTGCAGTAGTTGTGAATTGCATACCATTTAATGGAAAATAGAATAATTTAACAGTATGTTTAAATTCTTAACTATTTTAACAATAATCTAAGTTACTCTGTAAATTTGCAGTAATTTTACTTTATTGCATTTTCTTATAAATTTTTATCATTTAGATAATTAATATTCAAAAAAATATTCCTGCATATCTCTATTTAATAAGTTTTTGTCTTGTATGAGTTGCTTAATTTGATCTTTTTTGAAATTCACTCAGTTTATGAAGCATTTTTCAAGGAAACGCACCTCACCTTAACAGACAATGTCACATTAAATAATTATACTTTTTTTTTTAACTCGTGACCACAAACATTTCAAAATATAAGTTATTTAATTTGAAGTATGTTCAACGTTAATCTTTATGTGAATGTGAACATAAGTTTGTTTCAATCCCTAATGTTTGAATTTATGATAGCGAAAAAAGAATTATTTAATTCTTAAAATACGATCAAAATTTCTATAGCTTTTCTGATTAAAAAAAAAATAAAAAATAAAAAATGAAATAACCATAGTTATATCCGATATTTAATTGGCTTTTATCATTTAAAAATATTGAAATTGTAAAAAAATGCTTTTTTTTCTAATAAAAAGAAAATAAGACATTTGGCAAATCTAAAGAAAGCCTGCAAGAAACTGGCATATGTTTCTTACAAAATTTTAGTTCACAGATGCAGTTTATTAATAGGAAACTTTTCTGTATTCTCAGAAAAAGAAAATAATTAAAATAAAACAAACCACATGGGGAAAATAAAAATGAAAACATCTTTATATCTAAAAATATTTAAAACTATTTTAATCCTTTAAAATTATAATTAATTATTTTTTAACTTTAATTATTAAATAATTATTTTAATCATTTCTCAAAATAAAAAAGTAGTGAAATAGTACAGTGAGAAACTGTTTGTCAAGTCCATAAGTTTTTAAAATTTTGAATTCCTGAGCAAAAAAAAAAAAAAAGAGAAAAGCATTCATATAAATAGAAATATTCAAATAAAGCTACATGGGGAGCTCGGCCATGCTGTCATTTCCATGATTACATGACATTTTCTAGAGAACATGCCTCCATGACTCATTTGAGACTATGGGCGTATGCTAGACGTGATTCGAACTGGCAGGAAACTAGACGTGGCTAGCGAATTTGACTCTGATGAGACCCTCACGAGTCCAGCTCCTCGTAACGTAGTCGTGATGCGGCCCTATGTCTTCTAAGGGGCCATCCACAAATTACGTCACACGTTGAGGGTGAGGGAGGGGGGTCAACAATGTGTGACATCGTGTGACAAGGGGGGGGGGGGGGGGGCAAATCATAAGCTTCGTGATGTCACATTTTAAAATACGAGGCTAATGAGAAATACAGGCTCCGGCACTGAAAAGTCACCTGACCAAGACAGGTCTATTAACAAACCAACATTCATTGTTTCCAACAAAGGAAAAAACACTACTGTTCAAATACAAGATGGAAACAATGAAAACTATTGTTAGCAGAACTATCTTGGTCATGTGACTTTTCAGTGCCGGAGCCTGTCTTTCTCGTTAGCCTCGTATAAATCTCTAAACTTTAACGAAAAACTTTAAAATATTACCAACTATATCAATAAAATAATACGAGGGTGAATCAGAAGGCAGGACGAGAAATCACATTATTCCCATAGACACTGCAAATTTCCTTATGGATTTCAGTGCAATTTAAGCCTTTTGCCCATGAAAAACTGACTGTTCCGCGAATCTCCAACTTGGATTGTACAACCAGTTGCTGCACCATGACAACAATACTCTTGCGTACTCAATAAACACATAAATACATTGCAATTATAGACATATAGGCAACATCCTTAAAAAGGGCGAATGATATCTGCGTTCTTCGACCACAGATAGTCCTGAGTGTATCTTACTTTTTGATTCATCCTTGCATTATAAGGTTTAAATTTGTTTGTATCACTTTTTAGCACGTGGCAGCCGTGCGAGTTCACGCTCGCTTTACCCTTAGGTCAGTACGTTGGCCGCCTTTGGGACGTGCCAGGGAAGTTCTTTGTTTGATAAACGATGACGATGCTATATGTTTGGATGAAGAAGTTGACACATCGAATGTTCCTAACATTATCCAAATCAAGAATGAAGGAGCTGCTGTGCCAGTCATAAATAAAATAAAGTAATTGGTTCAAAGATGGACACAAGATGATTAAATTTTGATCATTCATTTGATTGGTTATGTTTTGTAAATTTTCTAAAATATTTGATTTATTGTTGCGGTCACACTGGGGGGGGGGGGGGGGCACAAATGTGACCATCTGTGCTGTGTTTAATTAATATGTTTATGCTTTATATTTTAAGGGAATTTTTTTTAAAATTTTCTGAAAAACCTGGAATTATCAGGGAATTTTGTTTTAGGTCTTTTGTGGCCATCCTGATGTTTACAAACTCTGTGTACAAACTTTTGGGAGTAGTATAGGATCTTATTTTGAATACATATTGCCAATAAAAACTGACATTAACCCATATTTATTATTTATTATCTATTTTTTTTTTTATTTATTTTTTAAAAAATTTTATTCTGTATTCATTCTGCTACATCACGTTTGTAATTTGAATGATGGAGCCCCTAAGACCTAACTTGTCGGTGTAATACCATACTGGTCTTAGACGAGCTCCGATGTACTATACTTAACTAATAAATAAATAAATAAATAAATAAATAAATAAATAAATAAGCTGGAGGTCGCTTGAGCTACTAATAAACTAATCTTAATTATTCTTTTGCTGACTTTACTACATTTAATGTTGTTTGAATAAAAGTTTATTAAATCGTGATCAGTTTCCTTTGGTTTTTATTTAAATTACACCTGCATTATGATAATCGTGGCAGCAGGGGGGTGGGAGTTATGATATGATCTTCCTAGAATTTAATGTTTTGCGGCCACAACGTAATTTTCAGTACCTTACATCACTAAACGGTTTGGGATTGAAGTATAAAAAAGGGGAGATCATAGACCTGCTAAGTAGTATAATGGCATTGTGTGTGTTATGGTCACTGGTCTGGTAATATTATGTTGAGCGAATTATTGAAATCATATAATTGAGGGAGACCAAGGGATCAAACAATGTTACAGATGAAGGATTTGAGAGTGGGGGTAAATGGGTTGGGAGGTATCACCATCTAGACCACCAGACATGAACCCTGTCGAACATATTTGGAATATTACTGAATAATCCATCCGTGCACAAGAGTCTGCAATTGCAACACTCACGCAACTATCAAGACAGCATGGCCGAACATCTCGGTCAAAGGAGTTCTGCCAACTGGTCAAGTTGCCGCACTTCGCCAGGCAAAAGGAGGTTCTACATGATATTGACTAGGTATCCCATGACTTTTGGTACTTCAGTGTAGATTTCAAGTTCTTTACAAATAATTAAATCAACTCCAATTTTGTAGCATTAATTTGTTAAATTCAATTATATGAAGTATTTAATCATATATGTGAAATCTGTTAATTTTAATATTCAAGTTTTCAAGTATGTTTTACAAATACTGTATTTCCGTAATTCCTATACTCTCATAAGCTGCTTTTTTATATTATAGACATCACTAAGATTTAAATTATGTATAATCACCTGTTTAGAAACTGGATCTACTAATTCAAATAATGCTCTTGTTGTTGTTAGAACTAATTGCTTGCACCTGAGGAGAGAAAAATTAAAATAATTTTTTTTTTTGATGATATTAATGTTTTTTTCCATGCATAAATTCATCTTCTTAATATTTCACATAATTTAAGATACTTAAAATAGAATTAAATAACCTAGCATGCATGTGTATACACACTAACCAAGTCAGCAATATATCTACTTCCCCATAAGCGCCGGCCAGGTGGCCGAGAGGGCTAGGGCGTAGGCTCTCTAGTTCTCGAGTCCGCCTGGCCGTGGATTCGAATCCCGCTGTGGGCATAGATGTTTGTGTTTGTCCCAGGCTGCGTACAGATATAAATTGTGTAGAAGGCGCAAAATAAAATTAGTAGTCGACGCCTAAATTTCTAGTACCCCCCCCCCCTTCCCCATAAGTACTCGACTTGTCTTTCTAATAAAATAATATAATGCCCTGCATTTTTAAAGTAGGCTTTTATTTCTTTAAATATCTATGGAGTAAATTGTTACTTTATATAGACAAACTGACATTATACTCTGTCCAATGATAGCTTGAAAGCATGTCCATTTGAATTTTTATTTTCAATTGCTAGACATTGTTAATTTTATTTTGCAACAATGTCTAATAATTGAAATCGAAAATTTAACTGGACATACTCAGTTAAACATGTGTTGGAAAGAGTATGACACTGTACAACAGGAAAAATATCCTTTAGATGAAAATATGCGTTTCTTGGCTGAAAATAACTAATCTGTAAATATTTTTTGTTTACCATATACCATTTTTCAAAAAATCCAAATTTTAAATATCTATATTGTAGCACAATAAGGGAGTCTTTAGGCATTGAGCCGCTACTTCTCCGCACTGAGAGATCTCAGTTGCGCTGGTATGGCCACGTGATATAGATGCCACAAACTGGTCTCCCTAGGCAGTTGTCATTTTCCAAGCCGGTAGGTAAGAGACCAAGGGGTCGGCCTAGAACCAGGTGGCTAGACTATATGGAGAATCTGGGTTCGAGTTACTTGGGTATTACCAGGGAGGACATGTGCCTGATGGCGGAAGATTGCGATTGCAAGAGACCCTCCATAGGGCTGCTACCCATGCGACCCTAACGGATAAGCGGGTTTGAAAAGTAATTAAGTAAGTAAGTAAGTAAGTAAGTAAGTAAGTAGCACACATAGAAGCGCTATGTGACCAGTTCCTCATTCTGAAGATCTTTTTATACCTACAGCTCCAGATAAATATATTGTTGATTCAGAAGAAGACACCTCTGATGATCCAAACCATCAAGATCCTGACTTTCAACCATCTACATCTATGACATGTTCACATCATGAAATCATACAGGCAGAACTTAACGAAGGAATGGAAGTATGCTAACTGAATATTGCTGGTCTGTTATCAGGGGGACAACAAAATCAAGCCTCTGTTACATTTCTTGGAGAAATGGGTCCCCTACAAAAACAGTACATCATGGAGCATTTTGGTTTTGATATATGAATCAAGCACCTTTAGTTTATACAGAATCACATAGTTTCATATAAAGGACAGAAAAAAAGTTCAAACATATTGTACAGTGTAATTTAGCTGGCTTGGTGGCAGAGACTACTATGAAATGGTCTGAAATGGAAGCTGTTATTTCTTCTCCCACCGCTTGCGAGGTTCGGTCGGTGATAAAGTTCTTGAATGCACAAAGCATTGTGCCAATTGAAATTCATCGTCAGCTCTGTCAGGTCTATGGGCCGAACATCATGAGTAAGCAGATGGTGCGTCGCTGGTGTAGGCAGTTTTCCAAAGGTCGTCAAAGTGTCCATGATGAAGAGCGCAGTGGGCGACCATCCCTCATCAATGATGATCTTGAGCTTGTGCGGCAGCGCATGATGGAGAACCGTCGCTTCACGATTACGGAGCTGAGCGCCCATTTTCCGCAGATATCGCGATCCTTGTTGCATGAGATTGTCACTAAGCACCTGCTGTTCAAAAAATTGTGTGCCAGGTGAGTGCCGAAAAACCTGACACCAGAACAAAATTCAACGCTTAGGAGCAGCACTGACATTTCTGCACAGGTATCACGATGACAGCGACGAGTTCCTCGACAGGATCATCACGAGCGATGGGACTTGGATTTCGCACATCACCCCGGAAACCAAGCAGCAGTCAATGCATTGGCAGCATAGTGGATCTCTGGTCAAGACGAAATTCAAACAGACGCTGTCGGCACGGAAAGTGATGTGCACGGTGTTCTGGGACAGGAAGGGCATTCTGCTCATTGACTTCCTTTCACGTGGTGAAACAGTAAACGCTGACAGTTACTGTGAAACACTGCGGAAATTGCGACGTGCCATTCAAAACAAGAGGCGTGGAATGCTTACTGCAGGTGTTGTGCTCCTCCATGACAATGCTCGTCCACATATGGCTCGACGCACAGCAGCTGTTTTGACGGAATTTGGCTGGGTGTTGTTTGATCATCCACCCTACAGCCCTGATCTTGCTCCCAGTGATTTTCACGTTTTCTTGCACCTCAAGAAATTCCTGTCCTCCGGTGAGCGTTTTGACAACGACGAAGAGCTGAAGACGTCTGTCACACACTGGTTCCATTCACAGGCGGCAGAATTCTACGACAGGGGATACAAAGTTGATCCCACGATATGACAAGTGTCTCAATTCTGGTGGTGGCTATGTTGAAAAATAGCTGAAACATTGCTGTACTTGTTGCCAATAAATATGTTCCTGTAAGTGTGAGTTCTTTTTTTTTTTTTTAAATAAGGAAACTTACTTTCTGGATGCGCCTCGTAGAAAGTGTGAGTCTGAATCCCACTGTACAGATGCTTGTGTTCGTGCTTTACTTGTAACCACGTATTTGGGCTTCTGCCTGTTGGAACAACCTTCAGGCTGTTTAATTGATGTAATATATTGGGTTGTTTCAAAAGTATTGACCAAATTTGATGGAAAGGAAAAGACATCAGAAACAAGGAAAAGAATACATTTTATTAAGTGAAGTATCTGCCCTCAGCCAAACATATTGGCAATGAAAAATTATCACAGTAACAGAAATCGGCATTACAATGTTCCAAAAAACTGGTGACAGCAGTAATGATAGCATCTCGATCAGTGAACCGTCTGTCCCGCAGAAATTGTACAAATGACGAAACATGTGGAAATCGGTTGGGGACAGGTCCGCTGAATATTCAAGATGAGGAAGAACCTCTTCCTCCAAAGCATTAATATTTACAAGGTTACAACAGACACACATGGATGAGCACCTTCTTGATGAGTATTGGACTTGCATGATTCACCAGTCATTGTCGTTTTGTTCACAATTTCTGATGGCATTCGTATAGCTGATGGCAGTACACATCACTGTTGAATGTTACTGGTGAATCGTGAAGGTATACGTTCTACTTTCTGTCAGAACTGTTTGGTGTCGCACTTTACCAGACACCCGTCTAGTGGCTAACGATTAATGTCCATATCGTCCATATTATCAGTGCAAAACTTCGCAAATAATCTACGGACATTTATATCACTCTTCGTGTTCCATTAACATTAGCAATGGCTTCCCATACATTCCGTCCAAGTTCATATACATGCAAAATCACTAGCCTGACATCGTACTACTCCATTACGCTAACGTTTAAACTACTACACATGCAACTTCTGGACCAGTCTTAATTATTTTCTAGGGGGTTGTCGTTGTTCCTGCTATAATGTTATGCACCATAAGGCATGCAAAGTAGCCTAAGTGAAATCGGCTAATACTTATGAAATAACCCAATAATATCATTTGGGGGTATAAAAAATGTTTTGTTTTTAAATAGCAATCTGATTAGAAAAAATAAAAAGGTTTTTTCAAACTTACAAATATAGTGTGTCCCAAAAAATACAGTCTTCTAAGAAATATTGAAATGTTGCAGATTGAGAGCATACGTAGATGAATAAGTATAATATAGCGTATTCACATGAAACCTCCCAGATTTCAAATGTTAATTGTAAGGAAACTATTAGTCCTAGAGATTTGCGGTGTCATGAAGAGCAACTCCAAAAGTTTGTTCAGATGTCAAGACATCTACGAATTGACCTCGTTGGGTTTCTAGTGAACGCCTCCATGATTTTGTCCACAGTTTCCTCAGTCGTGCATTTCTTTCCCGAGCCAAGCTGCCGGTTAACAGTCCCTGTGGCTAAAAACTTATCAAACCATCCCTTAATTGTTTTTATCTCTGGTGGCTCTCATTTATACATACATCTGAAATTCCTTTGGATGGTAATCGTGGATTTCGTTTCAGTGTACCACAACATGCACTGAGCTCTCTCTTATGCTGCTGTCATCTTTGCTATTTAGTTAACACCTGCAACAAAAGAATACAAAAACTTTTGGAGTTGACACCGCAAACCGACTAATAGTTTCCTTACAATTAACATTTGAAATCAGGGAGGTTTCATGTGGACACCCTGAATGACAGCCTGTCATATTATAGGCTAAATAGATGAACAGGAAAAGCATTACCAAACCAATGTTCAAATTGATCTCCCTCTTGAGCCTTGCAGGTATTGATACAGCATGGAAAAATCAATGTATGCTGTAGAACTTTATTTGTATGCTAGTTTGGCATGCACCATAAACATTATCTTGGAAACATGGACATGTGTTGTACACAATTGACTTAATGTGCCCCATAGAAAAAGAAAAAAAAACTAAACGTGCAAGTTCTGGGAACCATGAGGCCATTCCACAGATCCTCGAGAACCATACAGGTAGGTCATCTTTAGGTTATTCTCATACAGATAAATCGAAATGAAGGAGAGCGTAATGGAATATGTTCAACGTACAGTACCAAAACATTTTTTAGGTGTTGCAGATATCATTGCAGATATCCAATATTCCTACTCAAAACAAAGGCTACAATATAGCTACAGTCAAACCCACTTAAAATGAATTTTTAAATGTCTACAAATTTGTTCATTATAACCACATTTTTTTATAACTGTACAGTTGATAAGGCGAATTAATTTTTTTTAAAGTGGATTTCTTTAATCTCAGTTGTGTGCTTTTCAGTGTTTTTTAATAACCAGAAACAATACATCCCCTTTTCTCATTCGTAGATTCTACTTCCTTTCTTAATTTTTGTGTTGAGATCTAAACAGTTTCTTTTTGCAATCATTTTGAAAAATAAAATATACAAAATAAAAACTTTTAAAGCACACACTTTCACCTTAAGAAGTGCAGTAAAAAGTAAAAAATATAATTAAAAAAAAGGTAATAATGGGGCGGTGCGTTTAATATTACAATTAAAACAAAAAAGACTACATATACAGGGTGATTCAAATCGTATGTAAAACAATTTAAGGGGGCATTATAGAGGTCAAGGTAAACACTAACAGTCCTATGAACATGGTTCCGAATTTGAACGATAACTGAGATATGAACAGAAATAAAAATGCTGCCAGCAAGATCAACAAGTTAATAATTCAGGTTCTGTAAAGCCTAGATTAATGAAATTTGGAGGAATAACAGGGGACATAAAACTGTGTATACTGTTCAAATTTGATCGAATTCCAACAAGAAGTTTCCAAGGTACTCATTCAACATCATAACACGTGTTCACTTGAGTACATGTACTAACCAGCACTTGTCACAATTTTGACTGCCTAACTCAGAAAACTTCTCGTTGGAATTCGATCAAATTTTAATGGTATACTCAGTCTTATGTACCCTGTTATTGCTCCAAATTTCATTAATCTAGGCTTTACAGAACCTGAGTTATTAACATGTTGACCTTGGTAGTGGCATTTTTATTTCTGTTCATATCTCAGTTATCGTTCAAATTCGGATACATGTTCATAGGCTTTTTGTGCTTACCTTGACCTCTATAATACCCCCTTAAATTGTTTTACACACGATTTGAATCACCCTATATAATAAAATAAACGCACCGCCACACTTTTACCTTTTTTAATTATATATATATATTTTTTTATTGCACTTCTAAGATGAAAGAGTACTTTAAAAGTTTTTATTTTATATATTTTATTTTATTTTAGTCTTTATTAAAAAAAAACCCTGCTTTTATATGATAACTACAAAAACAAAAAAAAAAAAAACAAACAAAAAAAAAACAAACAAACTGGGAATCTGGCCAGTTGGCTACATATGTATCTCAGGAAAGTGCTTACAATGCATGACACTGGCTAATAATAAACACTTCTCTTTACAATCAACAACATTGCTAACATTGATGATCAAATTAACAATCATTACATACAAAAAATTAACAACAAAACAATAATCAACAATATAGGCAGTCATTATATTGTGACAGAATGTCAGTTTTTTTTTCTTGGAAACGATCTCCTCATCTTGAAAGAATGTGACAAAATCAATAGGAAAGGAACAATACCTGTAGTGTTTTCATGAACAAATTAGTGGAAAAACTTTTATTCACTTGATAAACTTTCAGTGCAAAGTTATCAGCAGCAGTGTTTCTTTCCTTCTATGGAGCGATCATCGTTAGGCCTCTAATCTTCACATCGACTTCTTCAAATGAGACGTTTTTAAATTTTCCGCCAGAGGGCCTGATGAAGAGCGGACCGCATAGAGATCGCTATCTATCATCCAATCTTATATTGCACGTGAATCAGTCTCTGAATCCTACCGGCATGCTTTTCGACCAGTGAAAAAACATAAATTATGACAATCGACAATTTTGATTATTCTGGCCTTGTGATTGACAAAGAGCATGAATCACTGCTCCACTGACTTCATGGTTCGATAGCATGACCGACTAGGGATATTATCAGAAGAACTTGTAAGTTGATTAGTGTTAAGATTCCTAAAAAAATATGTATTTGACACTGGGATAACTCAATTTGAAACTCTGAAATTAACTTATGGGAACTTATTAAAAACTTAGTTTTTTTTGAACTGTCCTTCGAAGACTTAGGGTTAAAGTGTTACTCCCTTCAAAAGGAACACATGACGCTTTCTGTGACTTGGAACTAATTAATACAAAGTTAGAACTCGTTCATTATAATCCATTTTAATAAAATGTACATAACTCGATAAATATTATTTCTTTATGTTTAAATAAACAAAAAGAATTCTATGTATCTCTTTTACCTGATAAAAGATCGATGTTAATTTTCCACTTTATGCAATTTTTTTTTACCTCTAAATAAAATACTATATGTTCTTTACTTTTTGAACCTTATTTTCACATCCACTATTTACCAATCTTACCACAATGGCGCCCGAACAGGGACAATAGTGGGTGAAGGTTATTACCAAAAAGTAAGAATTTATATTTATTATGGAAGGTGAAGGGGAAACCCAAGGAAGGAGAGGAACTGATCTCGGTGGAGAACACTAATATGGAAGGAAGCCCCAATACTGAAGGAGGCATAGCATCCAATATTGAAGGAGGCATAGAGTCCCATAATGTAGCTGGGTACTCGCACATGATCCCAACTTTTTCTGGTGAGGAAGGGCATCTGGATGTGCAGGCCTTCCTAGCGATCGTGGAGGACGTAGCAGATATGACAGGTGGAATGACAGGATAAAAATTAGTGTTGTAAGGGCTAAACTTAAAGGGATGGCAGCCAGAAGATTATGCGAACACAGACTCTATGTATTAAAAGATTATAAACAATTTTGTGATTCTTTTAAAATGGTGATGAGCACTAAAAAGATTAAACGTGATCCTCTAGCTGAATTTATAAATGCACAACAAGGAAACTGCGAAAGCATTAATGAATATGCTTCCAGATTAGAATTTTTATGGAAAAACTTGCTTATTAAAATGCCCAGCTGGTCTAGTAAACATGAGTTGATTCTGGAACGTTTTTTGGAAACAGTTTTACCAAACCATAGAGTATTTTTGGCACAAGCCCAGCCTCAGACGTTTAAGGAGGCAATTCAAATGGCCAATAAATCCGAAGATTTACATATAAATTCAACACGTTTAACATGCAATGTGGCAGAATGTATGGATTCTCCTATAAATAATGATATAGAAAAAATGAAAATGGAAATTAAAGAACTCTCTTCTCAATTACTTGAAAGACAGAAACTATTAAACAACCGAGATCAGCTCATTAAAGAAATATCAGATCAACTGGCAGACCTTAGGAGAGAATTAAGTGGATTCAAAAATAGAAACAGACCTAATAAGGACATAACCTGTTTCAGTTGCAATGGAAAAGGGCATATCACCCGTTTTTGTAAGAAAAAACCTTTAAATTAATATTGACTGCTTGTGGAAGTCAGTCACAGCAGTCTGATACAATTTACAAAAATCTGCTTAAAACAAAAAAGGGATGATAAGGGCCTTCATAAGATAAATCTTAAAATTGAAGATTTAAAATTTCAGTTTTTATTAGACACAGGATCAGAAATATCTGTTATTGACATTACAGCCGCTGAATCATTGAAAGATAGAGTCACTTGGGTCCATGACAATGTCCTAGTTAAGGGAGTTGATGGTCACATTTCTTTGATTGACAAAGCAATTACGACTAAGATTGAAACAGAAGTAGGACCTCTGGGAGAGAAGAAATTTCTTGACATGGATCTCCAGGATCAAGACTATGACGGTATAATTGGAGGGAACATAATTGGAGAGGTGGCTTTGGAGTGTGGAGAACTCCGTTTTGAACATGACCTTGAATTAGCTAATTTATCTATTGAACAAAAGAAACTTATTCTGAATACTCTGACAGCATTTTCTAGCTGTATAGGTCAGGACATTTAAGAAGTGAATGGTGTAAAAAATTATGAGGTAGAACTTAATATTGATAAAACCAAACCTGTCTTTGTAAGACAATATCCTATTCCTCAGATACACCTTTCTAAACTTAAGAAGTACATTTCTGATTATCTTAAAGCTGGAATTATTGAACCAACAACTTCAAAATGGAATTCTCCACTTCATGTATTAACAAGAAAAACGGGGATATTAGATTAACACTGGACTTGAGGAAGGTCAATGATGTAACAGAGCCTATAGATTACCCTATGCCTAAGATTCAGGAAATTCTTCAACAACTTCATGGTCAGAGATATTTTTCTGTACTTGATTTACATAGTGGATACTATCAAATTCCTATGGCCCCTCATTTAAGAGAATGTTTTGCCTTCACTACCCCATGGGGGAAATATCAGTTAACTAGGATGCCTCAAGGAGGAAAAAACTCCTCACATCTTTTTCAAGCTTATATGACTAATATTCTAAGCGAGCATCTTGGTGAAGGAGTTTTTGTCTTTCAAGAAAATGTTCTCATATATTCCAAAACGTTTGAAGAAAACTTAGCTCTTTTAAAATAAATTCTAAAAATCTTTTGTGACCAAGGTTTACTAGTACTAGTTTTGTGACCATCTAAGTGTCATTTCTGTGTGGATCAAGTCAAATATCTTGGACACCAGATTTCTAAGTTGGGCATCCAACCTGACCCATCCAATGTTTCTGACATCATCAATTTGACTCCACCTCGTAATGTTAAAGAGACACGTTCCTTCATTGGAATGATAAACTTTTACAGGCCATTTTTAGAGAACCTTTCAGACCTTTTATTACCTATTACAAACTTAACAAAAAAAATGTGCAGTTTGAATGGACAGCAGAATGTGATAAGGCATTTCAATTAGTTAAAAAATCTTTAAGTAATTATCCTATTTTGGTACCACCTGACTATAATAGAGAATTCTTCTTATACACAGACACCTCATTTGGGGCTATAGGGGCAGCTCTTCACCAAAACTATGATGGGCACCTTAAACCTGTGGCCTTTTTTAGTGCCAAGTTAAAAGGAAGCCAACTTAACTACAGTACTATTGAGAAAGAAGTCTTGGCCATCATTCTGGCTATCAGACACTTTAGAAATATCATTTTAGGCTTTCCTGTTAGAATTCTATCAGATCATAAACCTCTGTCTTCATAAAAAACTATGAAAGGAACTAACCAAAGATTATTGAGATGGGCAATAGAAATACAGTCAAATCCCGTTATAACGAAGTTCAAGGGATCACCGGTTAACTTCGTTATAGCGAAAACTTCGTTACATCGAGATTGCAAATTAATTTGAGAATAAATGAAAAATAGCATATTTTAAACCGAGAATATAAATATTTTTAATGTTTTACCCTTAATTATGGCAAATGCCAATCAATATTAGCCTTTTAATGTACAGTTAGGATTTCGAAATGATTTGTTGTGTACCACAGGATTAAATTAAACTGATTAAGATCGTCTCATAATTATTTTTATTTATCATTACATGTTTTATTAAAATAATCGGTTATTTTTGACTGAAAAGAACAGCTTTTAACAGCAACGCTATTTATAAAATCGGATAAAAATCCTAAACTCTGAAAAACACGCTCGTCGGTTTCGTTTTGTTCCCGTGCAAATCTTGGTAATTTTTTCTATCATGTCTACTGCCTCCATTGGGGAAAGGCGCTCTTTCGTCGCTTCTTAAAAAAAAAAAAATACCGATTTATATTAAGTACTGTACATATCATGTGTAATTACAAAAAGAAAATTAAGAATTATCAAATGCTATTAAAAAAAAAAATATGGCCGAAATGGCAGTTGGTGATGCAGAATGGGTACTTACAGTTGGTCTTAGCAGTCGTCGATTGCCATGGAGTGTAGAGATGTAGAGATTCGAAATTGAAACTGACTGCCATGCGAAGCGGCCATTTTATATCCTCCATCACTGCGATGCTGCACCAACGGGCGACGAGTATTCTGATTGGAGGAGACTAAAAGCGACCGCGGCGCCCTCTCTTGGTGAAGGCGGAAACTATTCCAGTTGATCAGCGATCACGACGGCGATAACACGAGAAGGCAAGTGGCCTCTCTCTGGTGTAGGACAAAATGCAAGTTCGAAATAAAGTTTCGTTATAATGAAATTAAAACGCTGTGGGGACCAAAAATTTGCTTCGTTACAGTGAAAACTTCGTTATAAAGATTTCGTTATAGCGGGATCATAATAGTATTAAATTAATAGGATTTTTGCCGGGACCACAGAAAAACTTCGTTATAGTGAAAACTTCGTTACAATGGTATTCGTTATAACGGGATTTGACTGTAGAAGAATATAATTTAATAGTTGAGCACATTAAAGGTAGTGAAAATTGTGTACCGGATTTCTTATCACGCTCTCAAACATGTGAGGTTAATGCAACACAGATGATTGGTCTCTCTGGTTGGAAGGAGAAAGTCATTCAATCCCAAATACTTGATCCTGCCTTTAGAGCATTAATTAAAGGGGGTAAAAGTGGAAAAAATTTCATTATTAAAGATGGAATAGTCTACCTAAGGGGAAAATCTAGACGCAGCAAAAAATTAAAATTATGGGTTGGGGAGGAATTTCGTCTAAAACTGATTGAGATGGCGCACAGTTCTCGTCTTTCCGGCCATAAGGGTATAAACAAAACATGGGAAATGATTAACTTAGAATATTACTGGCCTGTGATGTATAAGGATGTTTCTGATTACATTAAGAACTGTATTACATGTCAAAGATGCAAATTGCACAAAAATAAAGCACCATTTCAGGAAGGTCTCAAGGCAGCCTATCCCTTTCAGAAAATTGCTGTTGATATAATTGGTCCCTTATCAAGGACAGAGCAAGGTAATAAATATATTGTAGTTTTCATTGATGTCCTTACAAGATATCCTGAGGCCAAGGCCATACCTGACCAATCATCGGAGACGATCGCTAAAGCCCTATGTGAAAAAATAATATGCAGATATGGCATTCCTAAGGAACTAATTAGTGACAGGGGAGCCAACTTTACGTCGGAGCTGATGCGTCTAGTTAGTAAAGATCTTGGTATAAACCATCATTTTACAATTGCTTATCGTCCAACTTCCAACAGCCTTGTTGAAAGGCTAAATAAAAACATTGGAGAAACTTTAAGATTATTATGTAATAATGATAAATTCCATTGGGATGAGCTTCTTGAAGCAGTATTATTCTCTATACGCAGCAGCTCCAACAAAAGTACTGGTGAAACGCCTGCCTTCCTTTTATACGGGTTTGATCCAACTCTGCCTATTTCTTGGGATCCTGAAGACAATGAGGTTGTTGAGGTGGGAGACTATAGATCCGATCTGGTAGAGAGACTTGATGAAGCTAGAAAAATTGCTCAAGTCAAAAGCAATGAAAGAAGAAAAAGAAATATTGATCGAACTAATTCTAACAGAATGCTAAGAGAATTTAGGGTGGGAGATAAAGTTTGGTTACTTAAAATGGGTGGGGGAAAAAACAAGTTAGGTTATCGTTATTTGGGAGCATTCAGAGTTATCAAACGAGTTTCTCAGGTCAATTACAGGATTGAAGGAGTTCTGAAACAAGACCAAAACGTTGTCCACATTGATCGACTCAAGCCATGCTTCAGCAACACCACTCGTGGAGGGAGAGCCAACCAAACCCACAGGCAAAGAACGCCCACCTCTGAAGATGAATCTGAAGATGATGAAATGGAGCTGAGCCTCGACTACATGTGTCAATCACATCCAAGACGTCTTCAAGCCACTGTACTGATGCCAGAGGAAGACGAACCCCTACCAAACGCAGAAAAGGAACCAGATGTCCCCATCATGGATGACCAAACATTCACACAGGAGGATGAACCCACTCCTAAACAACTTATAGAAGTCTCTCGAGATCCCGACGAGGATCAAGCAACTCCAGACATTGAAGATCCTCGTCCACCAGAACAGGCAACGTCCACACCAGAAGAGGAGTTACCGTCCGCAAGTGAGAAAGACAGTGAAGCAGACGAATCAACCAGACGATCTGACCTCCGTCCTAGACGCAGGATTGATTACGGAAGACTTCACCGAGGGGAGGATCGTTCCTAAAAGGGGGAGATATGTGACAGAATGTCAGTTTTTTTTT